>JAEBUO010000038.1:0-451349 GCA_023014395.1 Amanita rimosa | reverse complement strand
CTAAAGGGGAAAGAGCATAGCTATCTAGAAAAGGGAAGGTGAAGGTAGCTATGAAAGGAGATAACGTCCAAGCATAACTATGGGTTTGTAACAAGTAAATGTAGTCTGCTAACGAAGGGAAAAGAGAGTTGTAACAGTGATGTCTTGTCTGGTTGTGCACTACACTACCTATTGGTAGTGTAAAAAAGTGTAACATTGTAGTCTTTTATACTTATTTCTCGCGGTGTGCTGTACACTGAACCAAATCTTATTGGTGTGTAGTGCTAGTGCAAAAGAAAAAGTAAAAGTAATTACATAATCATTTGACGTGCGACTAAAGGTCTGCACATCCAAACATTGCTATATATATATATGTACAAAATGATGCATATAGATACACATCATCAAGAAACAAGACATCAAAAACAAGGGTGAGGCTCTCCCTAGGACAAAGTAGAGCCCTTACAGAGTGCCAGGCTGAGGGGAAGGTTCTAGGCCATGGGCGCATGTGGAACTGTCAAGGGCGCACAGCATTGCTAAAGATAGATGAAGTCCAGAAGCAGCACTCAAGGGTCTGGAAGCAGTGCTCAAGCAGTATGAGTCACTGAGGCTGTAGAGGTGCCAGTGGGAAGGGTTGCAAGGGGTCTTAGTAGAATAGTATATAAGACCAGCTGTAGGTAGTCTTGGTTCCCCAAGACTTAAGATAGTTTATCTTATGCTCATTGTATGGGCATTAGATTCTGTCTAATGTAGTCTCAATACCATTCCTTCTTCTATTTCTTATCCTCCTCCCTTCTCTGCGAGGCTTGTGGGTTTGTGTTGAGTGTGAGCTTGTAACAGAAGAGTGTGATCACTCTCCTCGCACAGGAGAACCAAGCCATCATGGCTCAAGACAACTGAGGAGATCTCCATCTCCTCACTACAATATGGATGCTGCCAACATCCTTTCAAATCTGGTTCTGGACTGGGTTATCCACCTGGTTGTCCACCTTCCCCTGCATCCAAAACAATGCAGGGATTGTGCACATTTTTCCAGGCATGTCCTGGACAACACCCAAGGGGGCACTCTAGCCCTCTTTGTTGATAAACAATGCAGGCATTGGGAAGAAGTCCTGCATGTGAAGAAGGAAGTAGACTGGGCATACAATGATGGTCTAAGGAGAAGTGAGAGGAGGCTCTGCGAGCTCAAGGATGAGCTTGATGAATATTACCAGAGAGTCTCAAGACTCTCCAAAGAGAAAGAGACCCTTGAAAGGAGGGTCGCTGAACTAACAAAAGTTCCAAGGAGCAGATACTCCTCAGGGTTGACTCATGCTGGTGGGGAAGAGGCCCGCCCAAGTGAGCATCAGGGCAAGCAGAAGCATGAGAGCTCTCCCCCCAGAGCCCGCTCCCTTGCCTCATGTCACCAAGCCTCTCCTGCACCTTTCGTTCTGGCCAAGGAGGATTGTACATGTATTCCTCCTCCAACTCTGCTCTCCCTCCCATCCTCATCCATGCCTTCCATCTCAGCAAAGGGAAAGGCAAAGAGGACAATGTACAAGACAGACTCGGACTTCAACAGCAAGTGCAAAGTCAATGCAATGGCTCCTTCCCTGTTGGGTGATGAGGAGGAGCTGGAAGCCACACTTAAGGAATCTAGGCACAAAAATGCCTGGCAATCTCACTGTGTAGAGGGAGAAGACCCGTTGTCTTCCTCCAGAATGATGGTAGACAAAGCTCCCTTTGCTGTGAGAATCGAGGGTGCTTCATCTAAGACAAAGAAATATGAGCCCACCATGGGCTCTAGGAGAACCAAAGGCAGGCAGTGTTACAGTTCTCTTTTCCCTTTGTTAACAGACTACATTTTGCTTGTTACAAACCCATAGTTACGCTTGGACGTTATCTCCGTTTATAGCTACCTTCACCTTTCCTTTCTTAGGTAGCTATGCTCTTTCCCCTTTAGTTTCTATTGTTCTCTAAGCGTATATAAACCCCTCTCATGTACCGTAGTTCCTTAGTTCCAACTTAGTCAAATCCTATCCATAACTTGAACACTCTTTTGCTCATTGCCTCAACTGCTCTCCTCGCTCTCTCTCTAGCATTCGTCATCATCAGACTAGTGCCTAGAACCCTTGTCCAGTGACTGGGAACAGACCAAGACTCTGTTTGTCACTGTAGACTTGGATGCTGAATGACGTTGTGGACATTGACCATAACATAAGTTGGAACTCAGGACCAGCTCAGGGTATCGCCCCTAGCCGACACCATTGAGACCCGCAGCTCTCAGGAACGACCCCCAAATGGATCCGTCACCTATAAGGGGAAAACCTACCTTGGACAACAAGAAGTTTTTCTCTACCAACAAACCTGGTACTTTGTTACAGAAGGACGGAAACAAAACGAACCAGTCCCAGACAAATATTTTTCAGGAGACTTCTACTCAGGAGCCTTTGAATTCGATTTACCTGATCAAATCTACCTAGACTGGGGTAGTGAAGTACAAGGAGAACCGCTCTACCTTGTTAAGGAACCAGAAAACGAACCAGGAAGGACCCTCTATAAGAAATTCTTTAGTGGAAACGACCGACACGGAATCGCAGCTAGCATTTTAGCAGAGTGGGAGGAATTACTACGAATTGAACAAGCCAAGCTTGAGGAAAACCTGTTTGATACAGATTACTCGAAACAAGGACCACCCCCATCTCTGGAACCCAGAACCCCGAGTAGAACCCCTACTCCAGAGCCGAAACCGATCACCAGAACACCAACCCCCGAACCACCGATTAACCCTGAACCACCGATCACTCCTGAACCAAGAATGGCATCTGAAACCAGTGCTAGCTCTAAAGGAGATATCAAACCGCAGCCTATACGACCCTTTACAGGCAAACGAATCGAAGCAAGGTCGTTTTTAGGACAGCTTGAGGACTACTTTACTCTCAATGAACAGAACTATGAAGGAAAAGACGAGAAGAAAATCAGATATGCGCTTGCATGCACGGGACCAGAACTAGACGACTGGAAAACTATTATCCGAAGCGAGTTGAACAACAACAGAGGCAGTACCACAGCCACGTTCAAATGGGGCAACTATGAGGCATTTGACACACGTTTCATCAATGACTGGGGAGAAGTCAACAGCGCCCTTCGAGCCCTGAACAATTTATCCAAATTAAGAGTCGGAAACGGCGTTTCAGTCCCAGAATACATCAGGAAATTTCGCATGGATATAGGAACCTCTGGACTCACTGGAATACCTGCTCAGTTGCAGGCATTCGTCAAAGGATTACCCTTAGAACTTGCTAGAACGATCTTACAGGACCAAAGGAAGATCAAGACGATGCAAGAAGCCTATGATAAGGCTGAGGATCACCATAATGCTTGGGACATGACAGGACAAGGGAACAGGAGAACCACTGATGGATCCAGAACACGTTTCAATTGAAACAACAATTGATCCGGAGCAATCAGAGCTATAAATACCATGACTCCTAGCCGATTGACAGATGATCGAAAGGAGGAATACCGAAAGACTGGCAAGTGTTTCAGATGTGGAACACAGGGACACATTTCCAGGAACTGCCCGAAACGCAATGATGCGTCTTCATCCAGGTCTTCTTATCAGAATAAAGCAGTCCGTTCCGTCACTGAGGAACAACAGAAGGAAGAAGACGAACCAGCAAAGAAAATTAGAGCAATCTTTTCAGCAATGTCTACTGAAGAGAAGAATGCCCTCTTAAACGAATTTTAAAACGAGGGTTTTTAGTTAGGAAGCATCACGCAGCGGCTGGCCCTTCCTTATTATCGAGATCTGAACAGTTAGCGCTTGATTCTGTAATAGTATTATCCAACAATGACAAGCGCATTTTGTTAACTATCAAATCGACCGATTTACCTGCTGGAACATCTGCTCTGATCGATTGTGGAGCAGAAGGAAACTTTGTAGACAAAGGAGCAGTGAAAGAGCTCAGGAAAGAACGACTTAAGAAACCAATCAAAGTCAGAAATGCAGATGGAACAGTAAATGTGAAAGGAATGATCACACATCGGACCAAAATATGCTACATGATCGAGGGACAGCAGTTTATCAATTGGTTCTGGATCACTAAGCTAGGCGATCAATGAATGATTCTGGGAATACCTTGGTTAGAAGAAAATAACCCAATCATCAACTGGCGAGAGAAATCTCTGAAGATTGGAGACCTGGACACATCACCAAAAGCAATCTGGCAGCTAGCCCTTGACTCCCAGCAATGGGGTGAGGATGACTATTGGATTAGAGTTAAAACATCAGCATCACAAGAACTAGAGCATAGGTTAAAGAAGGACGAACCATCCACCACGCTACCTACAGAATACGAGAAATGGCGCACCATCTTTGACAAGAAAGCATCAGAATGCTTCCCATCCAGCCGACCATGGGATCACGCAATCAACACAAAGGAAGGTTTTGTCCCAAAAGCCAGTCAACTTTACCCTCTATCAGTCAGGGAACAAGGATTGTTAGACGAATGGATTGATGAACAACTCAAGAAAGGATACATCAAACCATCTACATCACCGCAGGCGTCACCATTCTTCTTTGTAGCAAAGAAAGAAAGTGGAGCACTCCGACCCTGTCAGGATTACCGATACCTAAATGAATGGACCATCAAAAACGCATATCCCCTTCCCCTTGTTTCCGATCTCATGACTAAATTACGAGGTGCCAAGTATTTCACCAAACTAGACCTCCAATGGGGATACAACAATGTTTGCATCAAGAAGGGAGACAAATGGAAGGCAGCCTTTATCACCAATCGAGGGCTCTACGAACCAACAGTAATGTTCTTTGGACTATGCAACTTGCCGTCAACCTTTCAAACTAGGATGAATGAATACTTTAGGGACATGATCAATGAAGGATGGCTGATCATTTACATGGACGACATGTTAATCTGTGCAGAAACACTAGAACAGCTAGAGGAGCAGACAAAACAAATTTTACAACGGTTACAAGATAACAATCTATTCCTGAAACTTGAGAAATGCAAGTTCGCCACGCAGGAAGTCAAATTCCTAGGAATGATCATCACCCCTGGACGCATTCAGATGGACCCAATAAAGTTAGCTGGGATTGCAGATTGGCCAGTTCCTACCACAGTCAAGCAAGTCCGATCATTCCTCAGATTTGGGAACTTTTATCGACGTTTCATTGGGAATTTTGCCGCCATCGCTAAACCACTTACCGACCTCACTAAGAAAACAGAACCATTTGACTGGACCACTGAACGGAACAACGCTTTTGAAATTCTGAAGAAACGATTTGCATCTATGCCGGTATTATTAATGCCAGATCCTACTCGACCCTTTATCCTTCAAACTGATGCATCGAATAAGGCAATAGGAGCAGTCTTAAAACAAGCAGATGAAACAGGATCTCTACATCCCTGCGGATTTATCTCGCACGCATTAACACAAATGGAACAGAATTACCAGATCTACGACCGAGAACTCTTGGCAATTATCAAAGGATTGATGACCTGGCGACATTTACTACACGGATCACCCCACACCACTATAGTTCATTGCGATCACAAGAATCTGTCCTACTATCGAACCGCCCAATGCTTAACACCCAGACAGGCTAGATGGTCATCCCTATTATCAGAATTTGACCTACGCATTGAGCACGTCCCTGGTACAAAAATGTTTGAAGCGGATGCCCTATCTCGACGCCCTGATCATATGGGAAACAGCGAATTACAAGAAGACATTGTAGTCCTACTGGAAGATCGTTTTATTCATCTTATTGCAGAAGATCTAGTCACAGAAATTCAGAAAGCAATGTCAAAGGATGATTTCGGACGTATTCTAATTGAGGTTATCACCACACACCATGCTCCACCGATCAAATCGAACATACAAGATTGGTCTTATACCAATGGCATTGTTCACTATCTCGGAAAAACCTACATCCCTGATCAAGATGGGTTGCGAACCAAATTGATTAAGGCAACACACGAAGCACGATCATCAGGCCACCCTGGACAATTAAAGACCCTTGAACTCCTTAAGCGTGACTATTGGTGGCCCGGAATGTTCAAACATGTCAGGGAATGGATAGAAGGATGCGCCCTCTGTCAACAGATGAAGATCAACACACACCCAAATGTACCAGCCCTTCATCCAATTCCATCGAAAGCCACCCGCCCCTTTCAGCAAGTAACCCTTGATTTCATCACTGATCTACCCCTTTCCGATGGCTTTGACTCGATCCTGGTCACGGTGGACCATGGTCTTACAAAGGGGGTAATTTTCACACCTTGCAAGAAGACAATCGATGCTCTAGGCACTGCAGAACTCTATGTCTCTGAAATTTTCAAACGATTTGGCCTACCCGACATTCTGATCTTGGATCGAGGACCACAGTTCTCCGCAAAAGTATTTCAGGAAATACAAAAAGCATTAGGAATCGACCATAGAATGAGCACAGCCTATCATCCTCAGACTGATGGAGAAACAGAACGAGTCAACCAGGAATTAGAAGTCTACCTTCAAATGTTCTGCTCCAATGAACCGCATCTATGGAAACCGCTTCTCCCAATAGCCGAGTTTGCTCACAATAACCGACATCATGACACTATCAAAACTTCCCCATTCAGACTAATGTATGGAACGGACCCTGTTGTGCTTCCCACAGCTACTACACGAATGACCACACCAGCAGCAGAGGAACGCCTTCAGTTCCTAAGGAAAGCCAGAGAAGAAGCACTAGCAGCACATGAACTAGCAAGACAACTAGTGGCAAGGCGACGCAAGGACAAAGCAATACAATTTGAAAAGGGTACCAAAGTATGGCTTGAGAACCAAAATCTTCACATACCATATCAGTCCAGAAAGCTAGCACCAAAACAAGAAGGACCCTTCGAAATCGAACAAGTGATGGGGCCAGTGACATACAAATTGAAACTCCCGAAACAATGGTGCATTCACCCTGTGTTTTATATGTCACTCCTTACCCCGTATAGGGAAACAACTGCGCACAGGCCGAACTATGTGAAACCACCCCCTGATCTCGTAAATGGACAAGAGGAATTCGAGGTAGAGGCAATTCTAGCCCACAGGAAACGAGGCGCAGGCTACCATTACCTGGTTAAATGGAAAGGCTATGGATCGAATGATAATTCTTGGGAACCCGCTCGCAATCTTGCAAACGCCACTGATATCCTATCGGAATATCAACAATGCCAACACCTCTGAACCATGACTCAATACAGAAACCGCCACGTCTTGAAACAAAGTTACCACTATACAAAATGGAATTGCTCAACACTCTCTCAATACACTATAGCTCTTAAGGAAAAGACCGTCTACACCTGCATACAATACCTCCCCTTCCGACACGCTCCTAGAACACTGAACCCGTTAGGAAAACTCACCTGAACTGTGGCATTGGTCACACGATACTACCGCACCCCTCGACTTGATCACCATCACCAAAAGAACCCTTCAGGAACAACGGAGTTCCCCTGCAATGACATCCAGAACTATCTCCCCAAGTACCACAACCTACGATTCTCAACCGATGATCTACCTGCCTACAATAAAGATCCACCTGCCTACCAACTTCTAGCTATCAGAAACAGTGACGTTTATAAAAGCGCTCATGGAAGATTGCTATGTCCAGAAGAATATAAGCAGATAGACGAGATCACCAAACAAATACGGGAGTGTAGTGCACAAATTTGGCTGATTAGCCGAAGAATCAGAATACCAGGAAGGCCTCGCATTCTCATGGAAGATATCTTTGACAATCTTCAATATTTGTCTGATGCAATGGCAGAAGTAATAGCGGATATCATCAGGAGAATCAGAAGACTCTTAGTTACCCCAACAACGACACCAGGAATCCAACATTTAGATTCATTAACCAGGTTCATCATAGAGGAACGTGAACTCCTCACCGACCCTGCAATCAAAGATCCACTAGATACAGAAGGTTGGGATTCAGACACGGAAATCAGTGACCTGGAATCCATATAAATTTTTCAAGTATCACCACTTAACACCCAACCTACCTCATAACAAGAAATCATCTTCACCTTCTTCACCCTCACTGCCTACTTCATCGCCTTGGCACTCCTCTCCTGTGCTCACTGGCGCATCGACAAAACCGCTGCTGTCTTCTCGCCCTTCCTCGCCGTTCCAGACCTCCCGCTCGAGGTCCTCGTTGAAAACACCACCATCGTCCACTTCGAGGATGACGATTTACATATCCATCCTGCTGCCCTGCTCCCCCAGGTATACCCCGACAATCACCACCTCCTGCATTTTGCCCAATTTGTCAAAAGGAATACCACACTCACTGTCGTCGCTGACGCCCTCGCTGCCGCCACATGTTCCATCACCAATCTCTCCTCCACCACTGACAACCTCGCCGCCCTCACCCTCACCATTGACCCACATGAGATGACCTACAAGGAGCGCAATTCCTTCCTCCAGAATGCACAAAATTTACACAGAGCTGCTGAAGCTCTCAAGTGGAAGGTGGAAACGTCGACGAAAGAACTAGATAACACCATCAAATGGGCCGAGTCTAGAATGGATCATGGTTGGACAACTTCTGGCTGGTAGAAGTTGGTGACTTCTCGCATACAAAGGGGGTAATGTTACAGTTCTCTTTTCCCTTTGTTAACGGACTACATTTTGCTTGTTACAAACCCATAGTTACGCTTGGACGTTATCTCCATTTATAGCTACCTTCACCTTTCCTTTCTTAGGTAGCTATGCTCTTTCCCCTTTAGTTTCTATTGTTCTCTAAGCATATATAAACCCCTCTCATGTACCGTAGTTCCTTAGTTCCAACTTAGTCGAATCCTATCCATAACTTGAATGCTCTTTTGCTCGTTGCCTCAACCACTCTCCTTGCTCTCTCTCTAGCATTCGTCATCATCAGACTAGTGCCTAGAACCCTTGTCCAGTGACTGGGAACAGACCGAGACTCTGTTTGTCGCTGTAGACTTGGATGCTGAACGATGTTGTGGACATCGACCGTAACAGGCAGTTCCCTCCAGGCTGCCAGAACTCTCCTCTGGGGGACCCTGTGTCTTTCAGACTGAATAAAGTCAATAGACTTCATAAATTGAGCAGCTTTGACCACGTCTATGTGGATGCGAAGACTTACTGGGACGGGGACACCTCCCATCTCTGGGCTAAGTGACCAGCAGCTGGAAAATGGTACTGGGAGAATGGTAAGCCCATGCAAATGATGAGAGAGGCATCCAAGGGTGCCTCTCAATCAGAGATCCACCACCCAACATTGGGTGGTGAGGGATGCCACCACATCGGGATTCCTACCCCTCAGCAACTTGTCAAGGGAACCCAATGTCGAAGAGCTTGCCAGGAAGGGTGAGCTCCCTGCCTTGGTTTGACGAGGGACTGACAGCCATTACAATGTCCAAGATATAACAGTGTGGATGTTCCTCAAAATGATGGAACCTCATCCAAAGGAGGGCACCACCTCCTGGTTCTGGTGGCTAGCCTGTCACCTCCTCGAGAAACTGGGTCTCTTCAAGAGCACCCTTTCTTGTCTAAATTTAAAGGAAGACGGAGAATGTCTAGTTGTGTACACCCCATACCAGCTAGTTCACGTGGGCAAATATTCGCTTGACAATGTAGTCATGCACTTTCACAAGTGCAGACTCACTTCCAGGGACTGTGACTCCCTGTTTAGGGATTTCACAAGAAATCACCTCAAAATTATGGAACCTCTGACTGAGCCAATCTGGAGCAAGGTCTACCCAGTTCTGAGGGTCTCCAGACCCTCTTTATCTCAATGAAAGAAGGTGAAAGGGAAGAGAGGGAAACCCCTCTTGGAACACCTTGAAAGGGGCCTGAGGATTGGCTCAAGGACTGACTGCCCAGCCCTCCCCTATGACAAGGAAGGCCTGACCAGGAACTCCCAAGCTTTCTCAGGCATGGATGACATTGAGCATTTCCCAGTTTTTGAGGAGCCAGTGCAGCATGACATGGATGTCAAAGGGTCTCCCATGGGCCCAGTCTAACTGTAGGGTCCTCACCCTCTTTCACCCTCAAGGAGAGTAATGCCTCTCCTTTCATCATCCAATTTAGATTGTACCTTTGGGACAATCTCATAGGGGAGGGTGTAAGGGCTCTACTTCGTCCTTGGGAGAGCTCCACCCTTGTCTTGTATTCTTGTCAAACATTTCTTGTCAATGTGCATACCTATGTGCATCATTATCTATTAAAATGTATATTCATGTTTGGACATGCAGACCTTTTGTCACACATCAAATTAATTACATAATTAGCTTTTAACTTATTCTTGTACCATTGCGCTACACTCCAATACAAATTGGTTCAGTGTACAGTGCACAGTGCACAGTGAGAATTAAGCATAAAAAAAACCAACAATGTTACACAGGACTCAACCTCTGTCATACTCAGGGTGCTTGATATCAGGGTGTGTGTCTGGGAACAGAGTGGGGGCATGAGGGTTGATGTATGAGTCCAAAAGCCCTGGGGTAGCCTGATCTCAGATTAGGAGGCCTGCTTCAGTGAGCTGGTCCCTAAGATACTGGGGGATCTGGGTCCCTGTTCTCTCAAGGAGTCGCACCTCTTCAAGCAACTTCCTCTTCGACTTCGGCATTCCCTTCGGGGAGTAACCACTGTACTTCTCAGGCAGACAAGACCAAGGGGGTTCCGCCATACCGTGTGAAAATGCGGAGATAGTGGTGGTTACAGGTCAAGGGGCGATGACGCTTATGCGTGATTGACCCCCACTCCTATGAACATACCCAAGTCAAGACATTCTGCAGGCTCCTCTTCACCCAGATACGCCCTTGACGAGGACAATGAACCATATAAGCCATATATACCTGTTATCAAGAGACGACAGGAAAAACTTGCGAAACTTACTTCCTGGAGTTTAAACACAGAGGGAGCGGGATCGAAAGAGCATGAGGAAAATGAAGACACCGAGAAGGAAGACGAATTGATGCGAGAAAGAACCCGGAAGGAACGAATACTCTTAATGGAGGCACAAGAAGTCCATTTGCGAAAAGCTGCTGAGGGTATGTAATTGTCGGATATTGATTGCGTCGAGTAACACGACGAAAGATGCGAAGAAGACCGCAGGAGAGAAAGCGGAAGAGGCCGATGCTGAGATCTTGGAAGCCATTCGAAGCAGGAAAAAACTGGTTTCTGATATGGAACTGGCTAAAGGTATATATTACACTGAACCATTGAAAACAAGGTCAAGTGAGTCTCTTGTAATATCTATGTTGGACTGACATTGGTGTAGTTGGCGAGCCCCAAAACACATTCGAGAGCAGACACAAGAACAGCATCAAAGACTCAGGGAGAAGTATCACATTCTTGTTGACGGGGAAGATATTCCACCTCCTGTAGAGAGCTTTGCTGTATGTTGATCATTTCCCTGTGTCTCGCATTGCTCATTAAAAAAGGATATGAAAATCCCTGAGTCTTTTCTTCAATTTCTAAGGTCAAAGAAGATAGTCAATCCAACCCCTATTCAATTACAGGGCATCCCAGCTGCGTAAGTTGCTTTGACCATTGGAATATCTTCTTGGTCCTATCTATTGTTCAGGTTTTCAGGGCGCGATTTGATTGGAATTGCATTTACTGGCTCTGGAAAAACTCTAGCTTTCTGCTTGCCATTGATTATGATGGCTTTGGAGGAAGAATTGAAACTTCCTTTTGTCAGAGGCGAGGGTCCCGTTGGAATAATTTTGTGCCCATCAAGGGAACTTGCTACTCAGACGTACGAGAACGTTTTGACATGGTGTTCGGCACTTGCAGATGACAAATATCCTCAACTAAACACGCTTCTTTGCATTGGCGGTATATCAATGAATGAGCAAAGTCACGTCATGAGCAGGGGCTTGCACATAGTCGTTGCAACGCCCGGAAGGTTGATTGACATGTTAGAGAAGAAGCGATTCACTTTCAACAACTGCAAATTTCTGTGCATGGACGAAGCAGACCGCATGATTGACCTCGGCTTCGAGGACGATGTTCGAAATATAATGAGTTTCTTCAAGGTATCTATCTAATTCGATGAGCAAATAATTGATTGCTGATTGAGAATAGCGTCAGCGCCAAACTCTATTATTTTCTGCCACGATGCCTCGAAAAATCCAGGAGTTTGCGCAGCAATCACTAACCAAACCTGTACTCGTCAATGTTGGTCGTGCTGGAGCGGCAAATCTTGATGTGTTGCAAGTAGTCGAATACGTGAAGCAGGAGGCGAAAATGGTATATCTTCTTGAGTGCCTCCAGAAAACGCCGCCACCTGTCATTGTTTTCAGTGAAAATAAAAATGAGGTTGATGGTATGTGTTTTGCTACATGAATTACGCCTTTCTATCCTTTCCTGTGTAGATATTCAGGAATATCTTCTCCTTAAGGGCGTTGAAGCTGTAGCGATCCATGGTTCCAAAAGTGCGTCCTGTTAGTGCATCTGACGTATACTTACAAAACATGTAGCTCAGGAGGAACGCCAGTATGCCATTAAAGCGTTCAAATCTGGTGCCAAAGATGTGATGGTCGCATCTGGGGTGGCATCAAAGGGCCTGGATTTCAATGATATTCAGCACGTTATTATCTTCTCTATGCCAAAGGAAATTGAAGACTATGTCCATCAAATTGGTCGTACCGGGCGAAGCGGGAAGACGGGTATAGCAACTACGTTCGTGAACATGAATACGCCCGAGCAAACATTGCTTGACCTCAAATATCTTCTTATGGAGGCCGGTCAAAAGTGAGTGGCTTCAAACCTGTGAAGTATATCTATTCTGATATGTATGTAGGGTGCCCCCATTTTTGACGAATCTTGAAGATCCCCGAGTCGCACAGGGGGTCGGTCTCAAGGGTTGTTCGGTTTGTGGAGGTCCGTCATTCTTATCATTATTTAATTTGTACTATACCTGATATCTTCGCCAGGTTTAGGACATAGCATATCCAATTGTCCGAAACTTGAAGAGACGCAGCGTAGACAAATGGCGTTACACAGGGTGGATCGTGGGGGCGGTTTCTAAGGCGCCATTGAGTTCATGTTCGATGTTTAAGCTAACTATAATATATTATGTTGGGCCGTAAGTATTATAAATTAGACTACAATGTTCAAGATTATTATTTCGTGTCTGATATGATATTCATTTCAATCCACTTGCCTGAGACCCTTTCTTCGCACTTGCCTGAGACCCTTTCTTCGAAGCACTTCTGATAAATTCCAAGAACGTCACACCGTATTGTTTGAATTGCGAATCGATGAACTGGTCAAGTTGACCCTCGTTGGAATACCGATCAATCAGTGCAGCTTTCATCGATTCTTTGAACTGTGCTGCGTCTAACCAAAAAATTGTTGACGTCTAGCAATAATAAAAACATAGGCTTACCTGTTGGACAAGCAACGCTGAGCATTTGCAATATTTCATCATCCAGAATGTCTTCATCATCAATATCTTTCTTTCTCGCTAGCTAGATGACGACTTCTGTGTAGATGAAGTGATACATATGAAAACCGACCTACTATCGTTCGAAATTGACAAAGTTGAGAATATATACGTGTAGGATCGAGATGATTGGCCGAACTCTGGTCGTCGTCTTCTATTTCGTCATCAAAGTTCTCAGCATTGTCAAGGAAACTGTCAATCGTCTCATCCACTCCCATTTGCGTGTGATCATCGTCGTCATACGACTTGAAAGTGTTTGGTACAGAACGTGACTGTTTGACGGTTCTTGAGGGCTTTGTTCCCCGAGGACGCCAATCAACTATGACTGACAACTTATTAGATAATAGATCTTCAGCATTAGGGCCGGCCTATGTCTTAGTTAGCAGCGACATTCTCCACAATAAATCTCACTAACCTTGATGTAACTGGTGTGAAATCCGTTCGAATGCTCAACATTAAAGTACGTGAGAATGTCGACAGATAATAAGCGCTGCAACATCAACTCGATGAGCTCCCTCGGGAGATCATGGGCTGAGCCATAGGCTGGGAGCTTGTCAAAGCCCCGGTTAAGGATAGTAGCCGCTTTAGAGCCAGCCAGGATGCATTTGCAGATATCCAGAGTCATGTTTTCGTTCTTTTGGCGGAGTGCACGGATCACCTGAATCGCATTTATTGCAACTGATGTCATGTTTTTCTTTTCTGAGGCTCCATCATAGTTGCAATTATCGCATTTGGACCTGCAATCTGCTTTATTGAACTTTTCGCCAAAATGCTGAAGTAGCTGGACTCGTCGACAGTCCGAAAGATTCATACAATACGCCACAACCTTGCGAACTTCGCTAAGTTGACGATCGATAGTGTCTTGTAATGCTCGTTGTCCGTCCTGTCCCCTCACTATCATGTTTCTGAGTGAGCAGAAGTCGGAGAATGAATAAACTTCTGCTGGGTGAACAAGAGTGCTGTATTCTGAATTCGAATAACATACAAAGCAAACAGTCGGCAGGGTTTCCGTCACGCCCGGCACGGCCTGTTTCTTGATAGTACCTTAGAAGGAATCATTTTAGTTGATGCAGTAGGACTACTGGGTGCGCCTACCCGTCAAGGGACTTGGGTAGATCATGGTGGATCACGAAGCGAACTGATTCACTAATCAGTAACTAATTGCGTAGATTAGAAAACATGCTTGCCATCCGCTTTGTCGATCCCCATCCCGAAAGCAATCTGTCAAGGATGAGTTATGATGTAATATGTTGAAGCAAGAACTGTACTGTTGCCACAATTATATTGCATCGTCCAAGCTTCCATTCATTGAGTGCAATATCCTTTTCTTCAGGAGCCATTCCCGCATGATAGTGCCTTGCGATCAAGCCGCCGTCTCGCAGCTTTTTAGCCACTTTCTCGCAGGTCTTTCTCGCCAAGCAATATACGATGCCTGATTTGTTTGGGTGTCTCTCCTTAATAAACTTGATAACGTCTGAAGTAACGGTGCTGAGTTGCTTGTTCGTGATGCTGTAGCTAAGGTTCCTGCGATTGAAAGAGGACTTGAGGAAAACACAATCTTTCAGCTGGAGGCGTTTTTTGATATCATCAATCGTAACCTGATTAGCTGTTGCTGTCAAAGCCATTATTGGAACGTTTGGATAGTCGGTACGAAGAGAAATCAAATCGCGGTACTGAACGGAACCGTACGTTAAGGCGCACCATAGTATTCAGATAGATACTTACAGCATCCCTGAAATCTTGTCCCCAGGTCGAGATGACATGAGCTTCATCAATCACAAAGCGAGCTAGACTGTTTGTGCGGTAGAGAGACATCAGTACGCTCCGGGTTATCACGCTATCTCTCAACTTCTCCGGTGTGATGTATAACAAACGGGGCTTAGACGTGCTGGAGGACAGACGTTGCTTTGCATCATTGTTTGTTGTCTCTGAGCTCCATAGAACAACATCAATTCCTTTGTGCTTCAAAGAATCGACTTGATCGTTCATAAGAGCCAATAACGGAGAGATCACGATTGTCACTCCTTGTGTCTTGCCACCATCACAAACAGCAGGTAATTGATAGCATAGGCTCTTTCCACCACCAGTAGGCATGAGTATCAGCACATCTCGTCCTTCTAATGCTCTGATGATTGCTTCTAATTGATTTTCCCGGAAAGTGGCTAGTTTGAAAACTCCTTCTAGTTTTCGTTTAACCTCCCCATAACGAGGACTATCTTGGAGATTCGCGACCATCAAATTTGAAGCGACAGCCTCGATATCAGGGACGGTAGAGTCATGATCACTGTCAATGCTGATCACGTCGGCTGTTTCCAATAGAAGTTCTGTATGCTGGACTTGAGCAGAGTTCGAGGCAGCATAGCATTCAGCTTCGACATTGGAGGATCCAACGCCTGCCCAGGTTTGAAAGAGTTCAACCTTGTCACGGTACTCAAATCTGCCTCGCCCACCCACCACCGTACCACCTGAATCAGGATATAAGTCGGTGCGGGAATCCAGCGCTTCTGTAATAGCTCTCATTCGGTCCGTTAAAACATTCCTTAGATATAATAAGCTAAGTTTTCCTTTTAATGACACAAATAGACGTGCCTGATACTCTCGAGTACTACAATGTCTACATCATTAGACAGAATATTGTAGAATCTCAGTATTGTATCCGTCACCGAAGACTGCAATTCTTGATTATGACGAAACATCTTATGCAAATTTTCGACAGATTTCTATTGAATAGTACATCAACCAGGTCTGGACGAGCTCCTGCATCAACGTACTTCTGCAAGATCTGAATGTTTTCCAGAAATCCCATTCATTGTGGGAGGATGTGCAGAGGTAAATTGCTTATCCAGGCGTGCGAATGGATTGCGCTCTGCAAGTGAAGGAAGGCTTTTCCAAATGTCCTCCTCACTTCCTGTACGTCCATTTTCATGTCGCTCAGTGCCAACTGTTCCTGAGGAAGGAGTGAAAGCACTGGAAGTGCCAATGTTCTCTTTGTTCTTATCTTTTTTGAGGCGCTTCAAGGACTGAGGAGACGTATCGGAATTAACAAAGTAATCTGGAGATGATCGTTTAACCGGGACATTTAAAGGAGTTGATGGCATAGGTCTGGTGGGAGTGCCAGAGGTTCCGAACCTGGTACTTGAAGTAGCCACTGCTTCCTTGGTCGCGAAGCCCACCGTGGAAAAAGTGGGCAATGCTTGAGAGTAAGAGTTATCTGGAATATATAAGCCAGCAGTTCATGCTTTCGCGATATTTTTCTTACTTGTTGTTACAGTTGCAGGTCTGAATTTCGACTTTGGTCCATGATCAATGCAACATCTTTTGTGCCGACTGGCAGACAGCATCTCACCTTTCTTTCGGAGCCTGAGAATGCAGAAGTGGCTGACTGGCCTTGACATGTCTGAGAGTTTAATGCTTTGCGTTTGAGGACTTCCTGCAGATTATTCTGGGGAAGACTTGACATGGGAAAAACTAAATCCGTTTGTTTTCGTATTGATCTGCACCACGTGACCACGATTTTGTGCAAACTTTGCACAAATCAATGCAAGCGCCACTGCCGCTACAATCATGGCGAAGGGTATATATCCACCGATGACGGTTCCTGATATCATATCATCCCTTGCTGCTTGGGGTATGACTGTTAGTCAAGAGCAACTTAATCGTCCCACTCCAGAATTTGTCGAAGGTCTCTATTGCGCTTGCCTTCGACAAGCCACCGAATTGGATCACGATTCATTGAAAAGACCGGTCCAGGAACTTCTGGACGCTTCGC
This sequence comes from Amanita rimosa, assembly GCA_023014395.1. Taxonomy (NCBI): domain Eukaryota; kingdom Fungi; phylum Basidiomycota; class Agaricomycetes; order Agaricales; family Amanitaceae; genus Amanita; species Amanita rimosa. The sequence continues at coordinate 434,145 of JAEBUO010000038.1, read as the reverse complement.
AGGTAGATGAGAAGGTGCGGAAACATTTCAATATATTCTCCGCGCTCTACTTTTACCTCCAGTTCAGGATTTATATGGAACCGCATTAACCAACAATATCCTCCTCTATCATCTGTAACGGAGCCGCTTTTATGCGCGCGTTTCATTGTCGACTCACATAACAATAGATCCCGCTTTGCGCGAGCTGCAAGGATAGAAGGTTTTAGCTCAAAGGACATTGTCAACCCTGAACGTGAACGCACGCTGAATCTACTCTCAGGATTTATCAACTTTGTGAAATTTACGGAACAGTTTTGTAAACCTTTTGTACTGGAACTCAGGGGGCGTTCTAGTGACCTGTTAGTCGAAAAAAAACATGTTTCGGACCAATTGCTAGAAGTACAACAGCAATTGAGCGACATCAAGTAAGTCAAGTAAGCTCTTGCCGCGATACGATTCTGCTTCAACAATGATTGACCAGAACTAAACTTGCCGGGGACGAGCCTTTTTGCGAAAAGTTGAGAAACGAAAATAATGCCCTTCGCGCAAAGATGTTTGCTACCAAGGAATACCAAACAGCGGCAGTACAAGAAGTTGAAAAACTCAAAGCTGAGAAAACCGCTCTTATCAAACGCCGGGTAAGTCAACTATTCGTCCTGCGAACCTGTTGACTTTGGCAATAAGGAGGCACTTCATGGCGAAATCACCAGCATTTCAGATGCAATCGGTCATGCGCGATCCCGTGTGGTACAGTCTCCGGAACGCATAAAGCGGACCATATCAACAATGGCAGTTACTGCTATCGAGGAGAAAAAGATAGTAACTATCCATGAATCCAAAGTCCGCGATCTCCAGGCAAAAGTGAACATGCTCATCAGTATTGAGAAGGTCAGATGGTTTGTCCACTAGGTTGCCTTGATAAATAATGCTGCCAGGATATTCGAAGCTGTTTTGAACAGCACCAAACGATTGAAAAAGAAGTGCGATTGTTAGAGGTGTCTGGCAAAGAGTTAGCTGAGCTTCGTGACCAACTTGACGACAAAACCATTGAGAGGAACGAGTTGAAGTTAAAGCAGGAGGTGAGGAATATAACTGGAGCCTTCCAAACGCTAAAGGGGGTTAGCGTGTGGGAAAACAACTGTCCAATGCTCATGAAAAGCTCGAACGAGCTCAGAAACATGCGGAGGACAAGAAGTTGGCTAATCAACGCACCATTGAAAGGTTGCGGCGTGAATATGACGAAATGGTTGTGGAACGAAGGGACAACGACAGACAATTGGAAGAACTGAGGAGAGAAGCTGACAGTATTGAAGCAAAGGTAACTCCATTCAAGCGAGCAGTACTCGAGATTTGAGCTCCGTCTAGATGTTGGACCATCTTCGAAAAAGTGAACCGGAAATAAACGAGCTGTTGGTAGAATATTGGAAATTACGACATGAGACAGGTAAGTAAATAAGTAGGAAGGCGAAGATCAATAACGTTGATTTTGGTATAACTAGACATTTACATGGAAACACTTGCGAACAAGCTGAACATGAAAGTCGTTTCGGATTGACGTTGTTGAAGTGACCAACCTTGTACCTCACTTCTTCTTATTTTTCCTTTTTGCCGAACATTCCTCACAGAACCATTTACCTTTTGGAGGGCCCTCCAAGCCTACGCAGGAAAGATGGAACTATTGCGAGTCTGGTAAGGATGGGGAATATTGAAAGGGAATTACTTGCCCATTCACGTTCACACTTTGGGCTGTCGCAAGCGATCATCTACTGAAAATGAGTTATGTTCCGATCAAGAAGTGAACGGTTGAACCTCGCCAAACGATACTTCTTGACAATAACAGTACAACCGCTCTGACGAATCAACAACAAATTCCTCTGGCGTAAGGGCAAAAGGGGGTCCTGCGGCGACGCCACGGAAAGTCAACTGAACGGTCTGATTTGAGGTAGTTGCACCAGTTCCACGCGATTTTCTGCTCTTGTTGCCAAAAGGAGCCATCTCTATGGGGGGAATCGGTCGCTTCTAAGCTGAAACTGGTCAAAAGACCATCCATACCACCATCATCAAAATTGTCCAGGGGACTGGGTGAGGTTCGGCTGGTACGAGACCAACGGGGGACGACGAGATCGGGGAGATGAATGGATGGAGCGTTTGGACCTGGGTGACCGCCAAGGGACAATTGTACGTCTTGAATGGCATGGTCCAATAAACGTAAATGACGTTCGACCTCAAAGCTGGATTCAGTGGCGTCGGTAGAAAGTAATGTCAAACATCTCACGGAGTTATTGACAGCAAGGGCTATGTTGACCTTTTCTTCGGAATCGCGGACGAGATTGTCTGAAAGGCGGACGATGCGAGTCAGCAAGCGTCTGTTGGATTGAGAGTGGGGGTCATGGAAAAGACGGTGGTTGATATAATCTGTGAGCAACGGCTGCAGCTGATCTAAATGAGCTTTTGTACGTTCGTCTAGTTCGCGCAAAAGAGAATACTGTCTATGAATTGTCAATGGCAGCTGGTCAATGGCTGGAATTGCATGAGTGCAAAGGGCAGAGTGAGAGCAAGGAAAGGACCTTCTGAATGTTCTTCTCTAAAGGCATCCCACAAGACGTGGTCGACGGGTGACAACGACATACGCATTTTGGAACTGTCACGCCGTCACAGATGATAGGGGGTGGGGGGAAAGGTGAGTTAATATCATGCGCGGAAATATCGTGCGGAAATATCGTGCGGAAATATACAAGCAGAACGCGATGCAGGTGTAACAAGCAAAAAGAAAGAAAGAAAGAAAAAGAAAACACTACGAGCCCTCATTACGCTAGCTCAACTAGACAATGGACGGTAAGGCCCAATCCCACGCGCCGGCCCGAGCCTGATCAAAGGGGGCAGTGGCCATGCCCTGGCTGTCCTGGCTGCTTCGGACACGGGTTTGGGCTGTGGATAGTTGACAACAGCTGGGGATTTGGTGCGGGGATAGGATATTGAGGAAAGATGGAAGGGGAGAACTGAGCCAAGAAGGCAGGATAGTAGGGAGGATGAAGGGGATAAGCGGCGGCGGCAAGTGGCTCATGACCGGTATGAGGGGACTGGATGGGAGGGGGTTGGAGCTGTGCAAAGAAACAAGGAGGGTATAAAGCGGGAGGCTCTGCGATGTACAGGTGATGAGCGGAGGTTGTTGCGGCGGGGGAGGGCGGGGAAGGAGGCGGGACTAGCAAGACGATTAGCAAAGAGAGCAGCGGCGGGAGAGAAGGCAGACCTTTGGCGTCGCGCTTCTTGTACGGACCACGCTTGAGGCCCTTCTTGCGTTCCTTGCGCTGAGAACTGACGCAGCCCTCCTGGGTGCCGTACTTGACACATCGCAGACAAGGCCTGGCATCGTCGCACTTCTTGCACGCCTTCTGGCAGTTTGTGCAGGCGTTCTTGACCTGCCTGCGCTTGGGACGCTGGGGACGCGGAGACGGCATGGCAGCATTCAAAGAGCGTGCCACGACCAAACACGCGCAAACCGCCTGCTCTCCTCTTCCTTTCATGTAAGTCCCGCCGTTCGATGCTTACCCTCCTCATCTCTGTTCAGGTCCCTTCCCCGTCCCCCCTCCGCCTCAGACGCCCTCGATCCATACTACTTTGGCTGCAGTTCTGCTTCCCCGAGACCTCCTAATACCTCCATCGATCGACGCGCCCTCGTTGGCGTCGGAGAGCTCGCCACTCCCCGTTGGGCATCCTACAAGGGTAACGATCATTTTCACTTTGTCGTTCCCGCAGATGCAGACCCAGACGATTCAGACAGTCCCTGGACAATCGAGGCCGTCGATGGTGAGCTTTCGGAGCACGAAGAGGTCCGTTGCTCTCCTCCCGCCCTCTCCTGTCCCCTCCCTGACCTTTCTCTCAGCCAGTGGCACCTGCTCGGGTTCTACGCCCAATGTCTTCCATGGCTGAAGAGAGTGGTGGGGAGGAGATTTTATACCCCCGTCATCTACCAGATCTCCCCCCCATGCCCGGTACTGCGCAACCCACGCGTCCTTCCGGTGAGCCGGCGCTGCCTCCAAGTTCATACTCTTCCTCCGCCCGAAAAACGAAGAAGCGAAGTTCGGAGGAGTTTGAAATCGACCAGTTTGGAATGTTGATATCAAAGTCATCCAAGGACGACGACAAGACGCTTGGACGAAAACATCGCAGCCTCAATCTGAGTATATCTACAAGCATCACTAGTCGCGATACAAGGAATAGAGAGCGGAAAAGGAGTAGCGCGGGTTTGTCCCCCTTGGCTTCTGCAAAGACCTCAAACGTGTCTCCCAGGTCTGCCAGGCAGGTGTCGACAACCATCAACGAACATCATTCGCGTCGTGGCCTTTCCAACGATTTGCCCCCAGCTCAGTCGACAACACCTGGTGCAATCGCGAAAAGTACCAGTCAGTCTCATTCTGCAGTTGCACATTCCGTTCTTCGAGGTCCCCAAGAAGGCTGGTCCGAGCTTGACGATGAAGCAACCGTCGAAGCGTTGCGAAAACTGGATGGCCTAAGTGGCAAGACAGCTCGAGCCCGCGCAAGTTTTGGCAGCCTCGGTCGACATTCCGGTTCCAGCCGACCACCGACACCTGCTGGAAAACCAAGTGCACAATGGGAAGGAGTCAATTCAATGGACCCAAGAGTTAAGCGAAGCACCAAGGACAGCACCAATGCAAAGGACAAAGACCGAGACTCAATACGATTGGTCGGCTCTGCGGGACAAAAATTCAATGTTCCTGACCACTACGCTAACGTGACCAGCAGCGATGATCAACATCCCACTTTTGAAAAGACTCCCAGGAAAATTGCGTCGGCTACAACGCGCTCCAGCTTTACGCCAAAGCGTGGGTCTACATCGTCGACCAATTACACGAGTACTCCAACCACTAGCTCTCGCGATTCAGCCTCAGCCTCTATCTCTACTAGTCTGACTTCGGTTTCTGCGAACTCGGGAAGATATTCTACCAGCAAAGTGAGGCGAGATAGCGCAGGCAGCGACAGCATGCACTTTAGTGAGCCGTCTATGATTAAAGAACGCAATGCATCATCGGTCAGTAATGGCGATCCTGGGGACGAAGCGACAGTTCCGCCAGTTCCCCCTTTGCCCAAGGATCTGTCCAATTACCGCTCACCTAATTCTGTCATACCCAGTCAAGCAACGCAAGACGATGCCATGGCTCCAGCAAGTTCTGATTCCAAGGAAGGCCATCAGGAGACACTGGATGTTTCAACCCTGAGGACTTCCTCAGCGATTATCTCTCCACCAGCACGTCGGCACAGTCAATTTCCCCCGTCCAGTGCAACAAACATTCAATCTGCTCCAGAGTCGTCGCAGCCCATCCCCAAGACGCCATCAAAGAAATGGAGTTTTAGTGCATTGAACATCAAATTGACGTCCCCTGCCTCTACTTCAAAAGCTACTTTTCCCTTGAGTCCCAAGTCAGCATTTGGTTCCCGCCCCAAAAGTAGCTCCAGAGATCAAAGCGGCCATTCTCCTGGCCAGAGAGGACCTTGGTCACCTGAGCAACCAGGCGCCATGGATTCAGAAGGCTCTTTGGCTTCCCTGTCTTCCGTCGGATCAGTTCAAAACCCAATCTTGCAGATGCATCCATCCAAGACTCCAGATGCGATTGTGGTACCGGGTCGCAGCAGCACAGCTTCCAGTGACATCACCACATCTGCGCTAGCTGCCCCTCAATCAGGCCCTCTTAGTCCTGCGTCTCCCGTCCGTCGCGGCCAATCCAAGAGGTTGACACCCTCTTCCATTCCATTTTTTCGCCGGTCCTCATCCCAGTCCATGCAAGTTCCGCCTTCATTCCATGTGTCGACCTCACCTACTTTCTTCCCCAGCGGGGCCCAAACACCATCCATACAGAAGACGAGCAGTTCGCCTTCGAGGGACCATCAGCAGACATCCCTTCCGACACCAGGTTCTGCGCATAAGAAGTCTTCTGTTCTTAGTTTAGGATTTCCCTCTTTGTTAAAGTCGAGCTCTCGAAGAAGTTTGCATTCAGATTCAAAGGATTCTACTAAGGAACAGAAGGTCAAGGATGCATCCAAAGATGGCGAACGAAAAAAGGACAAAGACAAGCTTAAGAAGGACGAGAAAGACAGAAGCGAAAGTAGGATATCTCTGTTAATGAGTGGAGGAAGGAAGCGTGGCAAGGTAGCCGATGTTCATTTCGCGAAATACGATTGCTTAAACGTGGGTAACAGACACTATCGTCGGCCGAACCGAGGAAACCCAAGTCACCCATCAGTCTGCCACCCATGCAGGTACCCGCACTAGAACAGGCAACTGCGCAGCGTTTGGCAAAACTCAAATCGGGCTCGTCAACGGTTGCTGCAACGCCAATGACTTCAAGATCCATTTCTTCGTCAAGGGTGATGGCGCAAACGGCCAGCTCAATGCAAAAACAATCAGATACATCTTTACGCTCTCGAAATCAACTACCCACAATAGCCGGCTCACCTTCCGTTGGAACCACGGGAACAAATAGCTCGCAGATTTTGAAGGACCAGTCCCTGCCATATACAACTTCTAGTCTCGCGAAAGAGACGCCGACAAAGATACCTCGTATATCAAGCAGAACGTCAACTACAGCGTCTCCAACCCCCAAGTCATCCTCTTCGTCCATGGCGCATCATCGCATTAGTGTGCATGCTAGTGGTCTGAGTGTATCGACTAACCCTTCTCCTACGTTGTCTACGAACGAATTTGGCGTCATGGAAGATGGCTCCCTCCCCAAATCTGCCCTTAAACAACCTCTACGGGGCTCGTCACCGGGTTCGTCGCGCCTTCCAAGACAAGCCTCCATTTCGCTTTCAAACAACCTAAGCGGAAAGAAAAATCGCGACGGCATTCGCAAGCCTTCTACTAGCTCCATCGCCTCGTTTTCTACACCTGCAGCATTAAGCGAATCAGCTTCCCGTCATTTTACCGCTTTCTCTCCTTCCAAGAGCCTCAAACTACTCAGCCCAAAAATTTCACTTTCAAGTGCTCGCGGGTCGAACACTACGGCTGTTAGTAATGTGCGACAAGGATCTCCTTCCTCCACATATCAAACCCCTTCCACACCCTCACCTGCACCTAGTTCCATAGATGAGGATGAACTGATTGGCGATGATGAAATGCTACAGTACATCAAAAGACAGCATGCCAAAAAACTTTCCGCAGGCGCAACTCAAGAAGAACTTGACAAACTCCTCCAGTTCCCAGAACCCCTACCGCCGGGTACTCCTTCTTCGCCCACAGGTATGTCCGCAGTGCCTACTCCCGTATCCAATCATTATGTTTCTATACAGTCATACTCCACAGCCACGTGGTCAGTCGTCTTTCAGATTACGAACGCAAGGAAATACTCGACTATCCTTCCGTATACTACATCGGCGATAGCAGTCATAAGAACCAAGCCATGCTTGACAGCCCATCAAACAATCACGGTTATGACGACGACCGAGGGGACTATCTTGTTGTTCATCGCGATCACTTGGCATATCGATATGAAGTAGTGGATACTTTAGGAAAGGGCTCTTTTGGCCAAGTCTTGCATTGCCGTGATCATTGTACGGGCGAATCGGTGGCAATCAAGATAATCCGGAACAAAAAGCGTTTTCATCATCAGGCATTGGTTGAAATCAGGATTCTCGACAAGCTTCGAACATGGGTATGCGTTTCTACTCCCTGGGATTAGTCACCCTTTCATTTATGTACAGGATGCGGACGAAAAACACCATGTCATCAAAATGACTGAACACTTTTATTTCCGTAATCATTTATGTATTGCCATGGAACTGCTGAGTATCAACTTGTATGAGCTTATCAAAGCCAATGGGTTCGTCGGATTCACGACCGCGCTCATCCGTCGCTTCACAAGTCAAATGTTGATGTCCCTGTCTTTGATGAGACAATACCGGATTGTCCACTGTGATCTTAAGCCGGAGGTGCGTATCACTCAATTGACACTGAGAACATTCTGAAACAAGTTTAGAATGTCCTGTTACGCCATCCTTCCAAGAGTGCAATCAAGGTAATTGATTTTGGAAGCAGCTGTTTTGAAAATGAGAAAAGTTGGTGTGATCCATTGCAGTACCCACGTGGACTCTAATCATTTTTTCCTCCTTTCCAAGTATACACATATATCCAAAGTCGATTTTATCGCTCTCCTGAAGTCATCCTTGGGATGAACTACCATATGGCGATTGATATGTGGAGTTTGGGTTGTATCCTTGCTGAACTGTACACAGGTTTTCCTATTTTTCCTGGCGAAAATGAGCAAGAACAGTTGTCCTGTATTATGGAGGTTCTTGGAGTTCCAGACAAGGAGTTTGTCAACAGGAGTTCTCGCAAAAAGTTATTCTTCGGTAAGTCTCAGATTAATTGCATATATTCACGTCCTAGCTAACCGCAATCCAGAAGCAAACGGTAGTCCTCGCGTTGTAGTCAACTCCAAGGGCCGCAGACGACGTCCTGGATCGAAAACTTTGCAACAGGTCCTGAAATGCAACGATGATGACTTTGTCGATTTTATTGCAAAGTGTCTTGTTTGGGATCCTGAACGAAGGATGAAACCACAAGCTGCGCTTCGACATGCATTTGTGACAGCTGGTCGTAAGAACAAGATGATTACTACGATTCCCTCATCTTCCAAGTCTACTGCTTTAATATCGAGTCTGAACAACAATCGGAGTAAACCATTGACCGAGACACCGAAAAAGTCAATGATTAGCGCACCCACGCCTTTGACAGCACGATCTTCACGAACGACCATTGGCGGCCCAACAACACCGAACAGTTCCTCACATATATCGACTTTGGGCTCATCTAGATCGTTTAGGACTTCATCTCATTCACTTTACTCTGGTAGGACATTAAGTGGAGTCACGGTATGTTTATCTTGCGTTGATACCGACAACGCTCTCTCAGATGTACATTAGACCACTGCGACGAGTAAATAATCTGCTTTTCCTAATCTTATTTCTTGCTCATTAGGTGACACTGGAATTTTATGACCACGACCTAGATTTAGCTCAAGCCCTTAATGACACATAACCAAGATTCCCTTATACCAACGGCATCTGTATTCTTCGTGCTTTTTTTCGTTGTTTCTCCACGCACCGTATCTGGCATTATTACGCAATATATATATATACACGTCATGCTCACTACGGACGGTATTTCAGTCATATGGTAGAGTCCACTGCTTCATCCAAGCTGCAAAGTCTGAGAAACACATCACTTCCTAACCCAAAAATCAATGAGGTAGTATTAAACATTTCGGCAAGCTTACCCCACCCTTCAAGGGAAAACAGGTCTAATGACCCCCCAAAATACCTGTACTAGGATAAGCTTGAGAGACAGGTAGAAACAGATGCTGACCGCGCATAAAGCCTACTCATAGGTAGCCCGTAACCCAGTCCAGCAATTATACCTAGGCCAGTCTGTAGGCCTTTGCTGGTAATTTCCCCAAAAACATTTGCACTCGAGTTTGGGTCACCAGTCCCAACTGCTGAAATTACACGCTGAGCAGCGTATGGTCCAGTACATTCGTCTGCGGACATTCCGGCTGTTGTGAATGCATAGGAGAATATACGAGCCATATTGGATGGGGAAACTCCCCCACCCTGGTCACGGACACGGAAGGAAAAAAAGTTGCCCGTGTTCTTGGACGAACGTGGCGGAGGTGAAAGCGTGATAGTGACTGGAGGCAATGGCCTCGATGCATTCTGAGCTTCTCTCGCATGATGTTCCACAGTCGCGCGAAAGGAATTCTTCAATACTTCAGTTAGGATATACTCGAGATGAACGGGAACGTAACTAGCACAATATTAGTTGCTGAAAACAGAAATGGAAGGAACATACGCGAAGGTGGCGTCGACATCACCGTCAATCTTAACAGAAGGGCTAGCGCCCAGTGTGGCTTCGCATAGCTCTGTGACATATGAACTACACATCTGAATCATCCTTTTGGGTGAACAATGCCTATTGACAATGCTAACCGACCGTCTGTCGCAATTTTGATCATTTAGAGCTTGAGTTAGTGTTATATGTTGTTCCGCAATTAATCTGACAGATATGCGACTACGGATGGCGCCGTCAAGAAAGGTACTTATTTGTGTCGGGGATATATAACGATAGCACTCTTGAAAACTAGGATGCCGTTATGAAGGCTAGGTTCCGTGCAAGCAGTCAGAACTCACCCTTTCGCCATCGTAGGTATGTCATTGGCGTGACTGTGTACAAGGTTGGCCAACAATTCGGTAAATCTGGCATTTTCTTCGGCTGTAGTCACAGGCGGGTACGTGGCAAGGGTCAAAAAACTGTCACGAAAAGCATGGAGTGTCTTGGCAATGTAGGGATTTGTGCCAACGATGAACGGTAGCGCTTCTACGGATCGAACGCGCGTAGCCAATCTGCGAGGTATTTCTGCAAGAGCATACGACACGGAATCTAATACCGAATCATTTGTTAATGGACGGCCGAAAGATAAAAGTTTGGATAGGTTGATTGGGCGTGGTGGCGAAGTTGCATATTTGGACAAGAGCTGTGCGACCTCGGAGGATGATGGCTGTGGTGGTTGACGGTAGGACGACAAAGGGCGTCGCAAAGCAATGGCGGCTCGACGAGCATTGACCATAATACAAGTTCGTGGGTGCAGGGTCAAGCACTCAAGACATGGCTCGGAGCATCCCGCGACATTAGACGAGTACTTATCTATGGCTACATACAGTGAAAATAGCTAATTGTATACCTGGTATAAAGGCCTACACCGCTTCGTCAGTTGTTATCTATCCTGTGGGAAACAGTCTACTTACGTGCTTGAAAACTTGGTGCCCTGTCGGACCACCTTCTCAACCGCGTCAAGAAAGTCCCGTTCGGATGCCACCTTCCGACGCGCACGTATCGCGAACATACCAGCCTAAAAGATCATCAACACATTATCACCTGGGAATCTTGCTATATACCTCTGTCGCGACTGATCGCAATTCAGCGCCCGTCGTATTGGGACAAAGTCTGGCAATCAAATCAAATCGTATGTCTCGCTCAACACTCATGCTATGATGACGGTAAGCCATCGTTAAATGCTCGTGATATCGCGCCTACCTCCTTGCATGGATCCGTAGTATGTGTGCCCGACCTTCTGCATCAGGTAGCGAAAACTCGACCCTACGATCTAATCGCCCGGGTCTCAAAAGCGCAGGATCAAGCGTATCCGGTCTGTGACTGTTAGGATTGAAGAGTGGGGGAAACTCAACGCACATACCGGTTCGTGGCCATCAAGACTTTAATATTCCCCCTTGGATCGAAGCCATCCAACTGGTTGATCAATTCCAGCATTGTTCTTTGCACTTCGTTGTCACCACCAGCGCCATCATCAAAGCGCGCCCCACCAATTGCATCGACCTCATCAAAAAAGATGATACAAGCTTTCTTACTTCGCGCCATTTCAAACAGCTCACGAACCATCCGAGCACCTTCTCCGACGTATTTTTGGACGAGCTCCGATCCAATCACTCGGATGAAGGTAGCGTCTGTGCGATTAGCTACTGCTCTCGCGCAAAGGGTTTTTCCAGTTCCGGGAGGACCGAATAAAAGTACCCCTTTAGGCGGATCTATACCGAGATTAACAAATCGTTCTGGCTAACAAGATAGAGATTAGCGGTGCTAGAACCCGAAAATGAATAAAACAAACATTCAGAAGAGGCGTCTCCACTACTTCGCGTAGTTTCTCTATCTGTTCTTTGCAACCTCCAATATCAGAGTACGTGACGTCTGGTTTCTCTTCAACTTGCATCATTGTCACCGAAGCGTCGATCTTAGGCGGCAAAGGTATTTGAATCTGATATTTGGTTCTATCAACACTATTTACGTCACGTCAGCAGAATTCGACTTTTGAATGACGCTGGCGTACCCAACACGCATGCCTTCCTCAATATCCGTGGCTGCCACACGATCCCCCAAGCCAACAACAAATTTCGCTATCTGCTTGATGTTGATGACATATTTATCTTGCTCGTCCGCACCTTTCTGACCCTGCATAGCTCCCATGGGATTCACTGCTCGAGCTGCTGCTGCCAACTTCGGATCAAGAGGTATTATCTTCGTACACCGGGCTACCTGCAAAGGATGCTCTTCCCCCATTCTCTGCTTGTCAGCCATTAAATCCCATAAATTTGGCGACGCAAGACCAGTATCCGATTCTTTCACACCTATTATTGCATTCAGATAGGATCGAGTTTGTGACATGACAAAGAATGCATGTACCAAGCTTTTCATTTATACGTTTTTGAATGTCTTTGATGTCACTTTCTACGGATTTCAGCTTCTTAGCATACGGTCCTTGCCCCTTTGAGCGACAGTTGTGCAACAAACCAACAGGAAAGAATATCCAGGAATCACATACATATGTTTTAAGAATTTGAATGTCACTGTCGTCCAACGCTATGTCCAATAAGATGGCGTACTTGAGTCAAAGAACTGAAACGTACCCACGATTTTCTCTTCCTTCTCATCAATCCGCTTTTCGTCTGTGGTGATCTTAACCCGAGAAGACAACTAAGTAACTGACAAATACATACACTTTTCCCAATCACTATTGAAGTGTGTCAGAAGATATTTATCATGGAAAAAAACGAATGATTTACGCTTTTGAAGGCATATTGCATACAGTTCAGTGGTGTAGAAACAAGATGACCCGAGATACTTAAGTATTACGCGTCTCCACACGTGACGTCGGCATTTTCCGGTGGCAGTACATGTCCTAAATAGTGATTGCTTCGTGAACTGCTAACGAGAAACTAGCATGGCTGGTGCTCTTCAAAACGCGAAGAAAGACCTTCCAAAGATCAGCGATGAAGATCGTGAGAGCGTGTTTGGTCAAGTATTTGGGGTATCTGGTCCAGTCGTGATCGCTGAGAATATGATTGGAGCTGCAATGTACGAGCTTGTTCGAGTAGGGCACGATGAGCTCGTAGGAGGTTCGTCACAGTTCAATGGCGATTAAAAGGCCTGACATATGCTTAGAGGTCATTAGAATTGAGGGTGATAAAGCTACCATTCAGGTGTATGAGGAGACCTCAGGCGTAACCGTCGGAGATCCCGTGCTTAGAACGGGAAAACCTCTGAGCGTGGAGCTGGGACCAGGTAACAGCCTTTATATGCAGTGTATATCTATTCATTCAATGCATTGTTAGGCTTAATGGGTAATATTGTCGATGGCATACAGCGGCCGTTGCGCGTGAGTAACGTTCACGTCGAACTCTACTCTAACTGATAACAACAGTCTATACAAGATCTATCTAAATCCATATATATACCCCGTGGTATGAATACGGATGCCCTCGACCGATCTCTTCAATGGGACTTCAAGCCTGGATCTTACAAGGTAATCTTAACTTTTTATTATTATTAACGTGTTAGGCCATTTATGTCGCTGTGAACAGGTTGGCGACCACATATCTGGGTGCGATGTCTTCGGTTCCGTGTACGAGAACTCACTGGTCAATAATCATAAAATTATGTTATCACCACGTTCCCTGGGTACCATAACGCATATCGCAGATAAGGGTAGCTATGCTGTCAACGTGAGTGAAATGTGCATTGATGGAGCTTCTCGCTTACTCCAAGACGTAGGACGTCGTTCTGGAGACTGAGTTCGAAGGCAAAACATCGGAACATACTATGATGCAATTATGGCCTGTTCGTGCCCCCCGACCCGTGGCTGAGAAATTAACGGCAAACTACCCTCTACTTACTGGGCAACGCATTTTAGATGCATTATTCCCGTGAGTATGGTCATCGTTTGTTCGTGTCTCGTTGTTACAAACCAAGGTAAGTTGTGTTCAGGGAGGTACGACAGCAATTCCGGGGGCATTCGGTTGCGGGAAAACAGTCATTTCTCAAGCCCTTTCAAAATATTCTAATAGTGACATCATCGTATATGTCGGTTGTGGTGAACGCGGCAATGAGGTTAGTGGCTGTCTCAAACTTTGCGGGCAAGCTTTTCATCGCTTTAATTAGATGGCAGAGGTGTTGATGGACGTACGTGATGCATTTAACTTCTTCTGTAACTGACGTGCGTAAAGTTTCCTCAATTAACGATGGAAGTCGACGACCGACAAGAACCTATAATGAAACGGACGACATTGGTAGCTAACACATCAAACATGCCTGTGGCTGCCAGAGAAGCTTCAATCTACACGGGCATCACATTATCAGAGTATTTCCGCGACCAGGGCAATAACGTAGCGATGATGGCTGATTCGACTTCCCGATGGGCTGAGGCTTTGCGAGAAATTTCTGGCCGCTTGGCAGAAATGCCAGCGGATTCTGGTTATCCTGCTTACCTCGGGACAAAACTGGCCAGCTTTTACGAGCGAGCTGGCAGGGTCCTTTGCCTTGGAAATCCAAAACGAGAAGGAACGGTGTCCATAGTTGGAGCGTCAGTTGGTAATAATTTTGTGATTAATATATTGACTGATATATGCATTAAGTGTTTCGCCTCCTGGAGGAGACTTTGGCGACCCTGTTACTTCCGCAACACTCGGGATTGTGCAGGTTTTCTGGGGTTTGGACAAGAAGCTTGCGCAGCGCAAACATTTCCCGTCCGTCAACTGGTCGATATCCTATTCTAAGTACACCAAGGTACTTGAAACATTCTACGAAAAGAATGAACCTGGATTTGTCGAGTTGCGCTCGAAAGCAAAAGAAATTATGCAGAAAGAAGAAGATTTAGCAGAAATTGTCCAGCTTGTCGGCAAAAGCGCTCTTGGCGAGAACGACAAGATTACCCTTGAAGTGGCTAGAATGCTCAAAGACGATTTCCTCCAGCAAAATGGAATGAGTGAATACGATAGATACTGTCCATTTTACAAGACGAGCGCTATGCTGCGAAATTTCGTGGCTTATCACGATGCAGCGCAGAGGGCAGTAGGTCAGAACGATCTCACTTTCTCGAGGATAAAAGAAAGCACGGGTGACATTATGTTCAAGTTGTCGCAAATGAAGTTTGAGGTAAGTGACAGGTGGATGGGTAGAATGAGACGCTAAATTGCGCAAGTCACCATCACAAGGAGAGGAGAGCAACAAGCGGAAGCTGGATGGATTGTTCACAGAGATCCAGGACAAGTTCCGTCAGCTGGCAGAGTGAGGTACATGTAACTACTATTCCTCGATTTCGTCATCGCAATGTCACAGTCAGAGACATATAAAAACCCTGACTTGTTCTGTCTTTCAACTCCATCCCTATGCGTCTGACCATCTTCACCCTCTTATTTGGCGTCGTCGCCGCCGCCCCTGGGCACGCTAGCGACCAGCACATTTTGGCTTCTAATGACCCCACAGAAGCTTTCATTGAACATCCCTTTCCCAAACCACCCAGCTTTCCACCCCCTTCGGGTCGCGACACAATATATGAGACATTGAGCGGAGATTCCAGGTACTGTCCTGTCAAAAGCCTCAGGCAGCACTCACAAGAATTAGATTTTCGCGCGTCGTAAAAGCCATTGACTATATTGAAGAAGTCGCAGCGTTGTTGAATGATTCTACTACCGGGTACGAAATGACAGTGCCATGCGGGCATCATTGAGCTAATTTCGTATAGACTGACCTTTTTTGCACCGGACAACAAGGCTTTACGATACTGCCCAAAGCAGTACACTATGTCTTCGACGCACTTCGACGACTCGGAGCCGTCAGCAATGTTTTACGATCTAGACAATGTACTCACTGAGCTGGAGAATTTGGCTCAGTCTTCCTCTGACAATGATAGTGACGACGATGGTGGCGAGAAAGAGAGCAAGCGCAGATTCTTCAAGATGCTCTTGCGTGCCATTCTTGAATACCATGTTTTACCTCGGAGGCTTGACGTCGTGTCTTTGGGGGACAAAATGACGCATCCCACACATTTCATCGTGGACCAAGCGTTGGGCGGTAACCCTCAGCGCATCAGAACAGAACAGAAGGCATTGCCTCCAAACTTGGTTGTTAATCTTTATAGCCGCATTGTGAGACCTGACATGGGGGCATCTAATGGTCAGACCGACGATATGTGTTTTACGGGTCTGATTCTGACTGGTTATGATCTTAGGGTTAATTCACGTGGTTGATCATCCTCTGTTACCGCCTCCGTCCGCATTTCAGGAACTTTTCATGGCATCTTCACATTTCTCCATTTTTGTGAGTCATTCCGGAGACCAATGTTGCTCTAATTTACCCACTGTCAGACTTCCGCCATTCAAAGAACAGGGTTGACGAATGCCTTGGATTTCCACTTCACGAATGATAACGATGGAGGCGAGAGTCGTGTGGAGGGAACGGAGGCAGTCACAGTCTTCGCTCCGACGAATACGGCTTTTGAAGACCTTCCGAAAGATTTGCTACTTTTTCTTTTTTCTCCTTTCGGCGAACGCGCTCTGAAGAAGATTCTGCAATATCACATAGTACCAGAGTTCGTTTTGCATTCAGGTTGGTATATCTATGTCTATATTAGTTGGCATAGCTGATAGTCATTCCAGATTATACTTTTAATCGATCGGAAGTGTCCCCTGGCACCCCTGACCTCAATTCCGAACTTGCATATCAGTTGACAGAAGTACGATCCGATGACACTAAATCTTTTCACTTTCAAGACAGGGGAGTTCATTGTCGTGATTTTGCTGATGTCGAGGAGGACGAGACGATACAGAAACATAAGAAACATAAGAAACACAAGAAACCTAAGCGCCCCAAGAATCCGAAATTTCCATGCCCAGAGCCGATTTCTCTCGTCGATCTCACCTTGCCAACACTCTATGGTGATCATCCGCTCCATGTACATATAGGGAAGTTCAAGCTGGGATTTCCTATCCCTGGCCATGATCATCCATATCGCATAATAACAAAGTTTACAGTCGACGGACATGAACTTCGCGTCCCCGATCTGGTCGCAATGAACGGTGCTGTTCATGTCATCAATAAGCTGCTCGACCCTCGGGGGCCACACCATTATCAAGCACTTGACCAGTTGTCCTGCTCTGAAGAAGAAATGGATTGGAAGACGTGGAAGACGTGGTTGTTTCAGTGGGCTGATCTGTGAGATTCTCGTAGCTGTACCTAGTCGACATCAATGTTGAATCTTTCGGACTCTTGCTTGCAATTTACTTTTCGATATTGAGATCCCTGCTGTTTCGCTTCTAGCTTTCTATGTGTGCGGGTCCGTTTGTGCGCTTCCCAGTCGCGTCCTTCACTTATCATAACAGGGTGGTCTGGCCGGGCAGTACAAACCGGACATGTTATCATCTTTTGCTCTTGCATTGCGATAGTAAAACTTGAAATGGTCAGTCGTGATGCTCCATGTATAAGCGTTGTGAAGGCATACTCCGATGCTTTGCTTATGTTGAGCATCTTAGATGCCAGCGATGACAGCGTCAACGGATCTTGCAAAATTTGTCCACCTAAGAAGTCTGAATAGCGTTAAATTGATAATCCTTGATTAAGAAGAATATACGTACCCTCCACCATTTTTATTGCTGGCTTTTTAACATTCTCACAAAATTCACCTAATTCTGCATAATTTGATTATATGGAGGCTCAGAAACTATATGAGACTTACTTGTAGCATCAAGCAGGTATATTGGCACACAATTTGGTGTTTGAAGATTAGCCGCTTTGATCGCAGGAAGCAATTTATTTCGGATCCAGGATATTTGTCTTTTAGCATATTGGCGGGTGGATATCTTCATACGCTCAATAGCATCCTGAAATGCCGCTAGACATGGTTCTTTGAAGGCAATATAATCATTAAATTCTCTAAATCCTATCAACGTTGCTGCTTAATGTTATTATTCAAAGTTCGTGTCCACAGCGCTCACCAATAGCCTGATATATTCCAAGCGTATAATCAGCACCAGACCCATTACTACAGTGATCGGGGCTTTCAGATGTAAGGCGTCCCCTAAGGTCGCGAACCTCGTTGAGCAACCCTTGCTGTCGATTCTATGAGTGTATGACATCTCCCTGTTAGCGCTTGACTAACTTGTATCATCTTATCTACACGGCAATCTAGCCGCTCAGCAAGGTCTGAAGGCTCCGAGTATAACCAGAAAAACAAAGTGGGGAATCTGACGAAGTGAGTGAATCAAAGACATGTAGAGCCCGCGTTCTGGAAGATGGCTACCTTGGTTTGCCATGCAAAGGATTCGTAGCTTGTTCTGCTATTACATCACTTGCCTTTCGTCCAGTTTCCTTGATGATTTGCAAGCTACGAAGCACTTTCCGTGTGTCACGCCAATGCCACCGACTGCTCATGATTGGATCGAGTTCGGATAACAAGGAATATAATCGCCAAGCAGCCTTGGGATCGTCTACCGGGGAGGGAGGATGGTCAGGAAGATCGGTAAAGAGGTCGAGATGTTCTGTTTTCAGAGAGGAGGTAGAACGAGTCATGAAGTCCGACTGCTGTTGAATCGCATCGTTCGTACGTGAACCTGGAGGAGATAGAAGTTTGCCCTCAGATAACAGATGACCTGGAAATATCAGGTGTTGAATCCAATAAGATGTTCCTCCGACTAGAATAGGTATTTCGTTGCGCCTATGCGTCTCGTCGATCTAGTAAAAATGAAGTGTGGAAGGAGAAGAATAGGAGGAACCTACGGCTTTAAGAGCATCGTCTATCCATTGACCGACAATATACTGCTCGCCGGGTTCCTTGAAACTCATGAGAAGATGCTCAACGCCACGCTTCTCTGATTCGGTAATCTTGTTGGTGATGATGTCCATGCCACGATAAACCTGCATTGCGTCGGCATTTATCACTCTGGCGCCCTTCCACGAGAGAAAACCTCGCGAGAGGTGAGAGGCAAGTTCCACGGCGAGATCCGACTTGCCAACGCCGGTCGTACCACATATTGCAATGACGGGGCGGAAATTCATGAATAGGCCTGACTGAGGCGCTGAATGTTCACGTGACACGCAAGTCTCATGGCCTCGCGTTTGCGCCCCATCCGCATCACCCTTGCAAATCTCAAGCCTGCCCCAGGTTCTAGACAAAATGTTCATCTTTTTTGCTGCTCATTTGTCTAGTGGCTTACATTCTTTCATATAGCAAAAAAGGGTTGGAAGGGGTCAGGGCTCTGGCTATGGTGGAACGGCAGGACGTGGTTCAAACGGCCAAAAGTCCCGCTCGGGTGTCGGGCTCAAGCCCGGTTTTGAAGGAGGCCAAACACCCATTACAAAACGTTTTCCGAAGCGTGGTTTTGTGAATCAGTATGTGCCATCAGCCATGCACTCGTTCTTTTTCCATGCTCTCTGTCTAGGAATGCCAAGATATACGCCCCAGTTAATCTCGACAGAATACAACACTGGATAGATCAAGGACGGATTTCTTCTTCTCCGGAAAAACCAATCACAGCAAGGGAACTTCTACTGAGCGGATGTGTGCACAATGTTCACGATGGAGTCAAAATTTTAGGAAACGTTCTTGTCCAATTATTGCCTGTCGATCTTCGTTTGACGCGATTGTAGGGTGCCGAGTACCTCAAGTCACCTATTTTCATCACGCCTTCCCGTGCTTCCAAGAGCGCCATTACGGCTATCGAAAAGAATGGGGGAAAGGTAGTCTGCGTCTACCACAATCCATTGGCCTTGCGCGATTGTGTCAAAGGTCGCGACGATAGATTGCGCGCAGCTCCCACACGGCGCCAAGACATAAGTAGGTGTTCGTCCCACCCTGGTGGCCTCTGGCTCAGGCTGACGATTCCCAGTCTGGTATAGCAAATATCACAACAGAGGTTATCTGTCTCCGGAGACTCTCAAGTCTGTCGGCAATATCCCATTTATACAAGAGCGATGGAAGGCGTTGGCAGAGCAACTTGGTGCATGGAAGAAACAAGATTTTAAAGTACCCAATAAGTAATCTATACTGCACCATCCACCTGTATCCTATCGGGTGATATGCTTCGACTCTGTGACCGATATGACAGAGGCGAGCCACCGCGAGATACAACATGGTTAGACCTTGTAGACCTGTCGGGACTGAATGATCTGCTGCGACTGTGACTGTGGCTCCTTTGGCTCGAGCCTCTTTCTCTCGATGGGCTCCTACTCTGGTTCATGACGCGAACGCTATCCTGATCACTGTTTGCTTCCATCGCATCCAACAGGAGACTCTTTCTTGGTCCAAGCTCGTCCAGCTCTTCCAGCACTTGGCGTTTTGCTATGCGAGGCAGGATAATGTCGCAGACCCTTTCTTCAGTCAAAAGTGCGTAGACAAACTCGTCCATGTACGTCAGTGAATAACCAGCTAAACCGACCGTCTTATTAATAAATGCCTTTTGCTGCGAGTATCAGCCAAATCTTACTCATATCCCTTTGTCGAAGTTTTCTGTAGTCCTTCAGTAATGGCTCCAGAATCTCGTACACCTCTGCAGCCCTGAATGTCATTCGAATATACATGACCGAGAGTGCACGGAGGTACCTACACTTGTTTCAACACTTTTGGCATACGATGATTAGGCACGTACTTGAATTCATCTGCTTGCAAGTATTCTACGAGGATTTCTTTTTCTGGTTGAATTTGTAATAATTTCAACAACAAGCACAGGAACTCCGTTGGTCTTTGGTTACCATACACGCCGCCAATGTACTTGAGTTCAATAGCCTTGTCTATGAGACTAGCGGCTGATAAGAGTTATGACTCTCCCTCGTCCTTGATGATGAAAGGATGATAATCACCGGTCAGGGCGAAACAATGTTCTTTCCAATATTGGGCTTCATAGATACGGTTTCTGATGACTGTTTCTACGAGATACTTGTACTGAGTGTAAGGAAGGAAATGGGATGCACATCAAATCAACCGTACCTGGGGATTTTGGCCGTGGATTGCCTTTGCACCCACAATGGTTGTGTTTGCCATAAGTAAAAGTCACTGAATATTATTTATAATTATATTTATATATTTATTTTTGAGACCCTATTTTCTGCGACAAGGCAACATTGCATTGCCCTTGAGATTAGCATAAGCGACGTCCACGTCGATACGGATGTTTAGTACTACTAAAGATGCGGCAGCGGTAATCGAATGGCATTCGGCCATTTATACGAAATGAAACATTCCATTTTCACATCAATTGGTAGACATTCAATAGGTCAGGCAAAAGTGAGATTGGCCACGGCGCTCCTTTGGCAAAGGCACCTTTTGAGGTTTTGAGGGCCCGGGAGCTCGCAGGAGCCGCCTTCAGCAATGGTCGTGTCGTGAAGCTTTGAAGCCTGAAAGCCGTTGCTGATTCGCCTGTTATCATCCGGACCCGTTGCGTTCCAGTCCGTCCAGCCACGGCCACTCGGGTATGGCTACCACAGCGAGCCTGCCCGTTTATATGTTACCTGGAGTGCCAATACACCAGCCAGCACACCTCGAAGGTGATTCCAGCTTAGCCACTGAAATCCTACCTGGCCCTCCCTCTTTGCTTTCGGCCCAACAATCTGCTCAAAAACGCGATCCGAGGAAACCATCTATCCTCTACTCTTACTTGCCCCCCTCAGATCCGGGATCTACTTATTCTGGCATTATGCACGGAACTCTTGTTGGGCAGGAATTTGACGGCCCTCCAACAAAACGCTCCAGAATAGACAGAGGGTGCGTCCCATTACATTTCTTTATTGTACGCCGTCACTTGCTCACTTTTGGACACTCTGCATTTCTGAAAAGTAGGGTCTCAAGTCGTGCCCAACGTGCTTCTGCTCGTCGTCAGCTCTCTAACACCGAACCCTTCGCCCAGAGCGACCTTGTCTCCACGCCTACACCTCCTGCTATGCTAGATGTCGATTCATGTGTTACCGTTCTTGACGATGTACGTTTGTCCCGTACAATCTCCTCCCATGACTCCTTGGACGGCCCTATTTCTGCAACTATCAGCGGCAGATCTCGCAGAAAAGACAAGGGAAAGGCAAAGGAGGTGGACCTCCCTATAGTAAAAGTCAAGGAAGAACCCAAAGTGATATCTTTGCATTCGCCAGAACCTCCTATAGTCCCGGTAAACTCAATATTCAAAACATGACCATCCATCTCAAGTGACTGACATGCCATCTAGGTTACCCATAATGAAGATCATTGTTCATCATGCCGCTCGCAAGGTGTCCTAGTCTATTGTGATGGCTGTCCCAGAGCGTTTCACCTATTGTGCCTTGATCCCCCACTGGACAAGATCGACGATGGAGATAGTAGATGGTACTGCCCTGCATGTGCAGTGCGAAAGGTGAGTATAGTGTACAGTTCAATGTATTCTGTTGGTTCTACTTGCTTTGCAGCATCCACCGAAAAAACCCCCACCCTCTTTGTTGTCACCGTTGATATACCAAGTCGAAATGGCTATTCCAACAGAGTTCCAGTTACCCGATGAAATTAGAACCTTCTATAAAGACAGTACGTTTGTAAATTCGCCTTAAAATCGAAACTGATCGTCGGGAAGTTGCCACGGCGCCAAGAGGTACTTATATTGATGTATCGGAATTAAAGCAATCAAAGCCAAAGTAAGGCGCTCACTGATCAAACTTGATGGTTATTCACGTTTTCTCTATTTTCTTAAGTCGCAATGGTCAAATTGAGGAGAGAGACGCTTATCGCCTTCGTGACAGGAATGGTGCCCCAATATTATGCTTTCGATGCGGCTCTTCTACCCTTCCAGATGGCGTTGCGGCGACAGCGCCTGCTTTGAAACGGAGGAGACCTTCCGCAAAGGTTGTTCCTGATGCATGGAAAGGCATCATATCTTGCGACTATTGCAATCTGCATTGGCACTTAGATTGCCTTGACCCTCCTTTATCTTCAATGCCGCCTTTATCAAGAAAGTGGATGTGCCCAAACCACGCGGAAAGAGTGATGGTAAAGGTCATAGACTATCCTCTAGAAATCATCTGATGACCAGCTCTAGCCAACTAAGCGGAGAATCCCTAAACAGAATGCTGCACCAATAGAGATCACTAATCTTAATCAGTTCAACAATGGTAACATCGAAATCATCTACCCAGAAGCAACTACAAGCGTGCAAAATGCAGCGAAAATACCTGCGGATGAAGTGCTCATCAATGGCCGCCGCTACAGAGTTCCTGAAAAGGTGATTCTGCTTGATTTTTGGGGCAAACTGCACAAAGATGTTTTGCAGAAAGATAGGTCAATATACCACTGTTAGCTTTTCGGATCCCTCCTACTCATTTTGTGCAGGGACCTGATTTCCGTGCTATCATCCCCGTTAACATCTCTAAGTTCGTTGGACGATCCAGATGAGCGAGCACCTCAAAACCTTTATAAACACCCCGTAAAGACCGAAGATCTGAAGGTTGCACAGGTAGACGTCACTCCTTTCGCTTGATGCGTGTTATATGCTCCACAGATGTTGTTAGGTTTAAAAACTCTTGGACGAACTGCTATACAAGCCAGTTCGCCTGGCTCAAATACGAGGAACAGAAAGATGGTCAACAGTGCTGTACAAACACTACCAGAGCAGTCCAGCAGTACTTTGAGCAGGGTGGCTAGGACCACCAAGGCCACCTCAAAGGTAACGTTTCAATGTTTTTAGGGGTGCAGGTGAGACTAATCAACCTTAGCGATCCTCATTGCAAGTTCCGCCTCGCGTAAACGGTATCGTGAGAGCTCCCACGATATCTTCCATGGAATCCAACTCCTCGGTAGCTGTACCGTCATTGAGAAGGAGAAAATCTGTGCAAGTGCCCATAGATACAGTTACACGTTCTCTTCGTTCCAAGAAGGCGACAATAATGACAATTGATTCTTCACTAACGAGTATATCTTCCAAGGTAGTTATATGTACACAATAATGTTGGCATTCACTCATGACTATCTCAGGGATCCCCGAAAGAAAAATTATCTGGGTTGCCGCAATCGTCTGTATCTACTAACAGGAAGGCGGTGCACGTCAAGGCAAGGTAGTTAACCATTGGCATAATCTTTTGCTCACACGAATGTATTCGGTTATCAGGTTGAGGAACAGGACCTAGAGTCAAATCTAAAAAATGACTTTGTCTCTGATACCGAATCAATCCCCTTAGCATCTACTCTCAAGGTACGAGAATCTATCCTCAGTCATTACCTTCATGCACTAAGCGACCCTAGTCAATGCCCAAGCGAAACCGAGCTCGACGGTCAACTCAGAAGGACCCAGACGATGGCAGAGTACGCGAGAAAGAAAAGAGGGGAAGAAAACGCAAGGAGAGAGACGGGGAAATGGATTTCCGCCAATGCGATACTGTGAAGCTTTCATCAGCAAATGCTGAAATGAAAGAGAAGGTCATCAAGGAGAAAGAGAGTGATAGAGCGGAGAGGGAAAAGAAAAAGGGCATTCGTACACCAACCCATCCTACCTCGGGTCTCATCTCTTCCAGCTCCTCTGTTGCCATACCACATGCGGCACCCGCGACTCCATCGCTTAAAATCCGACTCAGAATTGGTGGCTTGCACGCTACTAGCGCTTCTGGATAAATACGAATTCAGCGACACGTCTAATAGGACGAGTCGTTCAATGTTCACTCGTATTCATATTTCATTATACACTTAAGTAGTTTGTTCCAACTGGATGATGAGGTCAGCAATCTACATTTGCCGGCAGACGCCAATGGCTTCACTTGAAGAGCTAGTGCATGAATGGCTTCGATTAGACAAGGTATATAGTTCATATTTCAAAGAAAGCTAGTTTCCTTTCAGAAATCTTACAATGCCCTAAGGATGAAAGAACTAGAACGGAGATCAAGGACCTCTGGGAGGTAGGAAACACGGATGAATTAGAGAGAAGAATGAGGTAGGTGAACTAACTCATACCTCATCTGGGACGATCTGAATGATCTACTTTTCTTTGCCAGGCCACGCATAGCATTTGGGACAGCCGGTATGTTGAACGCCGTCGAAAGGTTTGGGAGCCGGTTTACATGATTATCAGGTTTACGGGGCAAGATGGAAGCTGGCTGGTCGCGTATGAATGGTGAAGTCTGCGAGAACGTATCTGTGCACAAACTTGAACTCACGGGTCCTCGTATAGATCTGATTGTGCTGCAGGCAACCCAGGTTTATTATTCCCGAGCCTACTAAAGAGTCGAATCGCTATTTACCACTCCGTCAGGGCCTTTGTGCGTATGTCCTCTCAATGGTTTCAAGCGCCACGATTCGTGGGGTTGTTATCGGTCATGACCATAGGCACAATTCAGAGCGATGGGCAAAATTAGCAGCCATGGTATTCCTGAGTCGTGGATTCAAGACTTATCTCCTTCACGGATTGGTGCATACACCGATGGTCCCCTTCAGCGTCAAACGCCTAGCGGCATCTTGCGGAATCATGATAACTGGCATGTACAAATGACTTGGAGTCTTGCATAGCCCTATTCATTTCCCTTCAAGCCAGTCACAACCCAAAGGTCTGTACTGTATGATTTAACCTCAAATCTGAGTATGTATTCTCTCTGAGCAGCAAGACAATGGATACAAGGTAGACCGTCCCTTTGCTGTCCTTCTAAAATGACCTGAACCATGCTCATAGGTTTATTGGGAGAATGCAGTCCAAGTTAAATTCACTTCTCGCTGATTATCGTTGACTAACTCGTGAGCGAGGAAAGATCATCAGCCCACACGATGATGGGATTTCCGATGCGATTAGGTCAAACTTGGAGCCAAGTGTACTGGATACAGATATCCTGTCGTCCCCACTCCTTGAGGATAGGACGGAAGAGATGAGCGACGCTTATTTCAGTAGTCTCGCAAAATTAAACGTCTACAGGTAGGATGACAATGATTAACAGTGGATTTTGGCTAATAACGCAGGTCTATCAATGAAACATGCAAGGTTAAGTTCGTAAATACATCTTTACATGGCGTTGGTGATCGTTTCGTACGCGAGGCATTCATGACATTCGGTTTCCCTCCATATATTCCGGTCAAATCGCAGCAACAACCTGATCCCGATTTTCCTACTGTCCGCTTCCCAAATCCCGAAGAGAACGGTAGGTAAATCATGTACTGAAAAGACAGTAAAATGAGCTTTAAACTTTTGAAAGGGGCTTTGGTATTGTTTCTAAAAAAAATTATATAGCAATGTCGATTGAGAACTGGACAGGATTTTGCTATTCAGACTGCGAACGAGGAAGGGGCATGTTATATTTTAGCACAGGACCCCGATGCAGATCGGTTTACTGCGGCAGAGAAGAAGTATGTACCTGCATCCTTCTGTGAAGGGATGTTTATTCCAGGATTAATAGCGATGATGGAACATGGATAATTTTCACTGGTGACCAGATTGGAGCACTGTTTGCAGCCTGGATCGTGGATAATTATCGGTCAAGTGGTAAGGCCATGGACAAGCTAGCAATGGTGGCATCTACAGTAAGCTCTCGAATGATCGAGGTCATGTCAATGGTGGAAGGTTTCGTGTTCAGGGATTGCTTGACCGGTAGGTTTCAATCACGGAATCCTTATCTGAGAAAACTTTTATGTTCTCCTAGGATTCAAATACATTGGGAATACGGCTCTCGATCTCGCCCGGGACGGGTTTGAGGTGTTATTTGGCTACGAGGAGGCGATAGGTTATATGATCGGACCTGAGATTCGGGACAAGGATGGTGTGTCTGCCTCGGTGAGCAGTCCGACATCCCAATATTGCCAATTATCGCTCAAACAGTACAGGTCTTCTTTGCCCAGATGATTGCAGTGTTGCACAACCAGGGCAAGACTGCCAAATCGTTCTTATTGGAACTATACGAACGGTACGACATCTTTCCAAGTCCCGCCGTTTTTCTAATTTGTTACGTTGCAGTTACGGTTTTTTCAAGGTACTTTTTCCCCAAGAGGGCAATGAGTTGAACTGACTGCATGTAGACCAGCAACAGTTATTTCATCTGTCATGATCCATCCACCATAGATACCATATTCACACGACTACGAAATTACAAGGTACGCCGTTTTAGATGTTGAAGGGAAGTGACACGAGTCACTGTAGGGGAGCTTTCCATCATATCCTGAAGAGATTGGAGGGTTGCGAATCACGCGAATTGTGGATCTTACCGTTGGTTACGAGAGTGGTAATCCTCCTTCGTACAAGCCACAATTACCCTTGTCGTCAGGCCACATGATTCAGTTCTGGGCTGAAAGTGAAGTTGATCACCAACTGCGCATTACTTTGACCATAAGGTAGGATAGAGATCTTGAAAATGTCGTTCTAATTGCTTACGCGCACCAGGACGAGTGGGACGGAGCCCAAGGTATCATAACATCATTTAATTGACTGTACAAGCAGGCCTAATTCCTTGATTGAAGATAAAATACTACCTCGAAGGCAATGGAAAAGATCGTCAAATAATAAAGGAACTTTTACCCCGTATAGTTGAACACCTAGCGGATATCTGGCTCGAAGCTCAGAGGCATTGCTTGGGTTGCCCCTGAGTTCATGTAGTGGCGTCCAACCGAGCCATGCGTTCCATCTCCATGATTTTTACCTTTTCCCATGCTGTAACACTTATATATGTCTGATGAAGGGACAATGCGTATAACCTGTAATAGAATTTAATCACTGTCACTTCTGTGAAGTGTATGCGAACCTTGCCAATGTAATGCGATGCATAAGACCATTGGAGTCGATGCTTCTGAGGTGGTTGCTAGAGGCTGATTTACGTTCTTCAACGTAGTCGTCTTGGATGTACTAAAGAGTGGTGACATTATAATATTCTGGAAATGTATGCCGTTCTACACATACGTGGGCAGTGGATTGCTCTAGACATGAATTTCCAATCTTTGCGCCACAGACAAGTCGCTGGAATTGGGCGAGCTTCTCGCCCGATGGGATGGTGATTGCCTCACGAGGCTTGTATAAAATGGATTTCAGTTCGTCGGGAGGAACGTCCGACATGGGATGAAGAGGCACATCGAAATTTGTCTGGAAATGTAAAAATACGCTACCAACGAGGGGGCGAAATTTACGAACCTGGAAGAACGTGCTTTTTCGACTGCCAGTGAGCACGACAAAACTCAAATCTGTGTCAAAGCAAAAGCGGCTAAAAGGGAAAATGTACTGAAGCGACTGAAAATCCATAGCACTTTGCACAGCACGGACGTTCGAGAGGGCTGCAGAGTTGAAAATGATAAGCTTGATGCCGTAGCCTACGACTGTTGTATACCTTTCGCATTTATTTCTCCCTCGTCAACACCTCCCTCCGCGACAACACATAGAGCACCGCGCGGAAGCTGCAACCAACCACTGTGCAAGTCTTCGTCGTTTGAACGAGGATAAAAGGTAATATCATTCAAAATGGGAAGTGAAATAGGTATGGTCACCAATAAAGGGAAGATCAATGCAAGAACGTGTGAGATAGTGGGAATTGAGGGGGAAAGAGGGGAAGGAAAACGGGATA
Organism: Amanita rimosa; assembly: GCA_023014395.1. Lineage (NCBI taxonomy): Eukaryota > Fungi > Basidiomycota > Agaricomycetes > Agaricales > Amanitaceae > Amanita > Amanita rimosa. The sequence goes on along the minus strand of JAEBUO010000038.1, from coordinate 405,788 downwards.
GTGTAATAGTTGGCGGCAAAATGGGCGGATGCCTCGACTGCCTGTAACTGGCGTCAGCGAAGTATGCGGATGTCAACTCGTGTGACAGACACTCGGGCAATCGCACAGAGTAAAATCCATTCTGCGGCGCATTTGTCACCTGCCAAAGCCTCTTCGGCCAACCAATCAATGAGTTCCTGTCTAAGTATGTCTGCGTCAGGTGAAGAGACTGCTGGATAGTAGTGAGGAATGATGGTGATGGGGAGGGACGTCGAAAATAAGACATGTAATGTCGGGACGAAGGCCAGAGATGCTTGTTCAATATCTCTAGAGTATCTGGGGATATCAGTCAGGGAAGAGACATTACCAGAGACTCTAGACGCACGGTTCTGAAGTCAGAATACCAACAAATTCAACGAGGTCGGTCGACTTGTACGATTCTAGCGTCACATCGTAAATCTTGACTTGCACACCAATATGTGGTGTGTTGGGCAAGGGAAATTTATGAGCACGGTGAGAGTCAGAGTTGCTGGGCAACGGAGTGTGTGCGCTGACTGGTGATTTGAGATGCCATATAGCGTGAGAGGTTACCAGCTATACCATTTGAACTTCGAAGCGCATCGGAGCACCACATTGATTCACCTGGTATTGATACGGCCCAAAGGACATGACATTCGCGCATATTTTCACAGTCGAATTCGGCATTGTCGCCTACATCGAGTCCCCAGCCTCCGCATCCTCCGTCGCCTTGCCTGGCCAGATACATCTCGTGCGAAAGAGAGGTGTCCTGCACCATCGCACGGAAGCGCACGAGGGAACGGTCCTTGTGGGCGTGTGGTGGATGAGCTACATTGAGAACAGGTACTTCTACGCTGGATGATGAGAAGAGGTCTTTGAAGTGCCTTGAAGCTTTCTGGGGGAATGAATTGAGGTCCCCATCGAAAATCTGAACAAGGACGCGGGAGGGGTCGTCGAGGACGGCGAGAGAGACCATTAGTAAGCTTAAGTAAGCGCTATAACTCTTTGTACTTACGTAAGTGCTAACAGCAGTGCGCGGGTTTCCCGGCCCAAGGCCTTTGGTCAACCGTTCGCCAAACGCACCGCCTCGTCAGCTGCAACGATGACTCTCTTCAAGCGCAAGGCCCCGTCCCAGGACTCTGCCACAGATAGCTCAAAGAAGGACAAGGGAAGTTGGAGAAGGCCTGCAAGTCAGTCGTGTCGTTCTCCCCGCTCGCCGTCTTCTCACATTATCCAGACACCGCATTCAAACAACAGCGCTTGAAGGCCTGGCAGCCCATCCTTACTCCAAAGACCGTTCTTCCTACTTTCTTCATTATCGGCATTCTTTTTGCTCCAATAGGAGGCGTTCTCCTCTGGGGTTCTTCCCTTGTCACAGAGATAACTCTCGATTACACTGATTGCGACAGTCTGTCTCCTTCCCCCTCCAATGGCTCTCTTACTTTCCAGAATATGCCGTCGAACAGATTCGAATACCGTCTACGTACTTCTGACCAGCATGCGTTTTTCAACACCCCCAAGTACGCCTTCCTCGACAACTCTAACAATGCCTCTGTTACGGACCCGACCATGGAACAACAATGTGTCGTGGAGTTTGACATACCAGCGGAGATCGGACCGACGGTTTTGCTCTACTACAAGCTGACAAACTTCTATCAGAATCACCGGCGTTATGTAAAGAGTCTCGATGCAAACCAACTGAAGGGTAAATTCAGAAGTGCTTCGACATTAAACGGAAGCGATTGCAAACCGTTAGCGGCCGTCGGTCAAAAACCTATCTATCCTTGTGGTCTTATTGCTAACTCTATCTTTAACGGTCTGTGCATCTCTTCCTTCCATACAGATAATATCATATTGACAGGAGATTTTAGATACATTCTCAAATCCTATTCTACAAAACCCCAATGGGGATGCCGGTTCACCAGTTCAAACGTATACATTCTCTTCAATTGGCATTGCTTGGCCCGGAGAGGCTAAAAAATACGTTTCATCTCCAATCGCTCCCATTGGGGGGTATAAGAGCCTGTCAGACATAGTCCCGCCGCCAAACTGGGCCAAAATTTACCCTAACTACACGGATGATAATCCACCTCCGGATTTAAGCAAGGACGAACATTTCCAGAACTGGATGCGCACAGCAGGCTTACCAACATTTACTAAGCTGTGGGGAAGGAACGATACCGCTGCAATGGCAAAGGGCACATATAGAATCATAATTGGCCTCAGTAAGTTTCTCTATCAGTCACCGGTAACATTAACATTGTTAACATTCCTGCAGATTATCCTGTCAGAACATATAACGGCACAAAATCAATAGTTATATCAACAGTTTCATGGATAGGTGGTAAAAATCCGTTCCTTGGATGGGCTTATGTTGCCGCAGCTGCATTGTTCGTCCTTCTCGCTGTTCTAGGGACCGTAAGACATCTCGTTAAACCCAGGTGTGTATATACCCTGGTATCCAATTACGAATTATCACTTAATGGATCAATAGACGTTTGGGAGATATGTCACTACTGTCATGGAACCGTTAGAAGCCCTGTACAATGTTATTGTTCTTTTGTATTTATCCAAAGGCATCAGCTATTTATATGTCAGTTCTCTGGCCAGAGACACCCGATTTCAGGCCAATCCCATGGCAGCGTAATACATTCAGTCCTGCTTCGTTCCGTTCAAATTCAAATTTTGCTTCAGTCATTTGCTCAGCCACCCACATCGCTGACCTGAACAGAACTTCTCTGGTCAGTGGTCACCAGTGCGCCCGTACATGAACAAGACTTGCCTGGTATGCAGAGACAATTCCTGGGTGCCACAGCAGATTTCAGATATACCCTGAGCCAGTGCCATGAATATGACGATTTGGTCCTGTAACCACTATTTGAATGTATTAACTTTGTTGTTTGATTTCTGCAATCATGACATATGAGATTGCTCACCTCATCAACACAACTTCGTTTATTCAGAGATTTGACTAGGTCTTCAGCTGCCTGAGAACCGATATGCCCAGGGTGTATGCCTTTTCTCCCAACTGCACTTCCTCCTACATATCCCCCGCCTTCTAGCTCTGCCCACAACACGATACCGCTGCCAGCTCCTGTTGACATGCCTCTTGGTTCACGCCGCTGCTCGATACAAATAGTGATTTGATTGTCATCTGTCGTCGTGGCGCTGTCAGTCATAAATTGCGCAGCTCTTAGCCGCTCAATAGCACCATGGACCATGTCCTTGCCAATAGATGCAGGTAAATCTGCATAATGGGCAATACCGCGGATCGAAAGCACACGACCATAGTGTCGTAATTTGACTGGCTTGAGTCCTATCCCAGACAACAGCGGCTTGATATGAACATGAACGACGCCGCCCCCCTTTGGATAGTAACCACGTCTTTCGACGTCCATTTCAATTATTGCAGTCGTGCCAGTGGAATCATCTTCCCTCGCAAAAAAGTGCTTCTGGAGAAATGGCAAAAAGACGTGCCGTGTGTAATCGACTTGTGGTGCCTGCTCGGCATTGGTGCCTCCCTTGAGCGTAAGCTTAATCGAAGACCATGGATGATACGCTTTGAACAACAAGATGGGAAGTGTTATCTGGAGGAGAAGCATAGTTGAGCCTGCCGTCACCGCATCAGCCATAAATTCCTGTCTGGCATGCTGTTGGCTGCAGTCAACTGGCTCAAATGTGACTTGGATAGACGAGCTGTAGGCGCCGGTGAGCTTCGCGCAGGCGATTGCAGATGCAAGCTCTAAACCAGTCCTTCAAACAGTAATTCTGAGATCAAGTATGCATGGGGTACTAGTCTTACCTGTGCTGATTTCTCAATCCTGGAGATGGTCTATCCTTTCTAATGTTTTCTATCGTCACGGGCCTGCGCAACAGTGCAGATAGCGCTACGGCGTTTCTCAAGATCTGGCCCCCACCTTCAAGCATACTACCGTCAATGACTTGCATGATTTAACGTTTAGAACATAGTACTAGTATGTTTGTAACTTATTAGGCTATCCATTCTTCTCACCCCCAGTTATCGCCGTAGTAGATGTCCCATCTATCATCATATTTTAGCACTTGATCTGGGGTTTATCCACTATTGCTTACCGTACTCCTTTGCGTATTTAGCCAACTCATATCAGTCTGAGGTCGCGAGTACTGCAAATTCGTGCCTTGGTGTTGTCGCGACACTTTCATGCCCAGGACATGCATAGAGCCTAATATAAGTTCGTGCTCACGTCGATATCTGCGATCCTTTTCACTAAGTGCGGCCTTGCAAATCCGTTAGTGCAATAGGTCCAGTCAATGAACAAAATCAGTGCCTTGTAGCGAGCCACATCACTTTCCAATGCTTTAACCTGAGCACGTAACCCAGTTTCAGGCTCTTCAAATCCCTACAGATTTTTAGATATACCAAACGGAAAGACATACGACTTACAGAGCTAGAACCAGCGGCATGTTGATCCTTAAATAACTTATCCTGCTGTTTGATGAACTAGATGTGGTTCATTAAGGTAACAAGTACAAAGGCGGTTCTAGTCACCTGTCGAGCCTTCAGTAACTTTTCTTGGGAAGTTCTATTCGCCTCCTTCAAGGTGGTGTTTTCTTCGTGAAGTGCAAGCAAACGGGATCTGACGTCTTCAGGGAGATCCTTGCCTGATATTGACGCGCGTAGCTCGCTGCGCTTGCCAGATTCTGACTCTGGAAATTTCAATCACGAGAATAACGTACCCCCAGTCGCGCTCGCGTTGTAACATTTTCTCTCTTTGTCCAATTCCTTCACTTTGGAGATTGACTTTTTCCAATAACAGGACATTCACTTGTTCAAGTTGCATCCGATTCTTATCGCTCAACTCTCTGTTCAATTTCTTCAGTTGCACAATCTCATTCTCCAAAGCTGCTTTATCCTCATTGACAGACTCCCTCAAAGTAGCGAGAATATCTAGTTGATCTTTATTTATAAGATTAACTGACGCCATGAATCAGATGCCAATATCCGAAATAATTATGATGCGAAACTTACGGTCTGACTTGACAATTGTTAATTCTTTCTGTTGCGTCTCAAATGTGACCTCTAATTCCGTGTGTTCCTTGCGTAAATTTTCAAATTGTTCAATGGTTTCGTTCAACAACTGTCGTAATGCAATTGCAGCCTCGGCCCTAGTCAGAAACATCAAATTCCTGTTTCGGATACTTGGCATAACCCTACCCATCACCAAGAGATTTTCCACTCCTGATTTCCTCCAGATCCCTCTGAAGGATAAGCTTTTCCCGATGTGCGGTTAAATAATCACTTTCATAACGGGCCTTCGTTCGGTTGGCATCTTCCAGCAGGTTTTCGAGAACTAAAACCTTGCTAGCATCCACCTCATGTTTCCGCACCGCCTCAAGCTCCCTTTTAAGCCTTTTAATTTGAATCTTCAAATCCGTCATCGTCGTTCCCGCAATAGCATCATCAAGTTCTCCACCAAGACCTTGCTCTGCGTGGTCATCTGCAACTTCATCTTCTACCTCGGCTAATTGGAACTTGGAAAGACCTTCCTTCGTAACACTGTCTGCATTTTGTGGGTGGCTTTCTTCAATTCTCATAGCGGTAGGACGACCATGAGACACCAGTTCAAGTTCTCGCACGCGCTCTTGATATAATTCAAGAGTCTCGGAGTCATTGGCGCGCTCTTCCACGGTGATTCGCAATTTTGTCCGTGTTTGCTCTAGTTCGAATTTGAGGTTTTCGATATCTTGGGTGCGTATCGCATGCTTGGCCTCCAAATCAGCAATCTGGTTTTTGTAGGACTCTATCAGAGGCTTGAACGCTGCAACTTTACGATATTCTTCTTCTAATGAAGCGTTATTGTCGACTAAATCGGCATTTTGTTTCTCCAAAGCCTGTAAATCATATTAGAAGATTCCGTAGTAGGAGATATAATAAAAACTCGGACCTTGAGACGTTGTCGCAAATCAGCGCTTTCTTGTAATTTCTTTTTATACTTCTCCATGACATTCTCAGTCTTCTGCAACTTATCCGCTGCATGGCGATACCTAAACGCTGACATCAGAAAAAATGTTAATCCCTAGGAAGAGACACTTACTCGTCAACTTGGTCTTTCAATTTAGCAGCTTCACCAGCTAGGATCTGCAATTCGTCAATCTTTCTTGTCAAGTCTGCGACAAGAGAAGTGTGTTTGTCAAGCTCAGATTCCGCCAAGGCGAGATTGTCTTCGCTTTTCTGGCTGACGATCTCCTCATGTTTCAAAAGGTAATTCGCGGGACAGAAAAAACGGGGCTCACAGGTCCACTCGCAATCTCTCAATCTCCGCTCGAAGAACAGCATCGGATTTCTCATTTCTCCTAATATCTGATTCTCTCTTTAATTCTCGGAGTTGTGCATGCACTTCCTCTCGGTCTGACAAAACGTCATCATAATTTGTTTGCAATGCGCGGTGTTCATCCAACAATGTCTGATAGACCTTTTCCAGCGACATCTTTTCTGAAAGTAACTGACTGCGTTGAAATTGAATCATATAATAGTGGTCATCTCTGCAGACACTCAATAGGAGACGACGGAGGGTAGTTCACGATGAGTGCTCACTCTGTCATGGTTTCTCCAGTGTCATGCGATCCGCTTAGCGGAGCAATGTGTGCCATGACCTACGACTCATTAGCACTGCAGAACCGGAGAAGGTATAGTAATAACCTGCTCGATGGCTTTCATTAGATAATGCTGATCGGTTTCGCTGAGCCCTTGAATCTTCTCAATGAATTCCTTGTTTCTCTCACACTGAACGCCAATCGCAATTGTCAGACGACACATAGAGAGCGCGGGGGTGACACTGTGATCTTTGGCTAGCGCCTGCAAGTCTGGCACGTCCAATCCACTCGTCGGCTTTTGAAGTACATCCGTAAAATACTGTGTCATTAATCTGTATAGCCTCTTTAGCGAGCTGAAACGAAGGACCCAGTTATCTGATGGCTGAGATACTGTGCGACCAGTCTGGCGGAAGTAGCCTGGATCACTGAGGACGGTCCATGGTCAGGTGTCGCTGAATTCTTGGACGATGCGGAACATACACTATGAACAAGATTTCAAAAAGAGCAGCCCCATCACTGAGGTCAGCTAGGGATGAAACTGCATGAGTGAGGTTGAAAGTGGCAAAGAAACGTATGAAAGCTTCGAATTCTTTCCGTTGAGCGTCAGTCATCAGACACTCGGTGGCAAGTGGATGGAACGACAGCTTTCATTACATAAACGTGTGATTACCTAAGTCATTACTTGGTCTTATCGCCTCGAGCAAGAATTGCCTTAAACTCCTTGTTCGCGCTCTCCAATTTTTCCACTTTCTCTTGCGCGGCATGGACCTTTGATGCAACGTATCGCGCTCTCGATCGGAGGCCTCCGTCATAGCTCGTGGGGAACCAGCCCGATGATTGCACAACTGTGACTTGCCTCAAGGCAATCAACTCGTCCTCACAACTCTTGATTGTTTTTTCACAATTCGATATCACTTTAGAATTGTAGAAAATCTCTTCCGTCGCTGCGAACACGGAATCTAAAATAGATGGCAAAGTGAGATGCGTTCCATGACTGCTAGGTTACTACTTAACCAGACGCCAGTCGGGCAAAAGCCCACTTTAAGATTGGCTTTCCTGCTTTTATTATTGACGGACGGCCTTAGTTGCGCTTGAGCATTCTACCTGCATGCCTCTTATTCAAACTGACCATCTAATGTTCCGATTGATATTATTTCGGCATGTTCCATCTCACGCAGGGATGCCTCTTCTCCGCTGAACGGTACGTTATATAAGACGTCATAATATGGAATCTTTGCCATAGTATGTGAAGCGCAGAATACAAAAGGGAAAAGCTTACTTCAGACCGTTCTGAAAGTGACTTGATGATCACCCATGCTTGCTCTCTTGTCCATGGTAGACGCTTGGATTCTTCTTCGTCTTCGCCAAAAGCTTTCTTTCTTAACTCATTCACTCCGCGCTCAATGATTTCCCCAACCGCGTCTTCAACCCGTTGACCAGTCCGGACTTTATGTATGAGCTGTACGATATTTGCAACGTTGGCCCCATAAGTTTTAGAAAGTCGCACTCACGCTTTCTAGGTCACTTGCCCTTCCTCCAAGGCGCTCTACAAAAGCAGCCTGTTTTTCATTGAAATCTATTTCCATCCCAGTGCTGCGTAATTTTTGTTTCAGGAATGATAATGAACTTGCAGTATCCGCATCAGACAGCTGTACAACGTGGAGGGGTTTGGTGGGTAATGCTAATCGCGTTGATTGTTAACCCAGTTTCCAGCAAAATACGAGATGATACCACCTTTAGCAGCTTGTTTGATATTTTCGCGATTATCACTGATCACCACGACATGTGCTATCTAGTGAAATTTTAGGACATCTGTGTTGTCTGACTTCGTACTATACCTGTTTTCCAACAAGGCTGGCCGCCCAATGCGCAAGGATCTCCGGGATCTCCTCCTTGTGAGGACCAACCCTGCTTGAGAAGTGGCTGATGATAACTACTGGTAATATCTCCATAGTAGCATCACCGAACTATCCTTATAAACAAATGAGACGATCGTTAATCCTCTTGCCTGAATTTACCTCAAGTCCTCCAGCTTTTGATTGCGCATGCAACTTGGATCGCTTATTATGATCCTCCGCGCGCGCGTGACGCTTGGCTACGATTTGCTCAAGAGCATTCGTTGTTGTTTGGAGTATCTGACGCAATTGGTCAGGCAGAGAGGAGCTGAGTCCCGCTGGTTGATAGATGGAATGAGTTGACATGTAGCGTCCAAGCGTCAGCGTTACTCACTCTTCTGGCCAGTCAGGCCAGTGCTAGCAACGTCTATTAATGTAGTGATAGAATTCAGAAACGTAAAAACAGGGCGGTAACCAGTTTGTGCTGCCAACAATCCGATAAGTTCAGCATCGGAAGTTGCTAGACTCAGTTGGGTGCAATCAACAAGAAGGGAATTCCTATTGAGCATAAGTTTGGTGAAGAATATTTCTGAATCCTTGGATGAGTTTACACTCACCGTTTGAGTTCGTGTACAGCTGTCTCTACCATACTATGTTTGCCACTCCCTTGGGGTCCATAGAGGAATGCAATGGTGTCTAGTTATTTAGCTAAATGTTCGACTCATACACGACAAAAGGTTGATAACAACTTACTTGGCTTCTCTAAGAGGTAGGACTTCAGAGATGCTTCGGCATCTTTTCTTTCTTCCCATACGCCGGCCCCAGACATAACATCTATCGTTAAGGAAGGACGGTGACCCATGGTACGCTCCTGCAACCACTTAACGAAACCGAATTCTGTTGAATAATGAGAAAAGCATTGGCCCAATTCAAGATACACATTACGAACCACGGTAGTCAAACCAATGCAGTACTTTGGCTTGGATCATGAGGGAACGAAGTGGATCGAACACCTGTTCGTGATGATTGGCAATATAATCTCGGAGAAGCTTGGTCATACCGTATATGTGAGGGCGCCTAACAGAAGAACAGCTAGAGGAATCACAATTCTTGGATGGCCGGATAGCCAACTTCTTATGGCATGTACTTGTATTGGTTTCTGATATTCTGCTCGAATACGCGTCTTGGACACGGCTAGAGAGTCGAAGCAATTCTCAAAGCCATGAATAACGTTACGTGCAATCACGGCCGATTTCAGACGCTCGTAAACGATAACTGCCTCGCGTGGCGTGTTAGTAGGTGAAGTGATGTCACGAATTCGGCCAAATGGCTGAATCCAAATGTGACCAAATGAATGCAGACCGTAGGGAGTGGACTCACACGAAACGTTTGAAACAGGGACTGTTCACGGACATCGGGACCTTCAAATGACACTTTGAGCATTGGAGATGCGAAACGATCCATATCCTAGTATGTCCGATCTTTAGGCCTATAATGCCTGCTAAAATGTGACATACCTCTTTCCACGGCGTCCCTCTCACTAGCCAGGCTCTTCCTCCACGATAAGAGCCCATCCATGATGGGGACCCCCCATGTTGTGCAAAGACATGTCTTGTCTGGGCCAGGATATCGTCCAACGCATGGTTGGAGTCGTCTTTCAGATACTGAAAGCAAACGAAGACACCCCCGTCCTTGTAATATGGCTCGAGTGACAAGACGCGGAAACCATGAGAGTTAACAGACTCAAGGCGTGAATTTATTATATTGAGCAAGTAGCGTTCTCGAAGTAGACCAATACAATAGCGCAAACTAAAAAAAACTAGTAAGAAACAACTCGAGAAAGGGTGTGTAAACATACTCCCATCTCCCCAGTCGGATGGGAAAGACGGAGTCGATGAACAGAAAAGCCTCCGACTTGAGTGCAGAGCTGGACTCCACATGGACGCTACGGAGCGCTGAGAGACGGTGCATGTCTGTGACAGTCACAGTACGTGACATTCCTGTTTTTCTCGTCGATGGCGTCCCTCACTAACAGCAAGCGCCGGCGAGCCCATCAGAAGAAACAGCAGCTGTCTCGCTCAAATTCTTCGTTCCTGAGCGCAATCAAAAGCATTGTCACAGCCCCTTTGGCCTGGTTTGCCGGCAATGACGAGTTTGAGGATTCCAAGGGCAAGCGCCGGCGACTCGCATCGCCATTAGAGCCCATGTCAGAGGACGAAGACAGGTCAAGCAGGAAGCGCATGCGCGTAGATAGTCCTCCGAAGGATGCCAACCATCCTCAGATGTCTCATGCACCCATCCCTGCTTACCTCGACCCCCCTTCACATGTCTTCAAACCTCAGCGAGCTGGCGAACACGCTCATTCTGTCCCTCGCTCATCATCCCTTTCTATCCCATCTTCCACTCTTCAAGAAACATCATTTAATTCTACTATTACCACAGCTAATACTGTTCGTTCTACCTTCCCGCCATCACGCAACCTCTCGCGCACTATGTCCGTCGATCCCCCAGCTCGAATGCTCCGGAGAGAGCCTGCCATGATGAATATACCAGTCCACCGTGACGTTTCGTCCGAAACTCCGCCACGTTCTTCAGTTCAGCGTGAACTTTCTGTGCCCCTCATGCCCCAGCCCTCTCGCTCATCGTTTCGATTGCATAGTTCCTTGACTCCTCAACCTGCACCCACTGCACAACGAGAATTGTCTGAACCTCCTCCTCTTAGTAGTCTCGTTATAAACCCAGTCTTTGTACATGCACCGTCATCCCAACCAGCCGAATCCCAACAACGAAGTGCCACTGGCCAGATGGTTACACTTGGATCTATTGCCGATATTTCAAGAAGTGTGCGTGCTTACTATTATTTGAAAGGTCAATTCTTACTCATAACGCCCAGGCTCGTTCTGTTATTCGTCAACACAGTTCCTTGCTACCCAATGTCTCCCAATCTTCCGACGCACAAAGTAAGTAATCTTCTGCTTCACTCGTACTTTGTTTGAGCGTACGATTCTCAGTGCAACGCCAACAATCACCGGCGGAGAAGGCTCTTCACGAGCTTGACATATATAAAACCCCTTTATTACCCAGTCGTCTACGCTTATCTACTGAGACCTCTCAGCCTACGGACCTTGATGTTCCTTCAAGCGCGCCAGATCTATTTAAGTCGCGCCGCACTTCAAAGCTCGTTCTCATGCATGACGAAAAGCGGTCTACACGGTTTGGTACAAAAGCTGGAGATTCCAGGAAGGCTACTAATGACACGAAGCCATATGCCGGCGAAGGCGGTATGAAGAAGTTGCTGGCACGACGCAAACTTGAAATCGAAGCAGACGAAGAATATCGCCAATCCATTGTTCATAGCGAAGGCAAAAGAATGGATGGTGAAAAGCGGGATGAATTATCTTCTAAACCTAGACCAGATTCCGATTATCCCGCGACCAGGACAGACTGGCTCGCAGCTGCATCCATTGCGAATCGAGCTTTGAACTCCACATCTTCTCTCCGGGTGGGCCGCGATAAGAAGCGTCACATTGCTCGACCCAAGGCCAAGTTGGTAAAACCCAAGTTTTCTGCGGCATTCGACGAGGATGATGCGATGGACGGTGTCAATGATGAGAAGGGAAAGATTATAAGCGAAGGCGTTGCAAGTAAAGCCTTTGTCTTCAACCCGCCACCTGGATTCTCGTTTTTGCAAAATGTGAGTAATTAATTTGATTCGGATGATCAGGTTGGTAGAATTGTCGTTAGAATACGCCATCTCTTCAAGGCTCGGATGATACGAAAGAATTGCCCATTCCTTCTTTGCCGTTCTCTTTGACAGCATTTCAGGATAGCAAGGTTGATTTGCTAAAACCGGATCTTCCCATTTCTTTTGCTCCCTCAACAGCCGAGCCAAAGTCAATTTCCGTATCACAGTCGGATTCATCATCAACAGACGCGAACTTGAATGTACCTTCTGTGCCAAATTTCTTCGCAAACTCAAAGGTCCTTTCAAAGCCGATGGACTTCACTATATCGTCGTTGAATTTTAAATTGGCTGAGGAACGTTCGCTGTCCACATTGCCGAGTACTGTCTCGACTGATGTATCACGCTTGTCGAAAGATTCAGAACATAACATTGACGCCAGCGTTGTTGTCAATGGCCACGTCCAGGCAACGGCGTCGTCATTTCCAATAGTGTCATCTCACTCAACACCACTGTCACAGCCTGACGTTACAACCAATATGGTATCCGGAACGGAGCACGCAGCATTAGATAGCTCATTATCTAACGACACTGCGCAAGGGGCGCAATTGTCGTCGAAAGGGTCAATGGAAATCATGGATTCCATGAGTACTGAGGGCGACCGCCCTACCAGTGAACCGAACGGTGCTTTTATTAGCAATACCGATACATTAATTGCCACTGACAAACTAGCACCTCGAAAACCGTCGGCTGAGCATGGCTTAACAGAAAACATCCAGCTTGTGTTGAATCAAGGTTTCGCAAATACGTCGAGCAATGACGCAGACAAGATATTGAGCGCACCTGAGGCGGTTGGATCTCTCGTGACAGGATCAACTCCTGACTTTGTACCATCCACTGCTAGGAGTGAACCAGAATCATTCAAGTCGTCGTTCGGGTTGACAAATGGATTAACGGCGCCAAAGACTTCATTTGGTGGATTCAGTTTCCAGGCTGCTGATGTCACGAATAAAAACAAGGCTCAAGCTCCAGTTAGCTCGGTCGTTTCTCAGAGCACTACTTCGACGGAGATGCAATCAGAACAGAAGAAATCAACTATTTTTACATTTGGTACACCACAGACATTGGCAACTACAAACACGAATACATTCTCATTTGGAGGAGGAAGTGTAGCTGGTGATGTCAGTAAGCCGTTCGCGTTTGGAACCTCTGCAGCCAGCGGTGTGTCGTTGCTGGGACGTCCCATTACTCCGCCTAAATCACAAGATCAAGAGGTACAAATGGAGGAAAGCCCGACACGAGATGTGCAATCCAGTGATACGAAATCTACGTCTCTTGGTTTTTCTTTTGGTCAGAATACCACTTCGAGCTCGCTGTTTGGCACGCAGACGAATGGGAATGTAACAAATTCGTCGCCATTCAGTTTTGGCGCGTCTCAGTCACTGACAACTAATGCATTTGCCTCGACTGCCAGAGAGGTAAAACTCGACAAATCGGTTAATTTTGCACAGACATCGTCGTTCCCCTTTAGCCCAAGCAACAAAGTCGATGCAGCTGGAGCGGCACAGTCACCAACGAATGGGCCCTTCTCCTTTGGGTCGGGTGCCACGTCCTTCACGTTTAATTCGGGTAACACGCCCAGCAATCCATTTGGACAGCAACAAACAAGTTCGACCCCTGGTAGTCCTGCTACATTTGGATCGTCACCTTTTTCATTCGGACCTACGTCTAACTCGGGATTCACATTTGGATCCAGCCAGCCTGCGTCGCCCGTTGGTGGTGGCAGCCTCAGCTTACCGCAACTAGCAACTTCGAGCAGCTTTGGTACTACTGGATTTGGGCAGTCGGCACCTTCTTCTCCGTTCAGTACATCACCTGTAGCCCCACCTGCTCCCGGCGCCCCACTGTTCACCATTGGATCCGCTCCGACGATGACGCCTGGTGCTCCTCGCCAGTTCAAAAAATTACCTACTCGACGAGGCGGAAAGCGTTAGACAATAAGCTTCTTGATATGAACTGGATTGATGGAGACCTGGTTTTGTCAAACGACTTGCACACCAACCTTTCTGTTTTTGTCCATCATCTACACAGTATTTCTAGTTGATCAATCTGTATTGCACAGGGGGAGAATTGTTGGCTAAAGGCCATGCTACGTTGTATGCATTTGGATAGTTTACGAGGCCCAAGGCCTTGTAGAGCGGTTTTGCACCGCTTAATTGCGTACATAAATTTTTCTTCACAATGGCATCCACTGATGGTCCTGCCCATCTCTTGTCACTGAAAGTTATGCGGGTATCTGTATGCTTCACACCGTCTAAACATTGGTCGCGAGTCTTGATCCAAACTGCAGAGACCCGACTTCGCTGTTTCATGGCAGCCATTTTACTCAAGTTCGCCTTCGTTTTCAGTCTGTTAGTTCACAGTCTACACGTTCTTGGACTGATATTTTTCTGCATTGGCACAGGCACACTCTTCTGCGTCCATTACTTCACTACAGGGCGATGTCCCATTGTCCGGCCACCCAAAGACACTTCGAGATTTTACACATGCTTCGGAACTTCTTGGTCTACCATCTGCCTTTGGATCCATCCGACTAGGCGAAACGTTCTCTAGCTGTCTGTGCGTCAACAACGAGACGTCTGCGGAGGTCGCCGACGTTGGTCTCAAAGTCGAAATACAAACAGCGAACTCGAAAACGTTGCTAGCAGAAATTGGAGGACTGAATCATCCTCTTGCCGCAGCTGGTTCTGTGGAAACTGTAGTCAGTCATGAGATCAAAGAAACGGGTCAGCATGTTCTGGCCTGCGCCGTCACATACCGCCTTTCCCCTGGGGCCGGCGGAGTGCCGGGTGCAGCTGAGGAGCCAAATGATCCAAGCCTGCAGACATTTAGAAAGTTTTACAAGTTTGTGGTTCGTTGGCATAAGCTATGGCGCGTATGGGCTCTTGACTAAATAATGATCTAGGTCACTAATCCTCTATCCGTCAAGACAAAGGTTCACACTGCAAGGTCGCCTTCTGCATCGACAATGTCTTCCGAGAAGGATAAGGTGTTCCTTGAAATCCATATCCAAAATTTAAGTCAACAGCCATTGTACTTTGATCAAATGCATTTTGAATGCGTAGAAGATTGGCAAGCCAAAGATGCTAATGTGCCTGTGTCAAATAACGGCGAGGTCCAAGAAAAAAGCATGTATGCAAATACCACGACCCTGATCCAACCTCAAGATACAAGGCAATACGCATACATTTTGAGTCCCAAAGTGACGATGTTGACGCCAGCTACATATGCTCCAGGTACCATGGTACCACTTGGTCGCTTAAACATATCTTGGCGTTCATCGTTTGGAGAACCGGGACGTCTGCTTACGTCCATGCTATCGCGTCGAATACCCTTGACTGCCGTTATGCCACAACAACAAGGTTCCGCTCTTCCTGCGTACTTGAAGCGTACTATAATAGGGAACATTCCTTCACGGCCTCAATCACCTCAGTCTATACGGTCGAGACCATCTACCCCTCCAGGTCAACGTGTCGGCTCACCGCCACCTGCAGCGCGGGCGCGTCCCATGTCATCAACATTGACGCAGCCCTCAATCGTGATACATCCTAACAGCGAACTAGAAGCCTCCCTGATTGTTCTTCAAATCCCTCGGAACGACATTATTGTTGAAAAACCATTCACAATTAAGCTCGCTCTCGTGCTTTCTCATTCCGGGAAAGGGCAAGGACGACGTATCGTTAAAATTGCGATTCAACACCTTCAGTCTCCTCGGGGGACTAGGACCAATACGGCCGTAATGGAAGCAGTCAATTCACGGTTGCCCTCCTCTGGAACCACAACTCCAACGTCTATCGGCGTTACGAACATGCATCAGGCCTTGATATCAGCATCGCGGACTTTATTGATTGATGAATTTGCTACCACAGCCAAGAGCTCACAGCAGTTGGATCTTCGACGGGATGAGACGAATCTACCGTCACCCACTTTTGACGGCGTAGACGAGCTTGCACCAATGTCGGCCCAACCAAGCGTAGTGTACGTAGGACCATCGACAATTTTTTTGCCTCCTGTTACCCTAGACATGGAGGTTCAGTCGGATAAGAGCCTAGCATCGAAGCCGTATGTTGTGCAAGGATTCGAGGCAACTTACGTGCCCCTAACAAGTGGCTTTACTTCCTTCGGAGGACTACGAGCACTTCTGGTGGAAGATGGGGTGGTAGACGTAGGTGAAGAGAAGACTATGACAAGTGGAGGGAAGATAACAACGTTGAAGGAGTGGGATACCGTGGGCGAGATTTGGGTGTCTTGTAAGAGTGATGCATGACTACATGTTTCATAAGTGATATGTGTTAACTGACAGTGATGGACAAGTAATGGGTATGCTATGTGCAAAATCTTAAACCGTAATCCAAGATTGACTGACGAGTTGTTGTACAGACATCAATGCATGATATCTCACGTCTGGGTTTTCGTGCGACATGAGTTGCATGACCCTGGATTTCCCGCCTAACTCCGCGACCCACCTGGCCGAGGCAATAATTTAGAGCAGACTTGAAAAATTAGAACACTCACTTCTTGCCTAGGTCATAATGTTTAACATACTGTCCAATGTCATGGGCAGCGACGGAGAGAACGGTTGAATCGCTGGATTCCTTCAATAATCTAATGAGTGTGCTGTCATATCATACGACATGAATATATTTGGATTGAATTGACGATGGGAAAACAAAACCGTAGTTGTTCATGGTCTTTATCATTGAGCTTTGCTGCGTTCTCCTTCCAGAAATCTTCTGACTCGTGGACCGGCGTCCAAGACAAGTGTCCAGAGGACAACTCTGAAGTATATTCGTCGTAAGTTCTGAAAGAATATGTCAAACGAGGCGAAAACAAATCGACCAAGACATCTACGTGAGGGTTTGGAACCGGGCTTGCAACTCGTCCCTGAGAAACTGGGCATCTTCAAGAATGTCTTCGTCGGATAGTTTTCTTGTGCACAGACTCTTGACAAACGACAAGAGGTGTGCCACTAACATCGCAGGGAGGTTTTCGGAGGGGGCTTTGGTTATCAAGTTCTGCGTTGTGATATGAGTGAACAGGCCATTGCCAAGGTCTGGGGAATGTACGCAACTCGGAACGTAGCAACGACAACGCGTATGACCTTTTCCTTGACGGCCGTCTGAGCAACGTCGACGAGCAGTGGAATAACGTCATACTTCCTTTGACGACCAAGTCAGGACGCTGCGCATAAGTTATGCACCGGGTCTACTCACTTGTTCATCCGTTCAGCAATGAGCTGGTCAAAGGACAGTAACCAGAAGCAGAATGCAACTTGGTAGCTCATCTGTGGTCCGGGTTTGCCCTTTAGAATGTCGACAAGACTAAATATGCGCCATATGCGATGGTGTTTCGATGAGGATCAGATCGCTACATACCCTTTGATGATGCCAGGTATGGCCCATACCATCTGCCGACATTCGGGGCGGGCAAGCAGGGCTTCCAGACACTGAACAGATACATCACGCTTTGCCGGAGCACCGTCTTGCATGAGGACAGAAATGGTGTTGAGGAACACTGCGAGCTTTCCTTCCGCGACGGATTTGCGTTCTGTGCTGGATAGATGTGAACAGACAAAAAAGCAAAGGGATAAGGCCGACCTCAGTAGCACGGTTAGAATCTGTGCGGCTTTGAGTTGGACGAATTCGTCTTGGGCATCGAGTGCACTAAGAATGGGTTTCAGTAGTGAAGCTGATCAGCAGCCCTTACATACCGCAGTAAGGAAGTATAGGGAAGGTCAGGATCTGATTCGCTCGTTTGCTGGAAGAGGGGTATGCGTTCGTCGTGATCTAGAGGGATGTCAGACGCCGAAAGATAAGGCGTTAGGCTGACTGACCGGACAGCGCGTCCGCAATGAGAACGAGCAGACATTGCATCGTGTCTATCCTCTGCAACTTCTTGAGTAGCCTCAGATAAAGCAGGGCGTAGACTCTGCCCTCGGTCAGGAGACAATTCTCGACCCTGGCCCTGGGCTGCTTGTCAACCCTCTTGATGAGGATGAGCTCGTCCGACGTAACGAGATCGGCTCTGTGGTAGCCCTCCCATGGCACGGGTTTGACACGGATTTTTGCGGATAATTCGTCGAGATATGGAGTGGAGACAAGACTGAGTGACATGACGGTGATTTACATAAATAAATAATTATTATTATCGCAGAAATGCTCTCTGCCGCCGTCGTCCTCAACCGCTCCCCCATCCTCACTCGTACTCCATCCCTCTTTGAACGCGCCTACTACGCTTACCAGGCCCGCCTGCGCAGAGCTCTTCACAATCCCTTCCCTTATGACTTTTACTTTAAGCAGGGCTCTCTGCTCGAAAAGCGGTTCATCCAGGAAGAGCGCCGACGCGAAAAGAGGTCTTTCGGCCCCTCTTTTGTCGTTCGCGATGACGTGAGCGAAGAAGAAAGGATCGCAACCAAGGCTGCCCTCGAAACCCTTGCCCGGCAAGAAGGCGAAGGCGACGAGCTCTCGCCACGCGTTCACATGGCAGACTCGAATAGGGATTATCAAAGCCTGGACAGAAAAGGTAGGCGAAACATATATCTCTTGCTGCAAGCGCGGGAAGACGGACGCGACGTCTGGCGCTTTCCTCAAGGCGGCGTACAAAAGGGCGAGTTACTGCACCAAGTAAGTATACCCCATTTGACCGCGGTATGTACTTACGGCCGCAAAGGCGGCATACAGGGACCTCCAGGCAGAATGCGGTGAATGCATGGACAGTTGGGTTGTCAGCAGGAAACCAATTGGTGTTTACAAGCCGCTGCTTTCAGAAGTACGTGGAATGCGTCTGGCCTTTTGCGATACTCTAATGTTTCCCCTTAGAAAGTCACCTTTTTTTTCAAGGCACATGTCATGGCAGGCCAATGTCGTCCTCATGGAGAAGTAATAAAAGATTTTGCTTGGCTTACAAAACAAGAGGTTGAGTCGCGGGTGGACGAGCATTATTGGGATAGTATCAAGGACATGTTATCTGACTATTAGTAGTACCCTAATCTATACATATTATTTTGGTGCTGTAATGGCTTTCTGTGTAGTACTCTTTCGAACATCATCAAATCGTCGAATTATGACCTGACATTTTGTTGTTTTGCAAATATGCTTCGAGGACAACTTGATCTCATCCGAGAAGAGCGATAGGCCAGCTGCGCGTTCAACAGCTTCGACTGTGGATCATTTTAAACCGGCTAACTGTGAACAAATGGAAATATAACATACTAGGCATGACGAAGCTTTCCAAGGGTGCTTCATCGGGGATGACAGCGTTAGGGAGGACGAATGCACCCGTTGAAACCTCGAGAATGTGCGGGGTTGAAGGCGAAGATGGTCGCAATGCCAGAACGACTTTGGCAAAGTGTGTCGGTACCGAAACGTTGGGAGGACTGCCGATAACTTCATAGGTCTGTTTTTGGCCATGAGGAATCAAAATGTTTTGACTCTAGAAACACGCCTTACCACTCTCCATTTTCCATCTGGGCCTTGCCTGGGTAGGTACAATGGAACCGTAAACACATACACGTCCTGGAATGTAGTGGTCAAGCGCCTGCACCAGTCTTCTAGGTAAGCCCAATCTACGAACCGTCAGAATAGCACGCCATCAGACGAGAGTAGTCTCACAATGACGGTTAAAGCCGTCTCCCACTTGAGGGGCTATATTAGTTAGCAAAAATGTTTCATTCATCGCTTCCTGCAAGAGATGAACATCAGCCACGAGGTCAGGTGGATGAGGCGGGCATGAATATACCTGAGATGATTTAGCATCTGCAGCAGGGACCCTACATAAAAGAATGAGATACGAGAAACCATTGGGGTACGACGAAAATGACGTACATATGACCACGGTCATAGCCACTACGGAAATAGTCTTGCAGACGGGCTCTGAACGAGAGAGGAATGGACGTGTTTTCTACAAATGCCGACTTGGATCTGTCGCCGAATTCGCTGGGCTGCGATCGTCCAAGAGAATTGAGCGTCAAGTGTTCAGCAGTCTGGGCGAGTCAAATGAGCCGCGCATAAGCTCAGAAATTTGCAAAGGCGCTCACCCAAGCAGGGTGTCTGAGGCGCCTGTCGTACGCAGCGACATAGGCTTTGTGAGCCAGGGAATCTGCGATTGGGCCTGGGTCACCGTGCCTGAGCACACCCGACGCGAGGGCCGTTGTCAACGATCCAGATTCTGGTGGTAGCTGCGGGGGTAGGGGTCGCTGGTTGTTGTGTTTATTGGCTAGGGCTACGGCTAGGGCTACGCTGCCTCCGAGGATGGCCCCTGCGGTGAAGAGGGAGGCATGGAGGAGGACGGAAGACATGGAAACACGTGACAAGAAATTATATTCCATGAACGGTACCCAGACCAAAAAAGTTAGAGTAAACCAATTAAATAAAGAACGGGCGGGTAACTGGGTGTATAGAAAATCACTTGTATCAGATCAGCAGCTCAAGATGGTCATAATTCCAATGGTTCGTGTGTCTGCGCCTCGACGCCGCTTCTAGATGGCGTCGCCTCAGGAGTGGCAGGAGCACCCGCGACGCGACTATCTCGTCTTCCAAATCCTCCAGCACCTGGGCCACGGGGTTGTCTCACAACACCGCTGGGACTTGGAGTTGAAATCTCCACGGAGGAATTGCCGTTCAAATTTGTGTTCAAGTTTGGCGGCAAACTGGGGACGGGGGGGATGCCCGTACTGAACGGGCTGTTGGATGAAAACAAGGAATTATAGCCCGAGGAGATGCGGCGAGAGGGAGATGCTATAGTGGCAAAGCCCTCGCGGATATTGCCGTTGGACGCGCGAGAAGTCAACCTAGGGGCTTGAGAGTGGAGTGTCTTCATATCGGGCATGGACTTTTTTACGCGAAGAGTACTACTCGCGGTGGTCGTCGCTTGACCTGAGCCAGCAAGATAAGCAGACGGAGCCCGAGAGAGCGTGTGAGGAGCTCGTTGAGAGGATGGCTGTTGCTGTCCCATGGGGTCAAAATAACAACAATGTGGAAAACGAGTGCATACCCTTTGCTGATCGATGCGAGTGACGACGGCATACCGTTCGTCTCCCTCACCAACAGAATAGTGATAGACACCGAGCTTTTGGGCGACAAGATGGACGATCCTCCTTTGCTTTGGAGTCAATGTCCTGGAAAAGGCCAATTCATCACGCATGTGATCGTCTTTGAAAAGTAAAACCCTAGAGTAAATTTCGAGGGTGGAAGGATCATTCATGTCAAGCTCGTTGATTGCTCCTTTTTCCGAGACGCTAGGTGTAGAGATTGGCTGGGGCGGCTGCTGCTGTTGCGGAGAGGTTGCTTGGGCAGGAGCTGGCGAGGGTGGACCAAGAGAAAGGTTATATGTGGAAGATATTATGGCTGATGAAAGGCCTGGAGGGGAATATTGCTGCTGATACGGTGTACCGGCAGAAAAGGAACGTGATGCAGCAAAAGGAGAAGAATAGTCATCATACAAGGGAGAGACGCCGACGGAAGCGACCACGGCGGCGGCGGCAGCAGCAGCGTGCTCCTTTTCGAGCTGCATGGAGCGCATGCGGCGGATGGCTTTTTCTCTTTCGATGCGTTCCTTTTCTCCAGCCTGAAGGACCTTCTTGTACTCGACGCGGAGCTTGCGACCTTGGACGTCGAAACCGTTCAAGGCAGCGACGACGGCATCAGCATCGGAGGCCTGGCGAAAATTGGCAAAGGCCAAGCCACGGAAAGCACCCTGCTGATCGAGATGATAATTGAAGGCATAAGGAGTTGGAATGGACAAGGAAGCCTGTGGGGGAAAAAGATAAGAAGGGAGGAGAAAGAAGGGGAAAATCGGACGGACGATTAATTCGAGGAGAGTTTCACGCTTGACGTTGAAGGGGATATTTTTGATCACGATAGCTGTCGGAATGATCTCGTCCTCTAAGCTCTGAGCAGGAGCGATAGGGGGCAAAGTGGGGGTAGGATGGGAGAGAGGCGGAGAGCCACCGGAAGAAGAGAAATCGGAGGTGTTTTGAGGAGAAAGGGCGCGAGGGAGGGGAGGAGTAGCGTCGAGCCAGTGTTGGAGCGAGGGAGCGGGCTTTGACTGGAAGGAGGGGAAGGGCTGCAGACGCTGGCTGAAGTCTGGGGGAGAGCTGGTCATTGTGGTACTGTCGAGGTTGTAGGCCATTGTAACAATAACTGTTCAAGTGTAACAAGGAATGTAGTAGGACTTTACAAGGAATGTAACAGCGCTTCACAACGAATGTAATAACACTTTACAACGAATGTAACAACACTTTTGCAACGAATGTAACAGCGCTTCACAACGAATGTAATAACACTTTACAACGAATGTAAGCAATGTAACAACAATCTAATGCTAATGCAGCAACAACCCTTCAGAGGCCCGCTTCACGACCTCAGCCCGGTACTCTTCCTCCCGTCCCCACATCACCGCTGCCTCCGTGTTCAACGGTGACCCATTGTTCGGCTCCCCGAGCAGCGATTGCAGCGACAGCAATATCGTCTGCACACTGTACACCGCTGACCACTTGTCCTGCAAAATATCTAGGCATATCGCCCCATTACCCAGATCCACGTTCGGATGGTAGCACGGCGTCTCAAACTTGATTGTCGGTGCCTTGTATGGATAATTGCCCGGGAACGATATTGATATCTTGAAACTGAGGCCGGCGTAAACCTGACAGTACTCTTAGTTAAGACTCGCTCTCGCTTTTGCACTTGTTCTCACTGTTCCAGGGGCCCCCTCAATCGTCCCTGCCCACTCGAATAGGTTCCCGTCGCTTTTTGGAAACGCTGACTGCCACTAATCAGACTATGCTTTTCTTTATGCCAACTGTATGCTTACTATCCCTGGAGAGGATGACATCTGTTTCCTACGTCGATAGATTGATTTTATAGATAGATAGTACAACACAAACCATCAAGGTCATGAGCTCATTCCCCAGCCTTTTACCACGCGTCAGCGCTTCAGCAGCAACTTGGCAAGCAAAGAATGACATTACCGTTTCGTAACACTACCCGTGTTCTGATTCTCAGGTGCTGCAACTTTTGATTTTTGTGAAGAGCGGGCAGGCGCCAGCGAAGAGGTGACTTGTTCCATGACTTTGACGGTCAAAGTCCAACCACCGCCATTCCCTCACACGCGTCCTAAATACTATCACGTGACTCCCCGCACTGCTTACCCATGTCCACCTCACATTTCGCCCCAAGTCCGCCAGAGGTGGCCATCGTCAACCACTTATTCTCTCTTTTTGACCCCCAGAAATCAGGCGTCCTTGCGGGCGACGTTGCCGTCAAGGCTTTTGCTGGCGCGAACCTGCCCCCTACTACCCTCGGCGAAATATGGAACATTGCTGACGAAGACAACAGGGGAAGGCTCTCGAGAAAGGGCGTCTCGATTGCCGTCAGACTCATCGGTTGGGCACAAAAGGGTGAAAAAGTTTCCAAGGATTTGCTTGGAAGACGCAAGTCTCTTCCTCCATCCTCTCTCCCTCTCTCTCATCCGCTTTCCAGCCGGTCCGTTGGCAGCCATCGATGGCATCCCCATATTATCACAGCAGAACACAGGTCTTTCTCTATCAAAGTCCCCTGCTCCTGCTTCACTCCCTCCATTAACTAGACAAGACTGTGCTAAATTCCATAATCTTTTTCATAAAGCCGGGCCGCAAAATGGCCTTATCAGTGGTTTGTGTGCCCTTGCAATTAACTGGAACGGGCTTCTAACTCCTGAGAAGGAGACATAGCTAGAGGTGTCTTTCTCAAGTCCAAACTGTCCAACCCTCAACTTTTGCAGATTTGGTCTGTATATCCTTCCCTCTATATCCTTGTTTATAATTCATCTTTCACAGGAACCTCGCAGATACCCAGGATCGTGGCGCCCTGGACATAACAGACTTTACCATTGGCATGTATTTTATACAAGCTCTCATGTCACGCCAACTTTCCGTAATACCTTTATCGCTACCACCCGGACTATACCAGCAAGCAGTGGCTCATCTTCAGACCATGGGTTCTCACTTGCCGAACAGTAGCGGCTCTTTCAGTCCCACTACCAGCACGTTTTCTCAAATCAAGTCGTCGGCGGTCCAGTCGCAGTATACCGGACAAAATATAGTCCAGCCTAATTATACCGGCGTGTCATCTACGCAGAAGGCGCCACCGAGCCTCGCGACGCGTCCCACTGTTTCTTCACCATTTGCTTCCAGTCCTTTCGGCCAGCCACCCGTCCGCTGGGACGTTACCCCAACAGAGAAGGCCAATGCAGATCGATTTTTTGACGACTTGGATGTACATAAGCGTGGCTTTATCGAAGGCGACGTGGCCGTTCCTTTTATGCTCAAATCCAATTTGCCAGGCGAAGATCTGGCTCGAATATGGCATGTATCTAATCTAATCCAGTTTCATCACATATTCATCGATTTCATAGGGATTTGGCTGACCTCGACAACAATGGTCGACTGACCAGAGATGGCTTTGCAGTCGCCATGCATTTAATCCAAAAAAGAATAGCTGGTCAAGATCTTCCTGATGTTTTGCTTCCTTCACTGGTTCCACCCTCTGTGCGCAATAACCAACAGCGTTCTCCGGAGCCCATTAATGATTTATTCATCTTCGATGATGCTCCTGTTATACCATCTCAATCTACTGGTACCATTGCAGTTCTTCAGCCGCAGCAGACGGGTCCAAAACTCTCTACATTTGCTCCGCCATCTATTCCACCGCGTGTTGCGACAATCGATCCCTTCAGCACTTCTACTTCCAGTACGAAAACGCCGTTATTTGCTTGACTTGGTTGCCACTCATTAACGTTATAGCTCATCACCAAGACCTCCTGGGAGATGATGACGAAGAGCCCGGCAAAACCTCATCGCCTCCTTTGCAAGACAAGTCTGCTGAGATTGGAAACGTCCAAAATCAACTCAATTCAACCAATCGTTCACTGGAGACTGTCAAATCCGATCGTACTTCCGTTGAACAAATATTGTCTAATCAAGTATCTCAACTTTCCACTCTCCAGACTCAGTTGTCGTCTGCCAAGGCTGCATACGAGACAGAGACGAAATTACTCGCAACCTTGAAAGAGCGCCAGACCAATCAACTGACCGAGATACAAAAGCTGCGTGAAGAACTGATACACGCCGAGAGTAACTTGAGTGCCTTACGTGTTGAAAAGGCTGAGATTGAAAGTTCCTTTTTGCGTGACAAGGAAGACGCCAGGGAATTGCACCGAAAGATGATCGACGTCGGTAAAGATGCCGAAAAACTCAAGCAAGAATTGGAAAAAATCAAAAAGGAGGCTAAGCAGCAAAAAGGACTTCTGGCTATTGCTAGAAAACAACTAAGCACAAAGGAAAGTGAGCGAAGCAGGGTAGAGCAGGAAGCGGAGGAGGCCACGAATGAACTAACGTCTATCGTTGCCGAAAGGGAAGGCGTGGAAACGGAGTTGGCTAGGGATATTGAGCTGGCCCCGCAGCGCACGATATCCCCCGATTCAGTGACCCTTGCTGCACAACATTCTCTGCCGTCGTCACCTGATATGTCCCTTGCCGGCTCAATCGGACGTAGCAACAACCCTTTTGAGAAAATAGGTCCTGGTAAGTTACGTCCATCGTGTGTTCTGATGTTTGTTGATCTCTTTCATCAGTCGTTGAGACAAACGGCGCTGCGCAGTCCTCACCACCTGTAGACTTGTTTAGCTTTGATAAGGCATTCATTACCGAAGAAGCCCCAGGTCCAAACCTTGCCGAGGGAACCGAGGTCGTCCAGCCCGCGCCATCCACCAACGGTGTTGTGCAAATCACAGAGGTTACAGCCACCCCCAAGGCTCAACCCATTGCACTTTATCCTGAATCAGAGTTTTCTCCAGCGCCTGAAAGTGAACAATTTGTGACGCCACCCTCGTCTTCAGGCGTGAGATCTCAAGTAACGAGCCCTGCTCCTCCACCTGTTGCCATTTCAGACACAGTCTTAACATCAGCCCAAGAATTGCACAATACCGAAGATACTGAATCAGCGTCCGAAGCTTCAGCCGCAGCTGCACACTTCCCCACTATCGAAATTTTTGGTGCACAATTTGTGGATAGTCCTGACGAAGAGAAGGCAGGGCAAAAGACGGAGACGGATCTCGCTACAGAACTCAAGGAACTTGATGTCAATGACTCTGATTCCGAAAGCGATGATGAAGTCCCTCTAGCGGAGCTTTCAGAGAAGAGTAAATCAACTTTACAAGATAAAATAATGACCCTACCCGCTGACAAGCAAGTGTTCGATGACGTGTTTGTAGTCTCATCCCCAGAAACGAATGAACGAACACCACAAATGGATGCAACTCCTCAACCTCTTGCCGATCACCAGCCTGGTGCTCATAATACCCTTGACGCCTTACATGTGTCAACTAGTCCATTTGAAATATCCTTGGTAGGAAACTCAAGCAACATGGCGACAATCTCTACGCCCAATGATAGTACTGGCATCTCAGCCTTTGACGAGGCATTGAAATTGATGCCTATTCGTAACGGAGCGGATGCTTCAAAGTCTACTTCCGATGGCCAACAATTCTCCCCCGCGGCCTTTGACGAATATTTCGACTTCTCATCTACGGTTCCTCCGTCATCGGATGCCACTACCCTTCCCCTTGCAACAGCCAACGGTCCCAGTCACCCTGCACACTCCGACGACGCTTTTAACCCTTTTTCTGCCCCAAACCTACCTCCATCATCATCTGAGGCCACCAAGTCATTTTCGTTTGAGGAGGCCTTCTCCGCCCCGAAACTACCTGAAGTTTCCAAGTCTTTTTCCTTCGAAGAGGCTTTCCCTGGCATTGAAACGGACACAGGTGCATCCTCGTCGCAAGTCCCCTCGCACCCATCTCCAACTGTCAAGTCAGAGTTGACTTCCAAGCCGTTCCCTTCTGCTGCTACCCCCACCTCTCCGCAGGACAAGTCCTCTCCAAGGGGCTCATCAGGATATTCTGAGACGTCATTCCGCTCACCGTCTCCCATTCCCCAGAGAGCGAAATCTCCTCCACCTCAAAGAGGTGCATCTCCTAAACCGCGACCCTCGACTTCCTCCAGAGACGATAAACCTCCTAACATTCCAGCGAGACCCTCGAAGCTTAGTGTAAGTCGCTTTTGATTACTTTTTAGCGACCCGCAAGTGAACTGCTTACGGTTGGGTTTATACCAGATTCGACTACCATTCGGCAAGAAGAAGAAACAACAACAGCAACAACAGCAACAACAGCAACAACAGCAACAGCAACAACCTCGACAACAGCCTGATTCGCAACATCTTTCAACACCAAGAGAACAAGTGGGATCAAACAGAAGTTTCTCACCTGTTGGTGATGATGATGACGTTCAACCTGTTAAGCACCTTCTTTCCATGGGTTTCAATCGCACACAAGTGGTTGACGCTCTCGAACGACATGGTTATGATGTTCAAAAGGCCTTGGATGCCTTGCTCGGCTCACAGTGATATCAAAAATTCCCAATTTGTATGCCATCCCTTCTGCATTTACAACCCACGCCATTCATTTCCGTTTAACTACTCACTCGTTTAAACTAGTTTTTTTGTTTATGATGCACTAGCTATCTTTGCATAAGGTTTAATATATTTACTCTTAAGAATTCTATTACAACTATTTTGCCTGAAAGGAGGTAGCTTCAAGTGACATGAAAAGGTTGAGACAAGTTATGTAGCCAGTTTTTCCAGCCCTGCTCCTTTTTGAGCTGATTGGTTCGCCCTGCCAATTGAGTTGGTGTGGGAGGGGTATTACCAAGGCAAACAAGTATTTTGACATGTCTTGAGTGAATTGCAGGTCAAACTCATTTGTGCCCAGGACAAGCAGGCGAGACAGGTCAAAAAGATTGTCAGGAGTGACCTTAATAACATCATTATAGGTAAGGCACCTGTAAAGGACCCTTGAAAACTCACAAGAAAAGGAGGTGCGAGTGGCAGGTTCCAACCATTTTCTGCAGTGAATGATAGTTGGAGACCTCCAGTTCCGGGCCATGACGACTGACTCGCAGACACAAAGCTCCACCAATCTCGTTCACTTTTACTAGCAACTGCTTTCAATGCCGCCTCTGTTGCCTGGTAGCATCCTAAGGTTATGCAGATTGCATCGGTAAACTGGGTACTATAAAACCCTTAGCTCCTTGAATTGTAATCTAGCTATCTGCTGCCTCACCTATCATGCCGAGTCCAGCGCGATAATGCAGCGTAGGCGCCATGTTCGATTTCAAAACTAATGGCCACCTTGCCGGGATTCGACAGTCCTCTCACAAGAGTGGGCACTTTAGCCATCAAGAGCGACGCTAGACGACATTACGATGGAGTGTGAGGGGGATTTGGAAAACACTTACGATGCACAAGCGACAATGAATTCATGTCCGGTCCTGGAACATCTTCCTTTTCCTGACGAATTGTTTCCTCAGTCTCGATGTGTTCCGCTTTAGGGTCTTGTTCTGACTGAAAAATAACCTGACGATCCACTGTTTTGGTATTTTCAGATACACCATCTTCCTCGTCAACTGACGTTGAGATTGCAGACGACAAATCTTCATAAGGGAGAGGTACATATTGAGATAATCGGTCATGAATTTCCTGAAGTTTTTCAACAACTTGGCCTTGCACTGGTGACTTGTGTTCAAGCTCCATTTCATCGCCGCCTAATAGCGTGCGACCGGCAATCAACTGTTCATCAATGACATCCACGTCGATCGGGTCGTCCTTGTTGCTTTGTACAGCGTCTCCACGCCTGGCGCCTTCCTGCTCGACAGGATCTGATGTGAGAGTTCCTGTCTGCACGGATTTGGCAACAGCTTCGTTACGAGATGGAGTACACTCGGTATTGACATGTGAATCAGAGGGAATGACCGTTGAGGGCAGATGTGGTACATCAATTTTTGTGACTTTGTGTGATTGTTGATTTTCAAATGTGATGTAGTGCTCTTCGGCTCGGGGTAGATGGGCTATCGTGTTAACATCTGACAGGACCAGATCAACATCAGAATGTACTCTGAAGGGGTTAATTTACCAGTTGCAAATGTCCTAGAAGGGGTTGAAGAGCTGGCAGTTACGTCCGTCGGCATTGAACCTGGTGAAACAGGCACCTCCACAAGCTTGATGCAATGTCAGCGACGACAGATCCTAGCAAGAATGACGTACCTCCTTTGGTGTCAGGATGGAAGTCTTGTTTTCACGGAACTTCCTCTGGTCTACATCAACAAGCTGCTCAAGAGTCTTGCGCTTCCTCTTGGGCCTCTGGGGAACATTTTGAATGGAGCCCATTGTAGGAGACACTGAGGGTGAAGCTGATGTGGGATGTGCTAGCAGGCTGGTTGAGAAGGGTCGCAGATGGTAGATTGACGGAGCTGATTCATACGGCTCGCTACTTAGCGCGATACATGCGTCGAATGGTGGAGAGCGCTATCTGGCCTGGCTTAAGCAGCAGCGCGAATGCACAATGGAAAGACAGCTACCATGCCATGAACAACTTTGAAATCTCATATCGCGTCGTCAGATTTCCTGAGTGACCTGACCAGCGTCTGAGGCTCAGACGCGATGCCCAGTGGGCACTGCCACTTGTCTTAGCTAAGACATTGGTGATGTCACACGTGTGACACTAACACTATCACCTCCTTCACCAGCTCCCTCACGTCTCGACTCCATCCCTTACTTTCGGACAGTTTGCTCTCCAGCACTTCCGTACACTGCAGCACCTGCAACAGCGTCTGAAGCGAACTCCAAAATGGAGACAACCGCACAACAAATGCTAATGCTGCTGTCAGCCGATGTACTGGGCAAACCCGGTCAGAGAACATGAAACCATAATGGTATCGTTGGGCAACTCACCCAAATTCCCATCCTCCTTCTCTCTCTTCAGTGCTTCAATGATCGCGCTAATTACCTCTACTTCCCAATCCTCGCTTTCATATATTTGTATAGCTTGTCGTGTCCCTGTTCCTGCTATGGATTCAACTCGATTTCTCTGCAGAACTGCAGACAGGTTGAAAAGTAAACTCGCACTGGCAGCTTTTACCATGGCATCGTCGTGCAGCAAGGTCAGTATAATTATTGTCGTCAAGGTTTGCTTTTGAGACCCGAGGAAAAGCCTTTCTACGATAAGAGGGCTTGCAAAGACATTCGCAAAGAGACGAAGTAGTGTAAGGACATAACTTCGGGTGCCAACAGCCACGGTGCTCTCTGCACTCGCCAGTAGTAAGGATAATGGATTTCTGTCGAAACTGGGCTGCGATACGGTCCACGTCTCCGTGGCAGGATCAAGGACGAGAAGCCGCCACAAGTCCATCACAGGGAAAAGACTCTCCGTGGGCAATGTGTTAATCAATTCGATGCTCGATTTAGACCATGACGATAACATGGCAGGCGTAGCGGAAGGAAGCTGTTCTTGTGGCTTTTTAACAATAGTGAACCGCGCCTTCAGATAGGGCGAAATAGTATCATTCACAAGGGCCTTCACTCGATCCTTTTCCTGTGTTGGCCAAATAGTGGAATCTATGATACTGCCCAGTTTGGCGGCTATAGTGTCAATGGCTGTAACTCGTGTGAATAGGATCGGATCGAACGAAATCTTCTGAATGATTGGCAGTGATAACTTGGTATGGGAGTGTGCTGCAACGAATTTGGGTCAAATATACGAGCCAAAGGGGCAATGAAACCAACGGGGATAAGCTTCAAATAGCAGTATGTCTACTTGGGCCTTCAATTCACTCGAATTGGCTCCTTTTATTTCCTGAATCTAAGACACAACACTTCAGTCACTCCCGTTAACAAGGACTTCACCTAGTTCAACAAACCTTATTACCATTGAGGAAGAACATGAACGTAGGTGTAGCCGTCACACGCCATTCGGCCGCCAAGGCATGACCCAACCCAACACCAATATCAATTTTGGCAAAACCCACTCCACGATTAGCAGGACCCTGCGATTTAACACCTTTGTCTTTGGCAAGTTCCATGAACGCGGGTTCTATCATTCGACATGGTGCACACGTGGAACTGGTGAAAAATGCTACTGCAGCCTTGTGGGCACTCAAGAAAGACCGGAATGAGGTCTGGTTGGTAATAACATGTACCGAACCAGTTAACGAAGCCGTAGCTAGTGACTTGGCAGTTGATGGTTCATTTGATGTGTTGTAGTTGGCTTGCGCTTGAGTGGCAACAGTGTCAAGGATAGAAGCAGGGACTCGCGGCAGTGTCGGGATAGCACTCCGAGAAGGACTGTACATCGCATCGATCGTAGGCCTGAGCGCAGCACCAAAAGGTGTTGAGAGAAAATCTGTTGGTAAATCTTCCCGGCATCGCGCGCACTTTAGTGAACTGGTATACCAGTAGCGCAAACCTAATAAGCACACACACCCTTGATGAACTCGGGAATTGATGTGCCCGTCAAGAAACCGACCACGTCATTTGTGAAAGAATTACAATTGAAATCTGGACAATAAGCAGATAGATAACAAGCACCGCCCGATGAATCAGGAGTCATTGCAAACCTAACAGGTGATACTGTGAAGCAGATCAGTGGAGAGTACAAAGGGATCATTTGAAGCGATAGTCGCTTACCTTGTCTGCGGTGTAATGACTCCTCACTTCTGTGATGTAATCGTTGAAAGTATCTTCGTCTATGAATGTCTCTCCCATGTGCAGTATCTGCAAAGGAGAACCGTGCTATATTATAGTACGTCAAGCAAACAAGGGCAAGAACAAGAGGACGATGGGACAGACATGCGATTGGCCAGGCAAGGTAATGTTGATGCCCTGTCCATAGAAATACTCTTTGTCGAAGATAACAACTGATGTGTGCCTTTAGGAAGCAGTGAGTGAGCTATCTATTGAGAGGGACGCTATGCACTGGCATAGCCCCTGAAAAGATACCATATGCCATCGATTTGTCTACCCGTGAGCTGCCTCGATAGCTGCTTTGCAAGGCCATTGCTGAGGTCGTATACGTACAACTTGACGGATGACATGAGCAGATGGTGGCCCAACTCAGCCTATGTACTAATCAACATTTGGTCCCCTTCATGCCCGCCATTCCTGCCGGCGGGAATGTTCGTTTGGGATAGCCCTTGTACGTTTTCGATAAATAAGCGTTTCAAAACAGATCCGTGAAGCCCACCCATGCCAACATTCGACATCTTGGTCGTAGGCTCAGGCGGAGGACCTGACGAATCCGATCTTTCTGCGTATGTTCGCTCCTCTTGCCTCGCTCTCATCCTTTGTTTAATAAAACGCATGCTCAGCTATCTCCTCAAACCCTCCGATACCAGCTGGCTAGACGGCATCATCGGTCTCGAGGCAGGTTCAGGTCTAGGGACTCTTAATCGTCTACTTCGACAAAATCCTTCTCTCCTCGGCGCTGCTACACTCACCGCCTTTGAGTTATATTCTTCCGTCAAGTAAGCCAAAAGTTGTCACTTGGAATTGGAATTTCTTCTGATCTAACGTTCAAAGCTGCTTTTTAATATCTCATGCTCACTTTGATCACATCTCTGGCCTTGTTCTTTCCGCTGGTTCTCTAGGCGGTCGTCGCAAACGTGTTTATGGTCTCCAGGACACTCTGGATAATATCGCATTTGTTTTCAATGATCGCCTGTGGCCCAATCTCGCGTCTTTCGACGAGTGCGACGAACAGCACAAGCTACATCTCTGCCCGTCCGTGTTTTATTATTATTATCACTTCCTAAGTAGCGCGTGCTGATTTGGAATAAAAATTGTAGCATCCGTACACATCATTACACCATGATTCATGAATCCATATCCGTCCTTCCATTACACCTCAGCCACGGTACGTCTTCAGAAAACCCGGATATACCCATTTTGTCTACGGCATTCTTTGTGCGCCACGACCCCACTCGTCGTGAAATCCTTTTTTTCGGCGACGTTGAACCCGATGCTTTATCTCTGAGCCCAATGAATAGAATTGTTTGGCGCACTGCTGCGCCTAAGATTCCCCATACATTATCTGCTATATTCATCGAATGTTCCTGGAGATCAGACCGTTCAGATGATACACTATATGGTCATCTCACACCTCGTCATCTTGTAAACGAACTCGTCGTACTTGCAAGAGAGGTTTGGAAGGTCCGCACATCACAAGGTTTGGGAACGACCGTCCCCCACGCTTCGCCCTGCCTCGAGGACCTTCGAGGCATTCTTAACGGGTTATCCATATTTATTATCCACTGCAAATCCGACGTGACTTCAGATAGGCCTGTTAGGAAAATCATTGAGGAAGAGGTCAAAGAACGTATCCGGGAAAATGGTCTCGGGGCCAATGTCTTTGCCGCTGAGCAGGGTTCCATTCTTCAAGTATGAGATCGTTTATACGTTTAAAGGTTTGTTTCGCTAGAAACAGTGGAGTTATTCGTAAATCATGCTCCGATACGCCTTCGAGGGCATGCGCGGAAGTATGATGGGGTGCAAACGGGCTGCATAACTTATTACTACGCATGTAAGCTTAGATAGGAGTTATTTATTAAATGCCCGAGTGCATGAAATACAACTCTGAAAGATCATCTGACCGAGCAGAGAAACTAGAACATTGTAGGTATAGCAAAGACCGAAAGAGCAACTTCCCATCCCGAGACATGCAACAAATTGATGACGAGATAATTGATTTTCCCTTCGGATGGCAATCAATTAATAGTGTTACGGTGATATGTTATGACGACGATGCATAAAGTTTTACCACTCCATCAGCGCCTGCGCTCGCCATGAATGGTAATGAAGGGTGATATTGGACGCAGAGGACACCTTCTCGTGCCTTTTCTCGGTGGGTCGTAATTTCCTGAACGCACGCGCGCGATCCAAGTAGATCCCAAAACCGTACAGAGCAGTCATGACTCCCAGACACAAGCGAAAAACCAGACGAATCGATTGATAATGATGTCACACCGTCAAGATGTGCTAACATGGAGTGAGTGCATTGACCTGAGCAAACAGTTTAATCGTCGCGCTTCCCGTCTATTTCTTTCTCACCTGTAGTGACGTCAAAAATTCGTATGTATTTATCTTCATGCGCGGTCACGAGGAGAGACATCGTTGGATGGGAAACTATTTGGTTGATTTGTGTTGTGGGTGTACCATCTGGAGAAGGTTAACTTGTATGGGAGAAGTGCGAAACTGGTACTCACCGAAAGTTGTATCACTGGGAAGTCGCAGCAGCTCCTTACCAGTCTCAACTTCGAATATTTTCACCACAGCGTTTTGGTATGCAACGGCAAGTTTTCTGAGGTCAGTTTTCAGTGCTTCTATGGCAGTTGCACCTGGTGAACCATTGTCTTGCATTTCCTCTGCGTTCTCCAAGCCATTAAAGCCCCAAGTCATCCTCAACGAACCACCTGTTGGTGAGCTTACATCCCAAATTTTCACCGAGCCTTCTGCACCACAACTGACAAGGGTATTTTCGTCTCTAAGAAGTGTAAGATCCCAAACCGCGTCCGTGTGTCCAACCAATTCTCCTCGTATCCGGGTGTCATCATAAGGAGCATATGTCGTATGCGAAGGCGCTGGCAATGCCCAGATGCGGATCGACGAATCAAGTGACGCTGAATAGAGAAGTCCTTTTGAAGCTGAGTATATCAACCGCGTAATCGCAGCAGAGTGGCCACGAAGTGTAAGCTGAGGTTCAATCTCCGTTGATGGCCTCGCACTGGATATTGAATGGAGTTTAAGTATGATGGATCAGATCGAAATGATTAAAATGGACCAACGTTGAAGACGTCAAACTGGCTACATCCATTCTCCAGATTTTTACTGTGCAGTCATCACCACCTGTAGCGATGGATAATTCATTCGGGTGGAAGGCAAGCGTTCTTACAGCATCCAGATGACTGACAGGTGAACATCGTCAACAAGATTGATGCGACCAATCAAAAGACAAACTTTCTCAGCGTCCGCTTTGCCTTCCACGTCTTCGTTGTTTCTCCATCTCCTGTCATTGTTGATTCATCTTCCTCTATTTCTGGCTCCTCATCTCTTACATCCTCATCCTCATCTCGACGTCTATCCCACGCACTAACGCCTGCCGGCTGACCATCTCGTTGATTTCTTGCCTGTTCGGAACGCAATTTCTCTTTCCACTCTCCGTCATCTGGTCTGAAAATGGCGGTCAATTGTCGGCTCTCTGATTCCTCCCCCCTGTCTTTGTCACCCGAACCTGTGGTACTTGGTTGGGATAGGGAAGAGCCAACTGTAAGCTGAGATTGAAGTGATGGCTGCAGCAACCCAACTGCACTTCTATCGAGAAGTGGCAGTTGAGGCCCCGTCGTGGTAGCTGCCAGAGAAGTCCCTGGCACTTGAATTATTCCGTTTACTGGAGGATAATCTTTACCCGCATCCAAGAGGACTTTTCGTGGTCGACCGTTGAAGCCCATTTGCTCAACGGGGTTAGGCAAGGGAAGCGGGACTGATGCGTTATTAAGCAATGGTCGGTTTGGTAAAGGATTCATGGCTTGGGGCGAAGTTAAATACGTAATTTCTTGGAGACACCTAACAAGAAAGTAAGGTCACATGGGTATGGGGAAAAAATACACAAACTGTTTGAGGAAATCGCGACTTCGAGCCCTACTTTTGGGGTCGCGACCTGGTGGTGGTTTTCCGAGGCCCGCCACTGATCCACTCGTCGGACCATTCACCCAATTAATGCTTCCCCATGAACCAGGTCTACCAGATGTACCCAAAAGGGAATTGCCGTTCGGCAAACGACTGTCGGGAAGTGGTGAATCTGTATGAGATCCAGCTATATAAGAAATTTTGGACAACGAGAGAGATTGAAAATACCTTCGCTACGGGGAGAGCTATGTCCACTATCGTCTTTGTGTATTTGAGCATCATCCTTGGATGATGTCGCCTGCGACTGAACAGTAAGCGCCTTGGATGACGAACTTGGCTGCGTTAGCTGCTTGGACCTACGAAACGTCATATTCCGCGATATGGCATACGGCAAGGAACGCACCGTTCCATGCGCAGGGCATATTCAAGCATCTTGATACGACGCAGGAGGTCGAGTTTAACATTTTCGAAAGAGCGCCGTTCACCTTCCAGAAGAGCAATTCGAGCCTATCAAGATACCATGTCAGAAACACACATACGGGGGTAGTAGAGAAGATTCTGACTCTCATCTCGGCACGCTCAATTTCCCATTCGTTGCGGTCGCGTTCATACCTCCTCCATTCTGTCTGCAGATAATGAAGAACACTGGAGAGAGTAAAATCTTGCCCATTCTGTGGCGGCGGGGGAGGGATGGGGTTTTGTTGGACTTGCTGCTGGGATTGTGGTTGCTGTTGCTGAGTCTGAGGCTGCTGCTGCTGCTGCTGGGGGTTGTGCTGTAGGCCTTGCAGAGAGCTCAACATGAGGAGCGTCTGCAGAAAGGACTAGGCTACTAGCGTACAAACACACACAAATATCTCGAATTTGAAAAATAAATAAATACTATTTCTTGCCAGATCTGTTTTCAACCATGCACGCATGAGCGAGCTCACCCGTCGACCGACGCTGGACATTGGACACTTACTTCTTGATTCCGCCTCCAATAAGCGGCCCTCCCTTGAGCGCTGCACAGATCAGCCCAATCGTCACACAGTCGCCTGCATTTGCAGCTCGCACTCACCTTTGTCACGTGCTGCCTTCATGGCCTCTGCTTCCGCCTTCTGCTTCTCTTTGAACGCCTTATCCTCCTCACTCTCTTCCTTCTTGTCTTTCTTTGGTGCCTGGGGAGCCGTTAGTCCGCACCACTTTGCCATACATGTATCTAGAACCTTGAGCGGCTTCAGTTTGCCGTTTTGTCTACTGGACATGATGGATAATAGTAGGATCGTATTTGTGTTGGTTTGTTTGTCTCGAGTGGCCATTAATTATGACTTGTCGCCTGGAATTGTCGTCCCAATGGAATGTGAGCTTTCTCTGGTTCAGTGCAGCTCTCAACTTATCGCACAAGGTTCTTGGTCCTTTCCCAATTCATGCCCGAGAGCAACATTATCTTTCACCTTCATACC
The DNA here is from genome assembly GCA_023014395.1 of Amanita rimosa. Classification (NCBI taxonomy): domain Eukaryota; kingdom Fungi; phylum Basidiomycota; class Agaricomycetes; order Agaricales; family Amanitaceae; genus Amanita; species Amanita rimosa. Next base: position 368,653 of record JAEBUO010000038.1, on the reverse strand, counting down.
CCCTGAATCGTAATCTCATTTCATCTGTAGTCAATACTACCACTCTTCGTTGATTTTCGCATAGTGTTAGAACCCATAAACTGGTCTAAATCCTGGCCATCTTCCTATGCAGACGGTGGTTTTGTATCGTGGACCACTACCAATTCAGACCCTAGCGGAAATCTATTGCTCTCTTTCCCCACCGTTAGGTTAATCCCCTCACATGTGAACATGGAACGCTAGATCTTATGTGATGCAGGTGGGCCTCATTGCGTGCCACGGAAGGCTGGGCCGCCCTCCAACATCATGCAGTTCTCAGGACGCGTCTGACAATATACCCCTTGTCTCTACCCGATCCCCCTTCCCGAATACTGATCCACTTGAAGCAGGCTTCTTTTTTCACCATTCTGCCATCTTTTGAAGATGAGCCACATTCTATGTCCACACCGGTGTGGTATCAGGGCGACATTTACAACAGTGACAATGCTGTTCCCCAGTCCGTGCGGCTCCCGGTAGCTCCTTCTCTTGACGCTCCCACAACGTATGACATTTTTGTGAGCGGAGACTACGAGGTATGTTCTTCTCAACTTTTTTGATCCTGAATCCCTTGCAACTTTTTTGGTGAGATACGACTTTTCGGTGACCCTAATAATACTGGTTCTGATGTACCTGTGCAAATGATCAATTTAACTGTGGGATTAGAAGAACCAGAAGAAACCGTCATACACGAAGCAAAGCAAGACGTGATTTGTGACTTTGTTCAGGGAACTGCTTTTGGCACTACGGTTGGAGTTAGTCTTCGTAGCGTCTCTGGCTGGTGGTTTGTCCGAAGCGTCACACTTCTACAACCTACCTCAAATAGCCGCGCCTTTAGCGTCGCCTTGCTGAACGAAGTTAGGCTGGCCCCGTCACAGACGCGCATTGTACCCATCGTGGTCACGCAGCTAGCCTCCATCGATCTGCATGAGCTTCGGTTGTTGGTCAACATTACAAGTACTAGCCATAGCCGGAATATAACAATAGTGTTACCGATTAGACAGGTGGAATCTTGGAACGCTCAAAGTTATCGACCTATCAGGGGCACCTATCTCTACGCAACTTCTATGCCAACTAACTTCATAGCCATTCCGCCGCAATATCCCAACCAGAACCAGTATCGTCCTCCAATTTTGGCTCTGCGTAGGTCTCCAATGCCACGCTACGGACGAAAGCTTACTCCCTGATGATAATTCAGATGGCGCTGGAGTGGACATTATACGTGAAAGATTTTGGTCCGAGGCAGTGCCCAGACAACAACATAGCTGGATAGTTATGCCAACTGGTCGAACGCCCTGGGTAACTAGCTTCTTTTCATGACTGACACATAATCCGATGTTTCCAGGGGTTGGACTGGCATGGACCGAGCGCACAAGACGCATGGGGCGCTGTCGACGCTCTCGCTAGCATCCTGGACACGAATACCTCATGGCGACAATGGGGCTATGCTGCCCATAAATCCGTGGTCGTCGTTGGTCATTCAAATGGCGGCCAAGGAGCCTGGTATCTTGCATCTCGATTTCCAGACAGAGTTCTTGGCGGTAAGTAATTATTTCACATGTTGCAAAACAATCTAGAATTTGCGATAGTCGTACCTGCAGCAGGGTATATAAAATCCCAAGCTTACGTGCCACTCACAATGTCTAGGTAGTTTCCCTCGGATGAACTGTAGCTTGATATTGATACCGTTCCGTTAGATCTGCTCATTATATTGATCCCGCACTTAGAGCTGTTCTAGAGTCTGCTTTGACACCAGATGATAATGATATTCATTTAAGCAATCTCGCCGGAACACCTGTTTGTGCGGTGCATGGGTTCGTTACAACATACCAAAAGCTTGCGATAAGCCTAACTTCTGCGAATAAGAGGCGATGACGAAAATGTACCTGTGTGGCATACACGAGAGGCGATTGGCGTTCTGACGACATGGTCAGCAGAATCGGATATTCTGTGAGTCAATATTTTAAGATAAGGGCGTCGCCCAACTACAGATCCGTTAGATATCAAGAAGCAAAGGGACAGTGCCATTGGTATCCATCCGTCTTCCGGAACGATACTGTGAGATCTTTTTTAAATAGGATTCTACTCGAGCCATCGCAAAATGTTCCACCAAAAATATTCACAATTTCTGTGGCAAGCCCTGCAGAGCAAGATTCAATGTATGGATGGAGAGTGGAACAACTCGTAATACCAGGTAGGCATAGCTGAATGCTTCGAAGTAATATGCGTACTCGGATCAAAGGTAGACTGGGACGGATACAGGTCCATACAATAGACACTGGTACCGTCACAGTGACTTCTTCAAACATCCATTTGTTTTCCATAGATCGACGTCAATGCAGTATGAGGACAGTCTTGATAGATGGGACGGACATCACCCTCAGCGATAGTCATCCCAACATCCTTGAAATTTATTTCGAGCGAACCCAAGGAAAATGGAAGGTAGGTTGTACTGTTTTTACCCGTTCTTGGCTTGCTCATATTTTCAGGTTATGCCCCGAACGAATTCACAGATACAGCCATCTGGACGACTGCAGTTGATACTAACATCAACCACACCTCTCACTATCATCATTCCAAAGAAGGACGACTCCTACAAACTGTCACTGGCTCTGCGCCTCGTTCACGCATTACACCTTTTTCATCGATTAGACGCAAACATTATTGATGAAAACGAGGCTCTTTCGCGACTTGATCACGAAATCCTTGCCTCAGGGAATGTCATTGTCGTGGGCAATACGAATATGCAATTGATACGACGTACACTATCTTTACGAAGGACCCCGTTTATGGTTGAAAATTCGCATCTCACCCTCAACGGGCATGAGATTAGCTTGGAGAAATCAGGATCTGGCAAGTAATTATGATTCAGGACAAACTATTTCTGACACTCTGCGCAGCTGCACTTTTCCTTCACCCTCCGTTCAAGAAAGGTCAAGGATCGGTATTGTTCATGGTGTCGTCTAGTGTAGCTGGCTTTGAGAATGCCATGAGGCTTTTCCCCATTCGGACTGGTGTTCCTGTTCCTGATTGGCTTATAATTGATAGGAATGTAGACCAGTTGGGCGCCGCTGGCATCCAAGGCGCAGGGTAAGTACCAGCACTTGCAAACCACCAACTCATTTACATATTTTGCTAGATTTTGGGGAAGGCAATGGAGCTGGGATCAAACCGCATCGTGGGGTGCTTATGGATTTGACTAGCTACATGCCACACAAAGCATATCGAGAACTTACAATATATAGTAGGACGTACAGATTATAAACTTTTATTGAAAAAGCCATGAAAATTGTTCACATCTGTTTCAACTGGAGAGCAAAAGAAATGTTGTTACAATACAGTATGCGGTGAAGAAACCCAGATAGGATAGAACAGATCGGTGCGAAATATTGCGGCGATAGGAGACAAACTCTACTGTGGAGAAATTGATCTTGCAACCTGTTTAAAAACGTTATATCCAAGCCATGGAAATACATTGGAACAAAACATACACTTTCGAGCAACAATGTGACCTCGGGAGCAATGCGAGTGAATTCCTTGCTCCAGAAAGCGTATTTGGGGTTGCGAAGTAATTCAATAAATGTCACCAAGGCACCCCATGGGTGTGGCCGGTGCACAATGAACCGCTCAAGGAGTACGCGCGTCATGATCTCTTTAAAGCAATCGTCCCTGACTTCAATAAAAAGATACAACAACAGTGAGCTGAACCATTGGGTATGAGCGTTTGGATAGCGCAGGTGGAGCACCATAGAGCTGATGAGGTGATGTTGTCCTGAATAGAAGTAAGCAAACCCTAAATCTATGATAATGAATACTCGCCTTCTGCATCCAGGTCGGTGGCCAAGTAATAAAGAGCGACGACGCCAGGGTCGCTAGAGACAAATATTGGGGATCCGCTTCGAGCTTTGGCTTGGGCAACGGACGAAACCCCGATATACATTACGAGAGAGTTGAGTAAAGATAGATTGTACATTTCTCCGTTAGGTTCTGTTGAATTGGAAAGCTTGAAACGTTCTTTGAGTGAAGACAGGAATGACGGGGTACCGCGGTTCAGCAGATATTGATCGAGGTAGTTGCGTAGGTCGCCACTTTTAAGGCCGGAAGTGAAATCCGACAGAATTGGGGGAATGGGCCCCATGTCCGTGGTCAGACTGCGCAAGTGAGGGTCTGGAAGAACAAGAGCCCGAGGAAATGCGCTGAGGATGATGTTTCTCAACTGGATGCAACGCGGCGGGACGACATCACATAGAGAGAAGTAGTATTCACTCAAAAATTCTGGAAAATCATGCAGGAGCACAAGGAGAAGTCGGAGAGCCCCACGATATAGATTCCGCCCGGCGAGCTGAAGATCGGCCGTCTTCAAGAAGGGACCCAAGAATCGAAATAGGGAAAGTAACAACTTATGGAAAGCCGACCATCCCTGATTATTGTCAGCCCATTCGCACTGGGTAAAGAAAAAACCTTATTACCTCCCGGTTCTCTGATAGTAGTAACTTTGGCATGAAAAGGCGATGCGAAACGAGACACATCCACGAAAAGGCAAAACCTGGGAAGTAGATTGGTTGCAGGGAGCTAAGGGTATCGCTGTTTATGCCTTAGTCAACGAGTCACTCGAGATCAAAGGAACTTCACCTGATGGCAATTAATAGTTGAAAGTATGCAGTTCCTAACTGTGACTCGATGCTATGTAGCTCGTTGATCAGGCTCGAGAAGAAACGGAAGAACGGTTTCTGTTGGAAAGATAGTCCCTGTTCTTCGTGCATGTTCGCCAATACCAAGACAAAGATAGACAATATCTTAGTAAAGTAATGCACCTTCGCTTGATCGTTGTTTACGCCTTGTGCATCGCCGTGGTACTTAATAATGTAGACGATAAGCCGTGACATCGCATCCAAAGCTTGAAAAGCATGGGCAAAGTCTCCAGAACTGGCGCATTTGATATAGCTACTAACGCTCGATTCCGCGCAGACGCGGAAAAAGAATGAAGATAGATCCTCGGCCTTCAATATACCTTGTTTTGTCAACGTTGTAATGAAGGGAATGAAGCTTTTCTCTGGTGCGGGTGAACGTTGGTAGACATTGACCCATTGTTGGAACCAAGCAAAGAGTTTTTCACGCATCTGCTCCGTTTCTGTTCCGGAAGACCGTCGAGCGGCAATTTCGGTACTTGCTGAAGAAATTGGTCTTCTCACGCCTCGGAGATCATCCAGGAATCTCGTAATCCTGGCAAAGATCGTTAACATAGCACTTTGATATGGTGAAAAACTACTTGCTCTTCATTTGCTTTGCCACTGTTGGCTAACTGGTCTAGCATCTCAATGCAAAAAGGAAATTGTGCTTGTGTTGCAACTGGGGGATCGCTGGTCAGCGACTCGCGGACCAGTGTAGCGACATAATTGATCAGATTAGGTCTGGGGTCTGTGTACAGCATTTTCACCAGCTGTTGATCAAGTAATGTGATATTCAAGATTCCATTGCGAAGAAGAGTGACAGTAACAGGCACATTGTATTTGCGCTATGAAGGTCAAGTCGTCATTCAACACCATACAGAGGCCTCAATTTACCCACCTCATCATCAGCATAAAGAAGCCATGTGATGGCTTCTTTAGCAACGTCTTCAAACGAATGACATAGTTGCTCCAACAATGCCACATATACCTCTCTGCCTAATTGAGTAGCAGTTTTGTACAACAATTGCACAATTTTCTGGGACATCATCAGGGGTGTTCGCTGCCGGTCAATGGCTTCTGCTGCCAAGTACAAAATTTGGCGGACAAGGTGACGAATGTCATGATTAGGTGGCAAGGCAGTCAATGATTGGATCGGTAGTTGACCCATGACTGCCTCTAAATCTCTCGCAAGAACCTGCAAGGATGGTCAACCACAAAGCCAGCCGCATAGAGAAATAGTGGATTACAGTAAACCGCTCCATAGCTTCTTGGTGGTTTTGATATTGTTGAACTTGGGGATGTTCGGGGCCAGGAGACTGAGAGTAAATTGTTGCATTGCTGAATGACATCGTTGAGCTGGGTCTGCTAACCACCCTGCGCTTGGAATCAACCCCTTCTTGCACGTCAGCAATGTATAGTTCTCACTATGGTGAACATTACCAAAATCTTCATACACGTTCAGTTGATGTTGCTGCAAACCATTAGGCCGAATGCGCAGAGGATCAGGTAGTGAAACGGCGAAATTTGACTGGATCGCTGAAGGATCCCAAAATGGCTGACTACTTCGGAGCTGTGTTACCGTCAGCAACGGCCATCGGCCATTGTGGGTAGACGTACCTCCCGATAACGCCGTCTTACTTCATAAGACGCTGCAAAGCCTTCGTCAACATCTGAAATTGCTCGCTCTGTAGCTGCCTTCTCTATCGCGGCGCAGGCAACATCAATATTATCCGTGACAAGAAGGAGAAGAATATTGTCATGCAGAACCTACAAAACTTGGATCATATCCCGAGATTCACAGCAGTCAGACTAACCTCGCTAAACCCATTTTCAGTAAGACCCTGTCGCAAGTGCGTGGCAAGGTTGGCTTTCAGAGGTTCCTTGCAGGTCACTAACGCAAGACTTCCCGCCAATTTCTGAGCCATGAGATGGCCTGCTTTCCGCATTTTTTCTTCATTGGGTTCAGCGGCAAAATCTTTTGCGACCAGTTCTCTCGTCGAGATCCCGGCAATAGTCACAGATCTCTCAACAACAGGTAGGATGATCTGGAAAGGAGCATAAATGGGTATTTTCTCTTTTGCATATTACGCAGCAAAACATACCTCACGAACTGCCCGATCGACTGCCAGCTGAACAGCACGTTTGAAAGCGTGATTGACATTCAGAGGAGCGAGCTGAGGATTGATAATAACATGCATCGATAAAGTGGACAAGATAGATTCGATGTGTGCGCCAAGAGCGCGCTGAGATTCGGAGGCACTTGCAGGTCTAACAGGCAACATATGAGAGTCGTTAACGATTTGTGCGGGATGCTCTTCGCCGCCGATGGGAATAATGTTGATGTCATACACAGGCAGCGGCAGGCCCACTGAATCTAAAGGTCGATTTTGCAGAATTTTTGAGGGTTCGATAGAATCCAAGCTGATATCAAGTCCCTTGCACAAGACCTCAATCTCAAATTTGAGATTGAGTTTCAGGTCAGCAAAATGGTACAGTTCAGCCAATAGGCTGATGACTGCCATCAACCATGGATTAGGTGGCTTGAAAACCTTTGACTTGGAACATGGCTCGAGTGTTTTACAGACAAATGGTATGGCAACGATGAGCCGCCCGCTGTCATAGCCCTCAACCAATAAATCTTTGAAAGCTATATTTTTGTGTCTGATTGGCCGATCGCGAGCAAGTGTGATAGTTCCCAGCCAAGATCCGACGTTCTTGAGTGTTGTGCGCTCGACATTGGACTGTAACGTTCGTTCTGAGTTCAACAAAGCTGCAGCTTTGATGTATGTTTCTTGCAAAATCAACTTGTACAGTTTTCGTCGACCCAATGCGTCCAAAAATCGGAGGTAGAGTGGATGATTATTGGGTTCGATGCTTATGCGCTGGTCTACAAGATAGTTCGCAAACCAGCGAGCATAATCGTCAACAAATTGATCTTGCATCTCAGCTAACTTCTGGTCAAAGTTGCTGGGCGCTAGGTTGTTTACAATGAATAGGATGCGATCAGATAATTCTTCTGGAGGGTGTTGAAGTTCTTCCTCAATCTGATCAGGTTGAATTGCGGTGAACGGGATGGATGTTTCTGGGGGAAGTGATGTTGGTATTTCATGTGTGTCCGTAGTTCCATTCGTCGAGATATCACCAGACGTGAGACTACGTCGGATGGTAGCGATCAGTTCAGGGTGAGTCTCAGCTAGATGGGGTATCCTAAGGAGAGCCTCGCAAAGTGGTTGCCACTCATGGAGCCTGAAATCGAATCTACTAAGTGCTTGAAGCCCAAATTTAAAGAGGTTCGTGTCCCGAGGACAATTCAACGCATCAAGGACATATCGTAGAGCAATCCCAAGGGGCACATATTCGACTAGTTGATGCCTGATCAAGGATCCGAACAAGTATCCTGTCATCATCAGTTCTCTTGTGGGATAGAAAGACTGGAAGAATTTGTATTCGTCAAAGAGGAAATGGAGCATGCAGGAAAAAATTTCGTGATCCCGTGGATTTGTCGAGTCCTTGTAGCGTTGAAGCATCGTGATGACATCGTCAATGGCGGTATTTTCATCGTACATCTGCTTGTAGATACCATCCACTTCGGCCTCAATTTCTTGTGAATAATTGATTACTGTGAAGCCAGGCTCCACGTCAGAACCTGGAGTCAGGCTCATGAGACGTGGATACATTTGAAGACAAGAGTTGCGCGCTTGAAGATAGTAGTTCTGGTCTCCTTCGCTCATGAGATTCGCGCTTAGTCTTGGCGTCAGAACATTGGGTATTACAAGGAAAGATCACATACTGGTTCCGAAGGACACGCAATACAATCGTTATAGTAGTTGGATTCAACGGCATTGTTCGATTGTCAACGGGTGGGTCTGACATTCGGGAAACCTTTTCACTCTCCATTTTTTGGTCGAGAAAGACAATAACCGAATGCAGGAACTCCACCCCATGGTCAGTGACTTTATCTGTTAACCACTTATCAAGATTGAGGTATTCACGACGAGAGGCAAGGGCGGCAACATCCAAAGCGAAGACAAATGGTCGCACTTCAAGAAGGGCGTCAAGTATCTTGGGAAAACATCAACAATATGCCATCATATGAATAATAGGCTGACTTTAAGGTCCTGGGCAACATCCAGAATGCGGGTGATATTAAGAGGATTATCCTCGTAAAATTTGCGAAATGCGTCAGTCAAATATGACGGTTCGATTTGCCACATCCTCATGAATACCAATTGATGATTTGGATGTCCAGCAAGGAACATGGAAAGCAGTTTTTGCGTATACTCTGTGCGTATCTCATTCCAGTTGGGATCCTTCATGGAGATCAGTTGTGAAAAAAAGCTTTTGAATTTAATAATGACTGACGGGTACTTGAAATAAACCCATATGCACCAGTTCCGCACTAATTTTGATTGCCTTGTCCAACATCTCACGAACGCAAGACCGAACTTCAATTGACTCTGAGCCAGCCATGCGGACTAGAACTTCAAACAATTCGGCTGAATTCCATGTTTGACCTTGGACGTTGGCGGCAAGTGATTTGATGGTCTGGCTGGCGATAGCAACGTCATCAATCGTAATAACTCTGCGACCTGGCAATTGCACAAAATTGAAGGTATCCGCAGGTAAGGACAGAAGCGCATCGAGTAAACGTAACTGATACAGCTGATTCGACCAAGCTGTCCAGAATGCTGTAACAGCATGCGGATCTGCATCTCGAGGTGAATTGAGCAGAATTGAGATGAGAAGTTTGAGTGTCGCAGTATCAACACCATTCCTTTCAGGCCAATCAAATGATCTGATAACGCTTGGCCAGTCGAGTTGAACACGCTTGAAAGACTTTAATGGGTGACGACACACCAGCAGATGGAAACGCACAAAGTTACTCAGTGCCCTCACTAGGGCGCCTACATCACATAAAGCTGCACCCTCGGCTGCCAATCTACCCAGAGTGCCTATTATATCAATGACTTGCGAATCTCGAGGCGGATTTGCTTCTGTAACGTCGAAACGTTCGAGGATGGCATGAAGGACGTCTACATCGGCTGTTACTTCTGGCCCAAGCTGCATCAATAGTTGCACAAGAGACATGCCGGTTGGAAGGCTAAACATTCAGTGAGAAGATACCGTTAGGAAATAGGCTATAGAACAGCGAACCTCATGTTTGGAATAACGGTTTGAAGGATAGATGTGACAGTTTCCCTGCCATACTTTGTTTGCATGGCAATGATCAATGCCTGGCGCTGAGAAGCATCGAGAATGGGCGAGTCCAACGGTGGCGGTGAGAGGAGGTTAGACATCAACTTGGCGACCTGGTTCGGTGACAGGTCTACATGGTCGAAGCAGGGAGTATGACAGAGAGACAGAACAGCGTTCTCGAACTCGAGTCGAATTACGCTCATTGCCTGACTTGTTAATTCTCGCCGAGCTTGACAAGATATGATAGCGGAAGCAAGGACTAGGCGTTCAAGAGGCCGCAATCCCACACGTTCGACGAAGCGCACAAAGTCGAAATGTCTGAAGACGTCCACATCACCCTTGTCGATGCCATGGGAGAATCTATCTGCGAGTAATGGATCGCGCGCCAGTCGTTGAGCCTCTTGAACGAGGAGCCTAAACGTGAGCGACGTGGAAGTGTCAAGAGGTGGTGGATTCGGCGAGAATAAGCGTGCCTGAGAATGCACGATGAGCCTGCGTATGAAATGCAAGTACGTGTCTATTCCATGCTGCTCGGAAAGCTGGATCGCATCAGAGATAGGGAGAATAATTTTAAAAAGCCAATGTGACACCGTACCGAGCGTATTTCCGCCAGATTCCTATCGAAATTTTCCTCGGTGAGAGTAGAAAGAAGAAAGACAATCTGGGCTTTGACTATTGTATGGATATTCGTAGTCGGCGGATTATCCATATGGGACGACCTGGACGGTGTCTCCGAGCGCCGCGCTACGCTCCCAGGTCCTGTCGCCGTTTTGAAGAACGTTTGGGGAAAATGAAGACAGAGGCCGCCCTCGACAGCAAGCGATGCGCACGGCGGTGAGGGCTGGATTTGCAACTGACGTTCGACTTGCGTCGGATTTTAGACTCCGATTGATCTCCGCAATTCTATATTCTACTAATCTAACAATTCTATACAAACATTGTACAACTATCCTCGGTACTTCCCCAGCAAAACGAACGTAGACAGCGATAGAACGGCAGCAAACACGTAGAATACCCTTCCTTCCTTCGCTGGGTCGTCGTCCGCTAGCATGTCTCTGAGCGGCAGAAAAACTAAACCAACGAAAAAGTTGACGATCCCTGGAGTATGGTCAACCACTACGTAGTCGTCATAGACGGATAACACACGCACAGTTCAGAGAGAGAGCCACAGACGATAAAGCAGACACAGCCTAGGAAAGGGTTATCTTTAAAATAAATCCTAAATTGAATCATGCATCACTCACATGTGCAGGAGACACTTCGGGTATCATGACAAATGGAACGGGCCCAAGACCCACAGCAAAAGACCTAACTTGACTTAGTGGAAGGCACAAAAGTAAGACGTCTGACGTACATGACAAACGTAATGATTGCGATGCTAGACAGCACAACCATACCGCTATTCAACCCGAAGCCTACCATTAACAAGGATATAAGGGCCCCGGAACTGGAAATGGAAAGCAGTCGTTTCCGACCCATGCGCTAGATTTGCGTTTAGATAGATGATCAGATAATCGGTTGCGGATAACATACCTCAATAAGAATGACGGGTGGAAATGTCATTAAGACGTTAATGATTGTTATTCCCAGTGATACATAGGGGCCAAAGTCGGGCAATGACTTGGAGAGAATCTCATTGCTATAATAGAGAACTGCCCCATGCTGAGCAAATTTAAATTTATCGATACGGCAAAATCCGTACCGGCATTTATGCCTGGACCGGACGTTATGACAGGCGGAATCGAAGCAAAGGAACAGACTTGCCCGAAAGTTGCTGTGAAAGCATTGCAAATGATACGATAACCAAGGGCTTGCGCAGGCTACGTCTAGTTAGAAGCTGAGTAATAGTCACGGCAGGAATTTCATTATCATCTTCGTCATCGAGCAAAGGGGCCTCGGACAATTGATCTTCCATGTCCTGGCATGCGCCTAAGTATTGACGAGTCATAATGAAGCAGATTCTAGATTGAACTTAACATACCGCAATCTGGGGTGGACCCCCATAACCTCTTCCGGATCAAAATGCTCTCTTCCGGCATGCCCTTGGTCGCAAGCCACACAGGAGACTCTGCAACTACGGGACTGAATAACAACTGAGCAGCAGACAAGGCACATGAAAAGAACAGTACGGCACGCCACCGAGTAGGTGTTGCAAGGCGGAGCCCAATTGCTTGGGTTATCATGATGCCAAGTACAATGCCTAGTTGAGTGAGCATGCCTTTGGTGCCTCATCAGTTGCGGGGGACACAATGTGAAAGTGAGAACGTGCCAATATTTCCACGAATTCGAGTGGGAGCTATTTCAGCCAGATAAATGGGTCCTACGCACAATCCTATACCAGAGCCCACGCCAATTAGGAGTCTGGGGGTGCGTGTCAAATAGACTTTATGTGTGAGAGTGAATATAGAGACCTTCCAGCTGCGAGGGCAGACACGGTGGTACTGAGGCCCATGAGGGCTGTGCCGCATGCGACGAGGGAAGCGCTAACTTTAGAAGCCCCTTTGCGGCCCCAACGCTCCATGGCGAGGTTGGCGAATATGCTCCCCATCAAGCCGCCGACGGTGAAAACAGAGGTCACGAGGGAAAAGGTGAAGTCTGACATGGGTATGCATGTAGGCAACACAATGCTGACAGCAGACTGGGATGGCGCAGAAAGTTTGCATGTGAGAACGGCTTTGATCTGATTGAGGGCAGAGATGTGGTAACCATACTGAGGGAGAAGTGAGAGCAATGTGAAGAGATGAGCGGAAGGCAGACCTGAAAAGCGATAGCGAGGACCCAGAAGCAGACTGACCAGCCGTAGGCAGTGAAGGCGACAGAGTGGGCAGCCATGAGCGGAGGAAGCAAGAGCGAGAGCAGCTTGTTCGGCCCGACACGCGGCAAATGCAAGCGTCGCGCTCTCACGGCGGGCAATTTAGAGTAGCTGATTTTGCCACGACTAATGGAGATCCAGCCGACAAATGTAGGATCCGACGAGCCATTGTAATGGTGCAGTCAACAGGCCAGCGCCGGCTAAGATGGGGCGTGCTACATCCCGGTCAATTGAGCACCTTACATAGGTTTCAAGCCAGCTACAAGCCTGACATAAACTCGGACCTTTGCCGCAAAGATAATTCATTGAGTCATGCCTGGCCAATAGTGGTTGCAATTGACGTGCCTTACTGAAGGTATGATTTTTACAAATGCAGGTGCACAATCCATTCTGGTAGCTGATATTAATCGCACCGTCTTGCCTTCGCTCCTCCTTGTCTCTTTCCTTCCTTCTACCATCATATCAAGTCACCGCGCCTCAAATTTGGTGTGTCATGAAACAAAAAATGAATAACAAACAAGTAAATGAGTAAAAACACTCAAAATAATGGTTCAGCCCTACTTTTGACATCTGTCAATTATGTAGATTTAAAAAGAAAATTTTTGAGTATTGCTTTGATTTTCACGGTTTGCCGTAATCCATGTCACTGTGTGACAGGCGCGACTGATCGCGATGCCTCGAGAGATAGTCACCATTCAATTGGGACAATGTGGAAATCAGAGTATGCCATCACACTGGGATGTACTCTCAGCCATCTAACTACCTCTTTTTTCAAGTGGGTGCTGTCTACTGGCAGCGACTTTGTGCGGAACATGGCATCAACAAAGAGGGCATCCTCGAAGAGTGGGCTACAGAGGGTGGTGACAGAAAAGATGTATTCTTCTATCAAGCTGACGATGAACACTATATCCCTCGTTCCATCCTCGTTGACCTTGAGCCTAGGGTGAGTTCAGATATCATTGTCCAAAGTATGCACGACGGAAAGTATGTTAAGGTTATAAATAACATTCTTGCTTCACCGTACGCGAATCTATATAATCCTGAGAATATCTTCTTGTCAAAAGACGGAGGAGGAGCTGGAAATAACTGGGCACAAGGATATTCGGCAGGAGAGCGAATATATGAAGAGGTCATGGAGATGGTTGACCGCGAAGCAGAAGGCAGCGACTCGCTGGAGGTAAGTCTTATTATTAGGACACCCACTTATCTCGTAAAATGTGGACCAATAATTTAGGGCTTTATGCTTATGCATTCAATAGCAGGCGGAACAGGCTCAGGATTGGGGTCCTTCGTTCTAGAACGCTTGAACGACAAATTCCCAAAAAAGCTCATCCAGACATACAGCGTATTTCCCAACGCTCAAGAAGGAGACGTTGTGGTTCAGCCTTACAACTCATTGCTCACGCTGAAAAGACTTGTTAATCATGCAGATTCTGTCGTTGTATTAGACAATGGCGCATTGGCTCGCATCGCGGCCGACCGTTTGCATGTACAAACACCTTCATTTGACCAGACGAATCAACTCGTATGTGGTTTTATGTATGGCATACGTCTATTAAATACTTTCCCCAAGGTTTCAACAGTAATGGCAGCAAGTACACAGACATTACGCTATCCGGGCTATATGAATAATGACCTTGTTGGTATCATTGCCTCTCTAATCCCGACGCCCCGCTGCCATTTTCTTATGACATCGTACACACCGTTCACAAGCGATCAAATCGATAAAGTGAGGCGCTTGTCATTGCGTTCGGGTTACGTTCCGTTTGACATTCACTTAGGCAAAGCCTATCCGGCGAACAACAGTGCTTGATGTTATGCGGCGTTTGCTACAACCCAAAAACCGCATGGTATCGACTAGCCTCAGCAAGACTTCATGTTATATCTCAATATTGAATATTATACAAGGCGACGTTGACCCTACAGATGTCAGTGGATATGTTTCTCTAGCGAAGGTTTGCTTACATTCCCTGGTTTCAGGTCCATCAATCGCTGTTACGCATCCGTGAACGCCAAATAGCAAATTTCATCCCATGGGGACCAGCTTCTATCCAAGTTGCACTCACGAGGCGATCGCCGTATGTCACGACGAATCACCGCGTGAGTGGTCTAATGTTGGCAAATCATACAAGTATTTCTTCGGTATGTCAGCAGGCCACGTCCATATCGACATGCGCATTGACTTATTGCAGTTATTCAAAAGGATGCTGGACCAGTTTGACAGGCTGAGACGACGGAACGCATTCCTGGAGCAATATAAGAAAGAAAAGATGTTCGAGAATGGTTTGGAAGAGTTTGATGACGCAAGGTGCACAAAGTCCATGTTCCCAGATCGCATTTATTTACGGGCCTTGTAGAGCAACATGCGAAGAATTATTGAAAGAGTACAAGGCATGCGAAAGCCCAGATTACATTACATATGTAAGTCACCGATAGCCAACCTTGCAATACGTTAATCAAGCTCTCAGGGTTCGCAGGAAAACGAACAAGGCACATAGTGCGGTTCGTCATGACTTGGTTGTCCTGAACATGGAATAATAACCATGAAGCGATAGTCTCTATATGTTTCTATGCGCATACAGCGGCAATATATGGACGAACGAAAAAAATGCTATCATGCCTTCTTCGGTGCCTCCAATTTCTTTCCAATATCTGAACCTATCGGGCATTGCATCAGATAGAGTCATAAAGTAAGGCTAAGTGAAAGTACCTCGCAATTTGACACCGAGCGCCCTCTCAAGTTTGCCCAGAATTTGTGGGTTGGGAGTAGCTTTGCCAGATTCATAATCCTGTATGACAGATGGCTTTTCGTTAATCTTTTGAGCAATGTCTTTCTGAGACTGCTTCAGTTCCAATCGAGCAGATTGAATTGCCTATTGCTGAGATCAGCTACCAGGCATGATAATGAGAACTCCGGGAACCCACTCGGCCGACTAATGGTGAAACCTTTGGCGGAGGCGCCACTTCATTTTCTCGGTCAAGCTTCGCTATGCGCTGATGGTCGACACCTGGAAAAAATTGTAACTATGGACAGTCAACAAATTAGAGACTGACTTTGATGCGCCTTGTTACTCCCGCCAGTCACCTTCTTATCGGTTGCAACGACAGCACCACTTCGGCGAGCCTGGACAAATATGATGAGCATTTCTTGACAGGTTTGTCGCAACGTACGGCTGCTTATTTGTCAGTGACACAAAAAGTCAGATGAATGGCACTCACCATTGAGATCCGACTCTTTCTTGGTAACCTTTGGGATCGTCTTCTTTTGCCCTATAACGAGCTTTGTATCCCACTCGTCGCTCATAATGATTCGTCTAAAAGCAAAAGGGTATGGCAAAGAAAGTAACAGCAAATGACTAGGTATTTTATAAATGTGACTGCGTGACACTATGACTCATGACACGCACACCGCTACCGCTAAGGCGATGTTGCTGATTACCAGTGCTCGTAACAGCTCGCTGATTGCTTGGCGAGCTAGAGTTCTAGCCAAATACTCAAATCGGCGTCGCAGAGCACAGGCTGTGCAGCGGCAGGAGCCTGGGAAATATCAATCAAGCCCCATCAGTGCTGTCCCGTGAGAGCAACGGACGCTGGTTACGCACTGCGCAACTGCTTGGTACGTTGCTCGCCCTTTTTGTCCCGCTGGTCCTTCTGAGTTTTTTTTTAGCAGCGCAAGCTCCCTCGACGTTGACCGTCTTGATTTCGAGTGTCCTTTCCTTAGCTGCACCGGTGTGGTAGCCCATTCGCTCTCCGGAAGAGTCAAGTTCATATCTCTGCGTTTGGTTGTAATTTCACTTGTCTTGCTTGGTAAGTAATGCTCCGCGTTGCTCGCGTGAGGTCAATCTGAACTAGCCACTTGACAGACATACTATGGTATCTCGCGTGCTTCTGGGCGTCTGGGCCGCTTTCGATTTTCTTCTCTTGGCTGCTGGGACCGTAACAGTTGTGTTATCAATTGTATGGAAAGCTCCAAACATACTCCTGAACATGGTGTTGTCGCCAACTTATCTGACTGGTAAGCCCCATCATTATACAAGATACACTAATGTTATGATGTCCGTTCAGCTGGGATGGTGTTGGGTATATTTTTGCTCGTTACGTTCGCGATATCAATTGCGGGGATCATACAGCGCAATCATGTGAATATCGGTCTCATCATTCTGAATTATGTACTTCTCGTGGATGCCCTTGCTGTCGTTATCATTGGCACTGCGGTATGGTGGCTCACTTTGGAAGAAAGGGATTACTTTCACAACTTGTGGCTGGGAGCAAGTACCAATTCTCGCATCTTTCTTCAAGATAAGGTCCGTTTTCATCTGTCTTTATGAACGACCACGTATGTTTTTGTGATTTAGTTCAAATGTTGCGGTTACTTCAATGGTACCGATGGAGTTGTCATTGGTGGTAACTTTTGCACGAGCCCGGATTTTGTCAATAGCCTGAGTACGACGGTCGCCTCAAACTTCTGCGTAACTCCAGTCACCAGTTTTGCGGACTTCACGCTGAATACTGTTTTCACGTGAGCATATCCTGATCATGTCACATTAGTCCACAAGGTTGACCTGGCGACATAGGACTGTAAGTGATATGCAAGGAATGAAAAACTACGACGATTTCTTATCATAGGTTTATGCTTATATGGGAGTAATCTTATGCTTACTATTGGCAACGCTTTGCGTTATCAAACGGGTTAGTCATCAATGCAGCCTAAACATCGATCCCCTGACCATGCCAGTAGAGACAGGAGGAAGAGCGATTCAAGAAGATCGACGAGAAACGCGGAGGGCGAGGATTCGTCTGAGACGTGATTCCTTGACTGGGGTCTTTCATTTTTGGTCATTACAAACGTGCATCTGTCGTGACTCTTTCATTCTGGCTGGTCGTAAAAACTGTGTAAACAAACTTACAATGTTGCCCATACAATAGTATTGTGACTACTTGACATCACGCGCCCAACATGCCCAGCGTCCGTAAACGCAAGACACCTGTTACCAAGCATCGCATAGCTTGCCATACGTCGCCATCTTCAAAGTCCACGCGAGCAACTATTCGACAATATCATATTCTTCTCAGGCAACGAACGCAGTTGCTTACCAGGCAATCGGATGCAATCACTCAGCATGCACTTGCCGAAGTGGACCAAAAATTGGAAGAACTTGGGGGCTTGGAAGCTTACCAACGTATGTCTGTGGTCGGACAGGATAACTCTCGAGGCGGGGGCAGTGAAAAGGTCTTTATTGACTGGTTGAAGGACCTAGGAATAGTAGCCGCTCATATCGCAGGACAGAAACTGAGGTATTGAAGTATTCGATATATGTAGAACCTCACGTTGGTTGACGTTCTCTACAGACTTTTAGAAGTAGGTGCATTGAAGCCAGATAATTATCGAACTTGCTCGTCTTGGTTGGATTGCACACCAATCGACCTACGCTCTCAACACCCGTCCATCAAAGAGCAAGACTTTCTTCTCCTAGATGAGAACGAGAATTACGAATATTGGGACTTGATCAGCCTCAGTCTGGTTCTCAATTTTGTTCCTAAACCGAGTGATAGAGGTGTGTTTGACAAAGATCCAGAAATAATCTGCTAAACATTCTTCCAGGCCGAATGTTGAGGCTGGCTCATCATGTTCTGAAACCTAGAGGGTACCTTTTCCTGGTTGTAAGCTCACCCTCCAGAAACCAAGGTGGATTGACAAATAAATTATCTATGACAGCTTCCACTTCCATGTGTGCTTAATTCAAGATATTTAGACCTTGAGCATATGAAAAGGATCATGAGAGCAGTGGGCTTCACACTACAAAAAGAAAGATGGAGAAAAGAGGGTAAAATGGGTTATTGGCTATTTCAAAAGGATCCTGCACCACCGATGGTTGATGAGATGCTTCGAAGGAGATTTGTACTTCGGAAAGGCAATAGAAATAACTTTTACATTATTTTATGACTTTACTGCTAGTCAGTCTGCCAAGAAAATAAAAGAAAGAAAAAATTAGGCCGAAGAAATACATCTGTGAGCACTCCAGACCTTATTGCCCATTAGTAACGCCTACCTGATCAACCCGTAGAACTTACATTATCACCTGACGAACGAATTAGCCCGTGGCACAATGTCAGAGACCTGCTAAATTGTCTTCATGACTGGTTTGTACGTTTTGCATGTGCGAATCAACGATTAGCTTCGTATCGTCGAATGTGCATGAATCAATCTACTTCAGTCTTCATTTAGAAACTGGCAGTTCAAGACATCTTCGCAATCCGCATAGGAGAGGCATGAATGTAATGGTTATATTAGACGCGCTCACTGGTTCGAGGCGTGGTTTCGAGGCGCAGTGTTCTCCATTGGGCGTCATTGCAAAACTGCAAGTTGTAATCGCCTCGCGTATCACGATCGAGAAAGGTACTACTGAGAAGGTTTGTGTGGCTGCCTAAAATCATGAATGGAAGGTTTGTATCGGTACTGACAAGATGAATCTATTAGTCAATAGGATTGGGAACCTTAGGAGGGCGATCTCCTGAGAGGGAACGAAAGTGATGTATGACCAGGCCAATGGCACACCCCACCCCTGCGCCGCCTAGAACCACTGTGGAATGTTGAATACTGTTCCACTGTGATCAAGGGGAAACAATTACAATTTACTGGGTGAGCCCTCTTCCATAGCATGGCGGGGATCAGTACAGCCGCCAGAACCGTGCCAATGGTTGCGTGGTCATCGGCGCGGATACGATTAGCCTTTAGTGAGGCGCTGTAAGTACCATCCATGCAATGCGTAAATCATCTGTTACATCATAAGCGTTTACTATTCTTCTGACTCTGGCCGTGTCGCCACTAGAATGGTTATTCCTAGCATATGTCAAGCTGCCTACGCATGCGGATCCTGTAATGATATTGTTAAAATGAGATTCCCCTATCACTGTAAGCACTACCTGCTAAGCCACCTACCCAAGTAGCCCTTAGAGTACTGTTGATCGAGAGAGCGTGTCGGCCTCGTCTCGTAATTATGAAAGCCATGTACACTGGAGGGGAAAGCAATGAGAAGTATTGATATGCCGTAAACATGGCTTGTCGTGTTAGATATCCGGTGTCTCTCGAGTGTGAGGAGTTATGGTCCATAAGTTAATATTTAATGCGTGACGTGTCCCGCTTACTCTCCACACTTTCTTTCCTTTCCAGCCTTCCTGTGCCGCAACAACAATTACGTCGGCTTGATCGCCTTCTTGAAAGCCAATCCGTCAGCGCGTCAGCGGTCACGTTTGACGCTGTCGCTCCATACCACCGTCCTTCCGCGCTCTTCCCAGACTAAGCCTCGCGGCTATCAGACCTCCTTCATCGTACATAGGCGCTTGCGCTCTCCACACACTGGGTTATCCCGCCCTGTTCACATATCGTTGTCCCTAGATACCTAGTACACATACCTATACTTTTACTATGCGAAAATATATTTTAATGCGTGACAAAACATCGCCCCTTGACCTGTAACCACCATCCCCGCATTTTCCCACGGTATGGCGGACCCCCTTGGTCTCATCTGCCTGAGAAGTACAGTGGTTACTCCCCGAAGGGAATGCCAAAGTCGAAGAAGAAGCTGCTTGAAGAGGTGTGACTCCTTGAGAGAACAGGGGCTCTGGTCCCCCAGTATCTTAGGGACCAGCTCACTGAAGCAGGCATCTGAATCCAAGATCAGGCTTCCCCAGGCTATCAGATTCATACATTAACCCTCCTGCCCCCAATCCATCTCCAGACATTTACCCCAATATTGAGCACCCTGAGTATGACAACGATCCAGAGATCGCTGGTGTTCTCGCAGCTGCTGACTGCACTGTTGTGGTCAATGTGATTGGCAGACTCTTGCCTGCACTCAAAATAGTCCCACTGGAAAGTGTGGAGTTACTTTGCCATGTCTTCTCCCAGCTATGGGAAAATGTGATCATCAACCCTCCTCCAGGCCCCACTCCTGCATGGAGATTCCCCTTCCCATGGTGCCTGCTCTACTCCCAAGCTTCCCCATGACTCCAGGTCCCACTATGGCCCCATTGACCACTCTCTGGACTTCCCCTACAGTCCCCCATGCTCACGGCCCCCCTCCCTGGTCCAAGCCTACAGCCCTTACCCCACATGCCCACCTTGCAGTACCGTCCACTCTGTGCCACCCTGATCAACCGTCCTATGTGTTGGTTGCTAGGGTGTATGCCCTGAACCCAATGTTTCAAACTGCCCTGCCCACCCCAACCACCCACCCAATCCAAGACCACAACCAAGATCAAGTCTTGCATCCACCAAGGCATGAAAACTTCCAAACTCATCATATGACCTGGCACTGGGGCTCAAGCCACCTTTGTCCTGGCATCCACCTTTGCAAACCACCTAATCCCACTGCTTCTCAATGGCAAGGCTCTTGCCTTGTGCCAATGGACAATGCAGGGTGACTTGGAATTCACCTTCCAATCACCCCTCCCTCTCAAGCCATCATGGCTGGGTGCTGCTTTGGCCTTTGTTGACAATCTCACCTCTACACAAGGTGCTGAGGTCCTGCACCATCCCATGACATCTTATATTAAGTTTAATCACATTCCTACTCATCTCCCAGATGGGTTTCCCCTCACAGATGCTCAGATTTTAACTTACCTCCAGCTTCACCCTAAGTGGAAGAACATACAGTTCGCAACCCCCCCTATGTTCCTTATACTGACCAACAAAGACCAGTCACAAGTTCTCTCTGCCACTGTCAAGTGTGCAGTCCTCAATGATCACATGGGTTCAACTGCATGCTGCCTCCTTCAGACAGATGTTTCTTTTTGGGGAACATGTCACTGCACCCAGCCTTGGTCCTTGACCAAGGCCACTCTGCAGTGTGGTATCTGCCTCCAGTGGGGCCACACTGCCCACATTTGCAAATCAAAACTCCTGTGGTGTGTGCAATGCACCAGCCCCCACCTGTCCATGGCCCACAACACCACCATCCATTTGGACAACACTTTCACCCAAATGAAGTGCATTAACTGTAGTGGCCCCCATAATGCCACCCACTGCCTCTGCCCTTTCTACAGGGCTTGTTACAAACCCCAGGCACTCTCTGCTTTGGAGAAGGCCTGGAACCAACGCAACGTTCTCCATAGATCCCAGTGTAACACCCAGCGTGCTCAGATGCACCCTGCCTCTTCTAGTCACCTCCTGGTTGCCTGATGACCCAGCTCAAAGCCCTACCCACACCGACACTCAGAGAGCCTGTTAACCACATAAGTACCACCCTTGGGCAGCTGAGTTTACTTAGCAGAGGTAGTCGTTCATATTTCCCCTTCCTGTAGTACAGGTACGATACATCCGATCGAATAAATCACCATTGATATGCGGAAAAAAAAAAAAAATGCGTGACAAAAATAAGCTGCGATTATATAAACAGTCACGAGACGTCACAGGCTCTAGCAACTCTCCTCATGTCCACCACCATGCTTGATTCCTATGATGCCCAGATGCTCGACTACCATTCACAAGACGTCGACATGAATACGTCAGTAAATTCAGAATATTGGACACAGGAGGAAGCCATCATGGAAGACGACGGGTTACATTCAACTCACAAAGCAACATATGAAAACGTTAGTATAGAGGTTGACATGGAAGATTACGTTGAGAATCCCACCGAATTCGACATGTTTAACAATGTACAGCATATTTACGCTGGAGACGGGGCAACCGAGCTTGTAGACGTGGAGGTTTACGATGTAACGCAAGTTCATTCGCCTGCGTTCATCCCGCAGTTAGTTCCAGACGACACACATGTGTCCCGCACAGATGATGAACAGCACCAGGATGCCGAAGAGATAGTTTTCTCCACTGCCGATAACGGGAGACATCACGAAACTGCGGAACTGACACCAACTCATCACGCTGATTTGGTGGTCGAGGGGCACACCGTGGATAGCTCGGCAACCAGTCAAATTGACTCGAATCCTGCAGGGGAAGTTGGCACGGAGGGCGCTGGACTAATGAATGCTGATACCCTTGCCAACATTACCGTCGTCTCATCTAGTGGAAATCCGCCTCCAGCGTCTGGTATAACAGACGGAACTCACGTCGATCTGTCCGGTGAACCATCGGATGAACAATCTCATGAACATAAAGCAAGCTCTGACACAGATGATCATGAAGCTCATGAAGATCCTGCACAATTTAAAGATCCTCATGAGATCTCCGAAGGCGTATACATTGATCCCCCTCCATCCATAATTCTCACGATTGATATCACCGATCGATTCGATGTTAGTTTATTCAATGAGGTTGCCACTGTGTCAGGTCAAGGAGACAAAGAAGAAAATGCAACTAACCTCGTTCTCCTCCAAAATCGACCTACTTTGTATTATGAACCACTTTCAGTTGTGTTTGAAAGGCTTCGCGAAGAGACTTTTTTGTCAGATATATCTGATATTTCGGAAGGTGAACTTATTCTCGACGCATATGATCTGCAGCTTGTAATGCCTGAGGTAAGACGTGCTTCTTAACATATTTGTTTTGGTTAGGTAAACTTTGTAACAGGATAATTGTTATGTTCGTGGCTTGTCGTTACATGACATCAACATGTTACACGACGCGCATGGCCTGTCAGGTCCACTGCGCTTGAAATTACGGTTGGATCTGCCAAGATTCATAATCCGTTATCAAAGACTGCAGGAAAGAATAACTCAACTTACAGTCGAAAATCAAGAAGTAGAAACCAATCAAGTTGTTCAACATGATGCACAAAATGGAACAGGTGAGGCGAATTTATTGGCTGTGCAACTGGTGCTCATGAATTTTAACAGATTACCTAGAATATACGGAGAATGAAAAGGGATCGCATGACGGTATCTTCGTTGATTCAAGTGCCCAGTTATCACTTCCAAAAGAGGGCAAAGAGAACGAGCAAGACGATGTTGGAACAAAGCCTCCGCAAGAGTTTACCGGTTCTAACTTGTCAGAGCCGGTGGAAGATAGTTACGAACTCGAATATGTCGACAATGCAGAAGTTGGTTCTGAGACAACCCCTGGTGAAGCCGAAGTCTCCGATGATCCCAACTCTTCTGGGACAATAAGAGAGCCCTTACCAGGCGTAGTTTCTGTTCTTGAAGAGGAGCCAGCGCATGTTAAAACTATAGGTGAGACGACTAGTATCGAGAGTCATGAAGGCGATGTGCCGAGGGCAGCGTCTCCTCCGCCAGACCCTTACTTGTCAGGGATGGAATCTGGAGAGGCTGTTTCAAGTTTGATCCCAAGCGAAGTAGCAAGAACAGAAAACACAGGTACTGGTAAGTGATTCGGTGAATAGACAGCAATTCCATTTTGACAGGCTATAGACATAGTTGATCAAAGTCACGATACAGAAGAGCCTGCGGATCCATCCATTCTTGAACCCAATTATGAAGGTATGTATATGTCAGCAGGTTTTTGATCCAGACTATTTAATTGCCTGATTCTAGCTGATGACAGTCACGAATCTACCTCAGTTGACGAAGTCCATGACCATGCATCAACTGAGGAGCAGCCAGGTATGTTCTGTGTCATTTTCTTACCGTATATCTATTTAGTTTGCGGTTCATCTAGACTCAACATCAGTGATACCTATTGTGGCATCTGATCCCGAGACTGGAGAAGCCTGGGATAATGAACTGTATGAAGATGAAGATGGTGAAGCAGATGCGTATTGGGATCATGAAACGGATCAAGATGAAGAGGAGGCGGAATCGGCATCTGTTGAGAGCTCGGTGACACTCTCAAGTAGTAGGCTTTCGTCGAAAAGGAGTTTTCATGCGCTGGAGGAGAACGAAAATGAGACGCCGAGCCAGTCTCCAGGTATGTATCATTTGTTCAAGTCAACACGTCGTACTTACCGCATTTTGCAGAACCCAAAAAAGTGCGAACCGAATGAGTCAAATAATTTTGTTGAATTTTTCCGTTGGCAGCATGCATTGACAAAAAGGCTAAGTTTACCGCATTCATGACTAATTTCTGTAGAGAAAATAGGGGGTGTACTGACTATCTACAGGACCAAGTGGCGGATGAATGCAGACGAAGGAGGATGGCATTGATGTTTTCGCTTCGACGTTTAGAATCAAGGCAATTTTGTAAATAAAAGCTTTTCCAATTATTATTATTATGTAAATAATAAGCATTTCCTGATCCAATGTTCCATACAGCTGGATAAGACATGGCTGACGTTCATACTAGTCATTTGTGCGTTCAGATAATACACGGTCATTTTGGTGCCCTGACAGCTGTGAGCGCAGTCTAAAAGCTGATGTGTATCCAATGACATGTTCTTAGGCAGTGGCTTCCGTCCTCCTCACCCGCGGCCGCCTATCTTTTATACAATTGGTTAGGTTCTCCTCACTTAAGCCATGGATCGTTAGGGCAGCGATCCTGGTGCTCGTTCAACATAATATTCTTTGGCATGCTCAAACTGAAGATGAGGGAGAGGTGGTGGAAGTCAACATTGAAGAATGTCTAATGCGGCTTAGGTTTGGAAGATTAGTCTGGTTGACCGATCAGATATTCGGCAAAGCGGTGTGTAGTGGTGTTTCTCAGTAAGCTTTGCTAAGTATTTGACATTTAGGCTGCCGAAATTGTCCAACTGATACTAGACCATGGAAAGCTTCGTCCACCAGATATCCTTTCGACATTGTTAGTTGGTGACCAAATAAGTAATGCCAACACATGAATGTCTATCCAAAAGTTAACGCAGTGCTAGGCGCAGTTGTGTATCAACAAGCACTCCATAAACTAGTAGCTGGCTCGTATCTCAAGCCATCTACCGTCCTCTCACATATTTCCACTCGAGAAAAGTGGATAAAATATGAAATGGAGGAGAGGTCCAAAATTTCAGGAATACCAACCGCAAAACAGTTACGTGAAGCCAAGGAGATGGTGGGCATCCGTTTGAAGCGCGAGGATGAAGCAGCAGAGAAAATCAGTATGGTAAGGACATAAGATATGTCATTATACCTAAGCATACCTCTCTCCAGAAGCGAAACGCTCAGGATCAACCTGGTCACCGTCCTTCAAAGGTATCGTGTCCGCGTTTGATGCAGGCTTGATTGACTCAATTTATACGTGCAGAGAAAACCGCAGGAAGAGGAACAAGTTGATGTGAGTCGGCCGTGGACCTAACTTTTCTACTGACACATCTACTCAAAAATAGGAAAATGTTCACTTCCGCTTGAATTATGAAAAATATCATGTACACATTCGCAATGATGTATGAATTCAACTTTCTTATGTAGTTGGGTATTGAGATTTGCACAGCTCATCATCAAAGCAGTGAAGGAGCGTTTCAACGACTGTGCTGCCCGGGTAATGGAGGCATTGCTAAAAGTTACGGAAGCGAATCAAAAGAGACTGACGGACATTCGAACTGGCAAGTCATCTGACGAAGCGCATCGCAGGTATTTGATGTTGCATTCCAGAGCCTGTCTCCATCGCAAACATAGTCATGCAGCTTAGCCATGAAGATGATCTGGTATCGGGGCTTGTCTTGCCCACGAACGCTAGAAAGCCTTCAGTCACTGCCTGTGTCAAGGATTATCTCGGATTGCTCTCGTCGGCTGACAATCCTTCGCCTGCTGGAAGGGCTGCTGGATTCACGTCGTTTTTGAATTCGAGAGTGCAGGTAGAATTTGAAATTATTTGCAAACGATTGCGACAACACGTCCTAGAAGCAATAACATTCGAAAAGCACGGGACTGCCGGAGTCCGCATCATGCGATTACTCTTGGAAACGGGGAAAATGGACGAAAAACAAGTGAGTTGCAATCAATATCGCGTCTCGAGGCAATGCGGTTGAAGGTTGGCCAGATATCGAAAATTGTTATGATGGCACCCAAGGACGTACGACCCCTGTTGATGGCGCTCTCTACCGATTCTCTCATCAGTATGCAAGAAGTTCCGAAGAGTGCTGACCGCAATCCAACGCGGACCTTTTATCTGTGGTTAGGACTTTTTTAAATTTGAAGAAAAACTGCACTTCTGATGCGTACATACGTAGGTATGTCGATTTGCGCAAAGCCTGTTCCATAATGCTTGCCAAAATGTACAAGACCCTTCACAATATTGAGGAGCGGCGACAAAGCGAGCGAGAGATGCCCGATACGAGGGCTGTGCTAGAAAAGCGGGAGAGGATAGACGTGAGTCAGGATGAGACACTGCTGAGCAGGTTGGAGAGAGAGTTGCTTAAGAGTTGGGAAGAAAAGCAGGAGAAGTTGACTGTTCTTGAAACGCGCGTGGATGAGAGTATCTTTATTCTGAGGGATTTGGGTGTGTTCGGGAACCAGGACGAGTCATAGTATAAACGCCTGTTTCTGAACCACCACCCATGCCAGGTCCAGAGATTTTGTCGACGCCATCAGCGTTCGTATACTTCAAATATGACCTCCCCTCTGTCCCTCCGCGGCAGGGAAATGGATGGACACGCTTTATCTGCATTTCTGACACCCATTCCAAGATATATCAGGTTCCTGCAGGGGATGTTTTAATTCATGCAGGTGACCTCACCAGCTGGGGTTACCCTCATCAAGTCAGAGATACACTCAATTGGCTGGCCTCTCTCGACCACCCAATGAAAATGTAATTGTTTAGATCTTATATCGGAAATACAGAATGAAGTTCAGATGGCAGTATTATTGCAGGAAACCACGATGTAAGTTTACAGATTCCCGCCAGCATCTTTTCGGAAGGTAAAGGCTATCTTAGCTATGCCTCGATGGCAATATAGACTTCAGCACAATCGACTCTGAGGTGAGTAAGGAATGAAACGGCAACCGCGCCTTGTGTCAGGATTTACAGAGTCTGCGAACATTCCGTACTTCTATGAACCAGTTCTGCAAGAGCGTGAATCTGTGTTATCTTGAACACGAGATGGCCAAGTTCAATTCGCCTGCCGGGAAGACTTGGCACGTTTACGGATCTCCAGTGAGGTGGCATCCATTGGACCGAGATACATACGCTCATGTGTTTATAGTCATCCCCAAGGTATGCAGAAGGTGCTTTCCAATACACGACTGGGGTGGAAGCAGATAGTAAGAAGGTTCACATATCTCGATAATGCTCATGGAACATGAGACTAGAGATATACCAAAGAATTCCTGAAGACACCGAGATCCTCGTCACGCATACGCCGCCGAACGGAATACTCGACAAAACGAGGCGCGGTAAACAAGCGGGTTGCGAGCGACTGGCGGAGAGGTTGAAAGACATCAAGTCCTGTCGATTACACGTCTTTGGGTGAGTGTCAAATGGCTAGATAATCAAGCTGTCTGAATGAAAGAAAAAAAAAAAAATAGTCACATCCACGAGGGCGCAGGAGCCATGATTCTGCCTGACGGGAGAGTGGCGGTGAATGCAGCACTGGCTTATGGGCGACCAATCATCGTCGACCTTAAAGATTTTCCTTTTTAAGTACATGTTAGAACTCCGACTGTAAGAGCAAATCAGCGCGTCCACAATTTGGACGCGCCTATTATTCATCCACATCGCTCTAGTCATGTTAGTTGAGCTGAACAGGCCTCTTTTCCATGCGCGAGTCAAGAAGATCTATGACAGTTGGGCCGTGCGTACATTTTCAGCCCCAACAGTGTTCACTTTCTAACCATAACCCCATTTCTCAGAATGCCAGTAAGGATGACGACTACAGCTCCCTAGCAAACATAGATGCTCTGCTTCTCATTGCGGGCGACCCGGCCGCGGAAGACGAGTCGATGCGCAAAGGAACTTGTTTCCAGGTTGGTCTATCCGTCGACTAGGAATTCCTCTAGTTGACTCATTCCGCGCAAAGCAATGGCTACTTGGTTATGAGTTTCCGTCAACATTCTTTCTGTTTCAGAAGGACAGAATATCGATTCTTTGTTCTGCGTCAAAAGGTACATGACTTCCTGCCTCTATTGTTCCCATCAACTTCCGGGCACTTTTTAGCAAAGATACTCGGACAAATTGAAGATCCCAATGGCACAGTCCCTATTGAAATTTTTGCCCAAGCAAAAGGCAAAGATGCTTCCAATGACGCTATGCCCAACTTCCTTGCTGCCTACACATCTAGAAGTCGCGTTGGTACCCTGATAAATGAGTCTCATACAGGAAAATTGGTCTCAGAATGGGATAAACTTGTGGCGGTGTCTCCCCAAAAACCCGAGCTCGTTGATATTGCCCCAACAGTGTCTGCTTTCATGGCCGTAAAAGACGAGGACGAGCTAGTCAGTATCCCATTCTCAATGTGTTCGCAGCTTTCCTGACTTGGGAACAGAAAGCTGCGCAAATTGCTGCAAATCTCACTTCAACCTTACTCAAATATCATGTCTCTCCAAAACTAGAATCCATCCTGGATAGGGAAGCAAAGGTAACTCATGACGCCTTTTCTGCTCAGATAGAAGCTCGATTGGGATCCGGAGAAGGGAGTTCCGCCAAAGGACCGGACATGAAGGTGTGGGACAAGGGAAAAGGTTTGCAAGATGTGAGTTCATTATTTTCAATTTTACCCCTGTACATGACTCTGCTAGGTGGACTGGCAAATGGCGGAATTTTGTTATCCACCCATCATCATTTCCAAATCTAGTCGAACAGGTTATGATTTACGTTACACTGCGCAACCGACTAGCGACAACATCGCTCATAAGGGTGTTCTTCTTGTGGCTTTTGGTCTTCGATATAAGTCTTATTCTGCCAACGTTGGTCGAACTTTCATCGTCGACCCCCATCCTGTCAGTATGGCGAATATTATATGTTGCAAGCTCGGCTGAAACATCATAGGCGCAAGAAAAACAGTATAACTTGTTATTCTCGCTGCAAACTGAGTTATTTTCCTTCATCAAAGATGGAGTGTCGGCCCGTGACATTTATCAATTTGCGCTCAACTACGTCCGAGAAAAGAATCCTGAATTAGAAAAACATCTAGTAAAGAACATTGGGTTTGCGGTATGTCTTTGAGTACTCTCAAGTTTATAGTCTGAGCTTGTCTAGATGGGAATCGAGTTCCGGGACTCAGCATACCTCTTATCAGGGAAGAATTTTCGCGTTATCAGGAAAGACATGGTTCTCAATTTAAGCCTGGGTTTCACGGACTTGGAAGATGATCAAGGACAAAGGTATGTTTCAAGCTAACGTCTGCAAAGTGCCCAATGATTTTCGTAAATCCAAGATATGCTCTTCATCTTGTCGATACTATAAAGGTGGATGCCAAGGGCTCCGTGTTGTTGACCGAACCCATGCGATCCACTAAGGATACGCTGTTCTTCCTCAATCCCGAGGAAGACAAAGAACAGGAAAGATCGAAGAAAAAGGCACACACGAATGGTTCGCCACCTAAGCCAAAGACAATTGCGGGCAAAGTTTTGCGGAATCAAACCCGACGAGCTGCGCAAGATGAAGTTCACCTTACAGCAGTAGCTAAATTGGCAGAGCATCAAAGAGAACTTCATGAGAAATTGCAAGCAGAGGGTTTGCAAAAGTATTCTGAGGATGGCGTCGGCACCAGCGGTAAAGAAGGAAAAGGCTGGAAAAAGTTTCAAAGCTATAAAGGGGAAGTGGGTTTACCCGCAGAGGTTGAAAAATTGCGCGTATGTATCCACCCTCCTCGCTGTCTCAACCTCATGTGAATTTGTTCTATAGATTTTCGTCGACCGCAAAGCACAAACCGTTATTTTACCTATTCAAGGCTTTGCGGTACCTTTCCACATTAACACAATTAAGAATGCCAGCAAAAGTGATGAAGGAGAATTTACTTACCTTCGGATCAACTTTCAGACTCCTGGCCAACTGACCGGAAAAAAAGAGGATACCGTGAGTACATATATCCAGTGTCATCTGCGTGAAATAAGCGATGTTTTCTGCAGCCGTTCGAAGACCCAGATGCCACATTTATCCGATCTGTGTCTTACCGCTCGCCAGACGCGCACAGATTTGATAATATATGTAAACAGATCACAGAGTTGAAAAAAGAGGCAAATAAACGAGAGCAGCAGAAGAAGGAGATGGCCGACGTCATAGAGCAAGATAGTTTGATTGAAATCAAAGGACGGAGGGCGCATAAGCTGCCAGAGGTGTTTGTACGCCCTGCCCTTGATGGCAAGCGTCTACCTGGAGAGGTCGAGATTCATCAAAATGGCGTAAGATATGTATCGTATGGTCAACAAAAAATCGGCAGGTTGTCCATGTAATCAGGAAGCTAACTGCTAACTTTCAGTGTAGACGTTCTTTTCAGCAACGTCAAGCACTTGTTTTTCCAACCGTGCGATCATGAGTTACTCGTTGTCATCCATTTGCATCTGAAAGCTCCAATCATGATTGGCAAAAAGAAAACATTCGTGCGTGCGTGATATTGCCGAGGTCTTTGGTCTTATATGTACTCAGGATGTTCAATTCTTCCGCGAAGCAACTGATGTTCAGTTCGACGAAACTGGCAACAGGAAGCGCAAGACGCGCTATGGAGATGAAGATGAAATTGAGATGGAGCAGCAAGAAAGGAAACGCCGTACCACATTGAACAAAGAGGTTAGAGCCTTTGCGGAGAAGATTGGGGAGGCAGGGTCTGCTTCAGTACGTCCTATCCCCGGCGGCCATCTTCAGTTGCTTAAGATTTGATCATTTGCAGCTCGGTGATCCTCTAGAGGTGGACATTCCGTTCAGGGAGCTATCCTTTGAGGGTGTCCCCTTCCGTACTAGTGCTCGCCTTCAACCAACCACGGAGTGTCTTGTACACCTTACCGACCCACCTTTCCTTGTTGTTACATTGGCTGACATAGAAATTGCATCCCTGGAGCGTGTTCAATACGGGCTGCGTCAGTTTGATCTTATACTCATCTTCAAAGACTTCACCAAGGCACCACTGCATATCAACTCCATTCCAAGTGCACAAATGGACGATGTTAAAAATTGGCTCGAGTAAAACTTTTTCCCCCGTCTTTAATGCCTGTCTAATGTTCTTGTACTTAGCTCTGTAGATATTCCAATGAGCGAGGGGCCTGTCAATCTCAACTGGGGTCCCATAATGAAGCATATCAACGAAAGCCCTTACGATTTTTTCCAAAACGGCGGTTGGAGCTTCCTTGGTGGTGCTGGCGGTGCTGAAGTTTGTCTTAACATTGACTCAGCTAACCTCGCCTAACCTGATTCGCAGAGCGAACGCTCGGAGGAGTCCAATTCTGAGTCAGAATTCGAGGCAGGCAGCGAAGTATTTGAATCTTCGCAAGGTTCCAACGATGAGAGTGAATATGGCGACTCTGATGCCAGCGGCAGTGTCTCTGACTACAGCGGAGAGGAGAGTGACGGTAAGCCTACATGTGAGCGAGGTGGGTATTTTAACAATATCAAATATAGGGGAAGACTGGGATGAACTTGAGAGGAAAGCAGCTAAAGGTTGTCATACATTAATGATTCTGCGGCGGGATACTGATTGTCATGCTACAGCCGATCAGAGGCGGGCAGAAGCGAAGAAAATGCGTGGTTCAGACGATTCCGACGATGGTAGACCGAAGAAGAAAACGGCAACCAAGAATGTTAAAGCAAATGGGAAGGGCAAGCGCTGAGGCGATTGACATGAGTCGTGCATACAGTATCTTTCTAAGGCTAGCATGTAATTTCAACATTCCTAATGCAATATTGTATATGTTCGCTTGTCAGCAATACGAGAACTTGCACAAGTTCACCAATATTAACGTGTACCATTGATTTGGAATGGTTGATTATGTTTCTCTCAACAACTTTTTCAATCGAACCCGCATATCTGCCTGGACTCGTTTAAATGCCTCTTTCTTCACTATTGGCTCCAAACGAATGTTCTGTGGCCAAGATTCGCCAGTCTCTTCTCTTTGTTTCATTAGACGACTAAGCAAGGTGGCACTATCTTGCTTCTTTATTTGAGCAAGTGCTGGTATAACCCTTGTATTTCCCAAGGAAGTTCTAGGGACAAGGCGCATCAACTGCGCCGAAGTTGACAGCATCTCCTGATAGAACTAATTAGCTCCTGGACAGGGTAAGAGCGCGTTAGAGGATAAAAGCTACGCACGCACTGTGATGGTTTCGTACCTAGTGATGATGAAATTGACACCTGTTTGCATTCTGCTTTCTTTCAGCAAATTGAATCAATGAAAAGGAAGGCTTCAACTAACTGCGAGACCTTGAGTGCCACCACCTACGAGAAAAAATTCAAGATGGAGAGTGGAGGACAACCTGACTGGCCTGAATATTTTCACTCCGTAAGTTCCATGTACAATATCACCAACTACCGCAGATTCACGCGTTACAAACTATGAATAGTTGTTTCAGGTACATATTCTTTTTATCACGATTCAGTACTTCAGTGTTATTAACTGCTATTGCCAGGTTTTCAAGGTTTGTTAATAGTACGCGTCGTCTCGAAATTGATTTCCAGCGACGGATTAGGCGTTAAACACCGTATTAGCCTTTGTATCGTCAAAAAATCATCTCGCTACAACATTCGCAGTTATCAGGACATCCGTGGAAAGGCTTTTAAAGCGGTTTGTTGTCCTGTTTGGTTGGAGAAATTCTGCTGATTTTTGGTTATGCTTTTTGGAAAGGCCTTTGCTCCTGTCAGATGTTGCTGAACTTAAGTCTGTCACGCATACTAACTTCATAATATCGGAACCTGCTAACTATTCCTTCAGGGCTTTGATACCTGATACTGTCAAATTTTCCTATGTTTCTCGAAGCGATATTCAAATACATGAAAATAGCATCAAAGCCGCCCAGAAACTACAGGATTCAATTGATTTCTCTCTTCCTTCGTCCAGCCAGCAAGATGATGAACATATACTTGTTTTGGAGTTCACTGATAATCTGAAAGGCAAGAAGAGTGCTAACATTGGGCAAGTAACATTATCAGATACTCTGACATTACAATTTGACAAGTTGCCAGTTTTTCGTATACAACACCACGAACTCTTTCGCCTTCCGCTGTTAGAAGACTCATTGAAAACAGAAACAATACATTCCGAAAGGCTGTGAATAAGTCAGCGACTTTGCATAAGGCAAATTGGGCACTGATTATACCATAGTTTAATTCTCGCAACGTCACCCGAGGGTGCTGTGGAGGTAGTCAAAAAATACGGTCGGGATCATATTCCAATCAATCCGAATATTATTTCCAGTGGGAAGAGCGACCTACCAGTGTTAGGGTTCGAAGAACGTCCTTCTGTCGTGTCGATTATTGAGAAAATTGTATCGCAAGAATGGTATAAGGGCCAAATTGTTCATAGACGATCTATTGAAGGGAAGCTCGGGCAAACTGGTTAGCTCAATTTTCCTGGCACGGCTCGATCAGTGATACTTTTGTACCCGTAGCACGCATTACTCCTCCACTACCGGAAGCAGTGGACGAGGCTCTGAAATCGCGGAATATAGATAAACTTTATACCCACCAAGTGGCAGCTATCCAGTCCATTAATCA
Organism: Amanita rimosa; assembly: GCA_023014395.1. NCBI lineage: Eukaryota > Fungi > Basidiomycota > Agaricomycetes > Agaricales > Amanitaceae > Amanita > Amanita rimosa. The sequence goes on along the minus strand of JAEBUO010000038.1, from coordinate 334,541 downwards.
GGGTAAAAATGTTGTTGTGTCAACCAGCACTGCATCGGGGAAAAGCATCATATATCAAGTAAGGCTATTGGTTCACGTGCATGATCATAGCTAATCGGCGCAGATTCCAGTGCTTTCTTCTCTGCTGGTGGATCCTGCATCAAAGGCTATATTCGTGTATCCAACTAAGGCCAGCATCATGTGCCCCATTTCGAAAATTGGCATTTATTCATTTGGTCTAGGCCCTTGCTCAAGACCAACAAGATTCGCTGAGCCAGTTATTGAAACGTTGTCCTGGGCTGGAGAACATTTCGGTTCGTTGATGATCACTGTCCATGTACTTTAGTTACTCGGTCTAGGTTGCAACGTATGACGGCGATACACCGCAGGAAGTCAGAGCAAGTGAGTCTACTTCTCAAGAGAATTCCTAATACATACCCCCTTGTCATAGGCATACGAGAATCGTCTGCGGTGATTTTTACAAATTTCGTTTGTGTCCAATTATACCTAAAGTGTTATAAACTTATCCAAGCACGTATAGGACATGCTGCATGCATCTATTTTACCGCACGAAGATCTATGGAGAAGGCATGTTTACTCAAGTGTTACTGTTTTCAAATTCCCTCATATCTTTGTTTAGCTTTTTCAGAAATATAAAGGTCTGCCACTTTGCGCACACTCTTACCAAGTGCGGTGCTAACATCAGTCCTGATAGCTATTCGTTATCGACGAACTGCATTATTATTCAGGCTTAATGGCGAGGTAAATCGTGTGGCAGGGAAAGTTATTCCGATACCCTAATGTTCGATATAGTCATGTAGCTCAAGTTCTTCGGCGCTTTAGACGACTGGCCAATGCAATCGGCAGTAAGTGATTTTGGCACTTGAGTGGTACTATTCACAATTTGGTCCCTAGATCATGAGGTCCAGTTTGTGTCGTGCAGTGCAACAATATCAGACCCTGTGGTCCACATGAAAAGACTAACAGGAATTAGCGAGGATGATATTCGTGTTGTAACAGAAGATGGCGCGCCCGCTGGACCTAAGGAACACCTCATATGGACTACCGAACTTGTGGATTTGAAGATGTCCTTTAGCTCACTTTCCGAAGCCATAAAATTAATGAGCTTCTTAATGAAACATGGCTTCAGGGTCATCCTTTTTTGCAAGGTGATGAGCATGAGATATTTGAGGAAATATGATTGACGATGAGTTTTGGAAGATTAGAAAAGTCTGCGAGCTTGTGCGTGATCTGAGTGTCTGCTGCAGGCTTCGGTTGAAAATGATAAAGGCTATGAAGTCATTGAAGGCGGACCTTAGCAGCGAGGGTCGGTTCGATATTCTGGAGCGGGTCAGGCCATACCGGGGAGGTAAGCGATAACTGGTTTGCGCAAGCCTTCCTCATCTTGGGATTTCAGGGTACTCTCAAGAGGTTATATACTATATCAGCATTGATCCTGCTTTTGACATACTTTGATGTAGGTTCGCCGACATATTGAACAAGACGCCTTCGGTGGCCATTTGCTTGGGATCATTGCCACTAATGCCATGGAATTAGGTGTAGATATCGGAGTCCTGGACGCTGTGATCATGCTTGGTTTTCCTATGAGCATCGCTAGCTTCGTCAGTCTTGGTTTTGGATTCTTATGTACACCAACCAACCATGACCCACAGAGGCAGCAGGCAGGACGAGTTGGACGAAGATCTCGTGATAGCCTAACTATATTTGTGGCCGAGAATTTTGCCATTGATAAATACTACGTGAACAAACCCGATGAACTGTATGACCAAGCGCCTGGCGACTCGCTTGTCGACATCGATAATAGAATAGTTCTGGAAGGTGATTTTTCGTTGGAAGCATGCTTCGCCGACATTGACAATTTGAAAGCGCATTTGCAGTGCGCGGCACATGAAATGCCGTTGTCGTTGAGCGATGCTCAGTATTTTGGTCCCCAACTACGAGAGATCTGTCAGACCAAGCTAATCAAGGACAAAGATGGATGGTACGAGAATTAGGTTTCGTTTTTTGTATGTCTACTGACATTCCAAAGGTACCATCCTCATCCCAGTTGTCTACCGTATCCGTCAAGGCACATAACAATTCGTACGAAATGATCCAATAAAGTGAATTAATGTATGACATTGGACTTAGGTGGTGCACAAGAAGAAAAATATACTGTGGTGGAGGTCAAAAGAGAAAATAAATGTGATTTTGGGAAAGTATTGGAAGCGATCGAAGAATCCAGGGCCATGTTCGAAGTATACGAAGGGGGGGTGGTAAGTCTGTCATACTGAAGTATTTTGGCAACAAAAGATGTTGATAATTACAGTTTTTGCATCAAGGAGTCACATACGTAGTGCGTTCAATGTCTCCATATGTTGCTCTACGTTGATTTGATTTGTTGAATAGGTCAAAGAAGTAAACCACGATGCTAGAATGGTCCAAGTCATCCAGGCGGATGTTAACTGGATAACTAGTCCCAGGTAATGTATATTTGACTACATGACATACTACAATTGTGCATCCCAATTCCAGAGATTTCACGTAAGATCACTTTACCGTGTGGACTTGGGTATCTTACACACAGTTTCCTAAAGCAATATTGATGCAATCCAGACGCATCGCATACGCGAGATCACACGTTCGTCCTGCAGAGCCTACTATGGAAGTGAGTAACACCAAAATTCTAAAATCAGGGTCTGAAATACTTGGACGGCAGAAATCAAAGTACATGTGAAAGTTTTTGGTTTGTCTGCGTTTTCTCCCGGGACGTTCACTTAATTTAAATCAATAGGGTTCTTCAAAATCAGGTAGGGAAGATAATGAGATAGATTTGTTCATTCGAATCGCTACCACTTTGCAGAAATAAGCAAGTCCTTGACACGGTCGACTTGGATACGCCTGTCTGGGAGCGAGAAACGATGGGGTTTTGGATTGACCTTCCTAAATCCATTCTCGATGTCATGCGGGATAAGAATATTGATACAGCTGAAGCTATCCATGCTGCTGAACATGCCTTGCTCAATCGATTCAGCTTGTCGGAAGGTGTCAGGACAGAGTGCAAAGTTAGTGAAAAAGAGTATAGAGTGACGCCATCTCGGAGGAAGAGGCCTGCACGGTGCGCCACGTATTTCAAACACAATTCCGTCCTATTTGATGCGCCGTTAGCCTGATTTTCTTCGACGCGATAGGGACAGGCGGGGGAGTGGCCGTCAAAGCCTTTGACCATGGTTTGTCTCATATTTGGACTTGAACTTGTATCAGCTATACTTTACCATACAGTCCGTGACTTGCTGGAAAAAGCTGATGCCGCCATAAAGCATTGTTGCTGTTCAAATGGATGCAAACAATGTATGAAGATCCCTAAATTGTCATATATTTTTTTGCTATCCTAATATCTTAACAAGGTGTTCAGAGTCCTATGTGCAAGGAAAACAACGAAGTGTGCTCGAAGCTGGGTGCCATGCTCATAATCAGGACACTGCTCGGCTGTGAAATTGATCCTCTGCAAATACCTGCGCAAGACGGGATTCACGGACTAGACACAATCGTGGCAGCCACCATCGTCCGTAGTGTGGATGACATTGAGGTTGAAAATGCACCATAGATTATATATTAACCCGTATGAGACCTTCATAATACTTATGCCAAAGGATCGAAATCGCGCCAGTCATCTTTTGAAACCCCTCGGTTAGCGCTTGAACTTATGGTCTGTGCAGGTTTTGACGGAGCGAGTATATTGGACATCGTAGGTTGCATGGAATTTTGGGACAGTATCGTAGATTGCCTATTCGGTGGGGTCGATTTCGTAGTGTTAGCTAGATAAGGCGTTGCTGACAATGAAACGTTATGAATTGGTATGGCAGCAAGCCTTTGCTGAGGGAAATTTTGACTCGTGGACTTCGGATAAGTGGTGTTGGTATCATCAAGAGTCTGCATAGTTGAAGGCGGAGGCAGAGGTGGTGGTGGCAATGTCCAGGTACTTCGTGCACCTGAACTGAATTGCGATGGCGTCGATCCCGACTGTGTGTGTGGCAACCCAACGGTTGGAGTCGTCACCGTATTCTTACGATGCTGCTGTCAATTGAAAGGAAAAAATTAAAGACATCATGATATCGGAGCTTACATTTTCGTGGAATATGCTGCTCCATACATCATCCTCCCATGACTTTGATTTACTTTTGACCATGGTATCCGCCTTGACAGTTGCCCCACTCCTTGTTCCCACCAGGTTTTCAAAATCTGCCGTGGAAGACAAACTTTGAATGCTTGAACCGTGAGGAGCCAAGGCTGAGCGATCCTCGATCCTCTGTGAATCCCGCAAGAACTGGTCATGCTCTTTCTCGACACGTTCTCCCAAGCGTCGGATTACAGACATAAATCGATGAAATTGCTCAACATTGAGCACTGCTGCATTTTTAGGTGAATGATCTGGCTTTACACCGTGAATACTCACATGGACCAATTGACATGGACCACAGCTGGGGTAGAACAAGGGTCGCGACTGCTTCGCGGTCGACTTTAAATCCCATGGCTTCTTGAACAGACAATGTCGCCATCTGTCAACATGTCAATCGATGATAAGAGTAATCGATGGGGGGAGCTTGCCATAACCGCCGGTTCTTTAGTTCGGATTTTGGATAAAAGTGGAACAAGTTTCTTTGTCAAATTTGTCTAAATGTAACATGTAAGCGTTACCATCAGAGAGCAACCAAATGCATTCACCTGATCAAGAGTCTTGACCATTACTAGAAAAGCGGAAAGAGTTGCAACCTTGACTGACAATACTCGGGTTGTTGTGAATACCAACTGCAATCATACATCTATCATAAGGAAGAAGAGAGCCAAATCAATTGAATATTACCGCTACGCGAGGAAATAAGACGCCATGTACTTCGGCATAATCGATGGTTTCGCACAGATCTGGTACTACTTTAAGAGCACGCTCTTGGACCTGATTTTGCGTAATTTAACAACGTTGAAAAGACTCGAAATCGAATTCCTACCACAGCATGCTCCGCCTCCAAGGCATTGTAAACCAATGGCAGCACCTCTACACCGCGTCATAACCAGGAAGTAGCGGGGACTGATGATACTAACGTTCTCTGAAGACCACCTTCTCTGTCTTGGTCTGCAACATAGAAAGGTTATCCAGCAATGTTAACATATTTTGTGGTGGCTCTTTGATAGCGAATAATGGCTTCAAGCTGGGGAGAACCATACTCGCAAACTGCGTTGCCGAAAGGGCGTTTGAAATAGAAAATACATTAGGCAGAATGTACGGTAAGAGGTGAGTGTCTTTCATCTAGTATAATTATTAGTCGTAGCGCGGCACTTGGGCTGCATACATCACCTCCTCGAGAAGGGAAGGGAGTATCTTCCGAGTCCGTAATCCCTCTGAGAACCGATCTAACACGCTGGTTAGACCCTTCATGAAAGATATCTTTTCTTCTCTGGTCTTGGCTGTAAAGTTTGACCTGTCCAGGAAATTAAGGGTTGAAATGGGCAGCGAGGAAAAGAAAGGATGGGAAGGAAGTGTACTAGGCGTAGGCCGATCTTTGGGGTGTCGCGTGATAAGTGCGCGGAGCATAGCTGCATGAGATCAGTTCATATTCTGTGACATAAAGGACAATAAATGCCTTGAAGATCACTATCCAATCTTTCCAACCCCGCTGGCATCTTTCCTGCGTTATTTTTCAAATTGCCGAGGCTGCCATGGTTTTTAAAAGGAGGATGTCCTTTGCAATGTACAGCATAAATTAGGCAACCAAGCGAGTACATGTCTGACGCAGTGACAAGTTGCTCATCCAGCGCATACTCGGGAGCTGTGAAGGTGAGCAAATGCTCCTCATATTAGGCATGGACTTACCCATGTAGTCAAATGTTCGCTGAACATAGGACGGTAGTCGACTATCATATGCAGGGAATTCCCAACGCGTGGGCGCACCGTTTGAGAGGAGAGGAATAGTCAAACCGAAACCGGATAATTTCCAGTCGCCCTGTAAATGTTAATACAGCCAACTTCACAGCAGCTTGGATGGTTTTGCGACTGACGACATTGTTAATGATGACACTCTCAGGGCATATATTGGAGTGAATCGTCTGAGCAGACGAATGTAAGAAAGAGAGTCCTTTGCAAATTTGCAAAATGCCTTTTTGAATCTGTACACAAGGACATTAATGGTAGCAATGTCTATTGGACTATGATTACGAACTTCCACTTCATCGAGCTCTACAACAGACGAGCGACGCCCTGAACTTGGTATGGACAGTTCGAGAGATGACAGAATGGGTTCAGAAGCGAATGTTAATTCGTTCCTTGTCTCTTCTAGCGGTTCCACCATTTCTAACGGGCGATTAATTATAAAAGAATCATAGTATGAGCATTCTGAATCTCACCGAGAATGGAAGGGTGCCGTAGTCTTGAAAGCGCAGACGCCTATCGAAGGTACAATGGGAGTTTGGGTCTCCAAGAAATAACGCACCTCAGCCTTCAAGACTTCCATCACTCGCTCGCGGCCGACTGGTCCCACACGATCCATGTCTGTACTTCTCTTGTCGAATGCCCAAACGGAGACGCGTTTATTCGTGACTTTGTGGAACGCAGGCTGGACCTTCCAAAGACCGACAGTCAGAGTTGGCGTGGCCACTGATGGGAGTCGTGGCGAGCTGGAATTGCGAGGAGATGTGGGCCTGCTTCCATCGTTTCCGATGTTGTAGGATTGAGATATGGCCGTTCTGGAGAAGAAAGAGGTGGCAGCAGCCAGCATCGATTTATTTACTTATTACCTAAGAATTACATATACATAGCTATCCCTCAATTCGTCGTATCACCCTCCGTTCCCTCTCCCCAGCAACCTTGACAAGCCCTTCGTTTTCCAATCCTTTAATGACCTCCGTGAATTCGGCCACATCTACCTTGATACTACTCTGTTCAGCAAGAATTTTGACTGCATCAGCCCATCTCAAGCCCCTCTCCTTGTTTTCAAGGATGCTCAGTATCTCTTTTCTCATATCTTCCCTCAACTTCCTTTGGCCCTGTCCTGTGCCTGTATTCAACAAGCTCATATCGATTTTACCTGTACGAGGATCCATAGCACTCGTCCTAATAGCGTCGCGCATCAATCTGCATGCTTCCTTTACGTCCTGTACGTCAACAAAGTCGGAGAACCGCATACGAGCATGAGCCTCTGATAGACGAATCATGCTCTCCAGCTGACGTGTCGTAGCAGTGATGCGCTTTTCATTCGAACGAGGATCGTCGCCCATGTTACGCATGTCGACATAGGACCGCACAAGTTCTTGGCCGGCTCCTTCAGTTATCACGGGATGTATACGTGACCTGGCGTAGTCGATATATGCAGATAGCTCGTGTAGGGGCTAAAGATCAGCTCAATGTTTGTCTTTAAGCAACAGTTTGGGATTCTGCGCACCAAGTGCTCCTGAGAAGTAGATAATGGTATATCCTCTAGATAAAGGCCGACAAGATGTTGAGCCAATCTGCGGTCCAAATTTTCATCCACTTGATCCAATATTAGATACAACAAATCAAATCGAGAGATTAAAGTTGGAGGAAGATCGATATTGCGCGTTACAGGAAGGTTGACGTCGTACTTTGACCCAACAGGATTAGCAGCAGCTATAATGGACGTTCGGGCATTCAATGTCGTGATGATACCAGCTTTTGCCACAGATACAGTTTGTTGTTCCTATTTTATTTGAGGAAGTTGTAGGTTGAAACGCAAATAAACTCACCATGACTTCATGCAATACACTACGCGTAGCGTCCGACATTTTATCAAATTCGTCGATACAGCAAACACCTCCATCACTCAAGACCAAAGCACCGCTATTGGCAACAATCAGAATGAGGCGAAGCAACAAGAGGGGCTCTAACCTTTCAAGTACAAGTTGCTTTGAATCTGGGTCCCGTGTAACGTACGCGGTCAAACCTACAGCAGATGAACCCTTCCCCGATGTGTACACGCCTCGGGGCGCGATTTTGTGGACATACTAATTAGCAGGGTCAGCTTTCTAAATAGTCCAGAAGGAATCAACGATTACCTGTAGAATTTGTGATTTGGCCGTACCGGGATCACCGACAAGCAAAACGTTAATATCACCACGATATCTTGGTCCACCGCCGCCACCACCTCGAGCAATGCTTTTGTTAGTCCCCCCAAATAATTGTAAGAGTATTCCTTTCTTCACGTCATCCATTTCCCAGATAGATGGAGCAAGGGAGTGAGCAAGTATGTCATAAATATTCGGCTTCCTGCTCAGTTCTTTTAATTTTATTTCTAATTCAGCCTTCCTCGTCAGCCGGCCTTGTGCTTGATAATCATCACCTTCTTCCTCTCCAAGTCCGGATACACAATCTACACCTGCTGGTCTCGTGCTTTTATCGAATCCGAGAGAGTCTCCCATTCCGAGCTTGACATGGACAACATCTAAGTACGTTTTGAAAAGACTTTTCATGGTGCGTTGGCGGGGATTGACGCGAATGGGAATACTCCTGAAGATCCCGGTGATTACAAGGCGGTCGCCAGGCTTGGCGACATCAACGAGTTCGTCGTACACGCTAAGTGATACGGTGTGGGGTGTCTGACCATCTGGAACGACATCGGGTGTTTCTTGAAGCCGGATGACCTGACGATCTGCAAATTCACATCTGTTGTGAATGAGAGACATTGTTCCCGTTGAACTACAAATGTCACGGGGACATCTTGCTGGTTCCTCGATCTTGCCGCGGTCGATCTCGACTTGTATGGTATGCGAACACGCTAGACATCTAAAAAAAGCCACTTTCATGTCTGGTATCACGGGGGTAGCACGTATAACCAAGCCCTTTATACACACAAGCTTGTCAGTATCTATGACAGATTTTCAGTTCCACTGAAATTTATGAAGATTTGAGTTTCACCTGATGGGTTTAGGTCCCGCATATTGACTGCAGGCAGCCCATACGGTCGCACCTTATAAACTCGGCCCATGATTTCTGCTATTTCTATATCGCCTAATTCTCCCAACATGTCGTCTGTTCCTGCTTGTTGGTCCATGTCTGCTATCTCGAGCATTAAATCCTTCAAAACTTGGTCCATGGCTGGTATAACCTCCTGGGGATACTTTACGAGCTGAGTGTGCAATTTACGACATGGAGGGTACGAAAACATGTTAAGGACGTCAAGGTTTAGATTCGTTTCGCCAGTATGCCTCATGCGTCGTAGATAGTTCTCGTATAGTGTCACATCACCTTCCTCCGGAGATGCAAAAACTTGTGAGCGCCTACCGACATCACGATCATGGGCTGCACGATATTTTGGTTTGAATCCCTTGAGAAATTCGCGGAAAAGTTTCATTGTTTCAGCAAGATTGACAGTTGTACCCCAAATCGCACGAATTTCATCTGGTTCCTCTGATGGTGCTGCGGGAGCTGAAAGAAGAGGGGCAAAATACTGGGGGATATCAAGGTGAGGTCCCTCCGAATTCATGTTATCCACATCCATTCTATCGGAATTAATAACGGTTCGGCGAGATGGACGACTTGGAGTCAATGAAAGCGATGAGTGGATATCGCCACGCCTATTTTTTGGCGTCGGGGCAGCAGGGCTTTTTTTTTTTTTTTGGTATCCATTAAATCAAATTCACGGGCTACGGCCACAAGACGCTCCACTTACGACGTTGGAAAATCAAGGGGATCAGAGTCCATAGCGTCGTTCCGTGGTATATCAGCGCGTCTTCTTGGCGTTTTTACAGGGGATGAGCTAGGGAAAGCCATGGGGGATGAACTTCCTTTAGAATGTGCGTCTCTCAGCGTGCAGTGAGGTTGGCAGCAAAATACAGACCAGCGAATAAGGGAGTCCTTGCACTCTTTGGGGTACTGAAACCCAGAGCTCTCCTGGCTATCACTCCTTGTAGAGGGGTGCTTTGCGGCATATTATCCCTTCGCGGTCGTAAAGGGGTTTCTGCTGGAGAACCGAGGAAGAGTGGCATTGGCGCAGGTGCGTCTGGCATGGATTGCTCTGCCTGACTACCATTGTCCGAGGAGGGAAAGTCGAGAGGGGGTGGAGAAGACATGATGAGCCTTTGGGGCGCGACGCGTTATTAAGATCGACTTGAGGGCAGGCATGACTTACTGGCCAGGGTCACGTCACGTGCGTTACTCGGGCCAGAGTTCAATGTCATTCAGCCATTGCTCTCACATTTATTTGACTCACCATGAGATCCTCAGTGCCTCGTCTTCACAATGCGTTGCGTGCTAGGAGCACTAGCTTCATCGGTCTCGGTCGCATGGGCTATGAAATGGCTTACAATCTATTCTCAAAACAGTGCAAGCAGGACAAGGACGCTTGCTTTGTTGTATGCGACGCTGTCTCAGAGACTGCTCAACACTTCCGTCAATCTTTCATTTCTCACTTTCCAGATGCCAAGTTGACAATTGCACATACCCCAGAGGAGTAAGTGGTTGGCCTTGAGAAAGACAAGCTCATGCCAACCTCACTTCCCCACGCAAGAGCCACTTTGGCTTCAAGCACAATCGTAACAATGCTTCCCTCTTCTCCTCAAGTTAACAGTGTTTACCGTGATAGCATTATACCCTCTTTGAATAAGCTATCAACTGTCGACGTTCGAGACACATTGTGCATTGATTCTACAACATTAGATATAACGGTTGCTCGTGAAGTCGCAAATGAAGTCAATATAACTGGCGCATGCATGGTTGATGCTCCCGTTTCCGGAGGTACCGTATCTTTTCCCTTTCACTTTGATGACGACTCAAATACTCATCTGGACACGTCAGGGGTAACTGGGGCCAAAGCAGGTAGTCTGTCCTTCCTCGTTGGAGGTACAAAAGACGCATTTGCCAGGGCTCATCCCATCCTTTCTCACATGGGACAAAGACTTATTCATTGTGGAGCATCCGGTGCTGGTATCGGAGCCAAGATTTGCAATAATGTTTGATTCGCTTATTTTTTGCATCAAGTTGATCTTACAACATATACAGTTAATATTGGGCGTCCATCAAATTGTGATTGCAGAAGCGATGCTGTTGGGGCAGAAGATGGGCTTGGACCCAGGTATTCTGGCAAGTGTCGTCAACAGTAGCACAGGCGCCTGTTGGGCTTCGTCGGTGAATAATCCTGTTCCCGGTGCCCTGGCAGATAAGGATAAGTCGCCACCCTGTGACAGGGGATATGAGGGAGGATTCGCTACCGCATTAATGCTCAAGGTAATTTGCTTTCCCCGCATAGCTACAGCAGTTGATTGTCAAAGGACATGGGACTTGCGACTACAATCGCAAATGAACAAGAAACCTCCTTACCTCTGGGAGAAGCAGCCGAAAAGATATATAGCGATGTTATCAGGGACAGTCCGGAGATGGCGCGGAAGGATTTTTCGTCGGTTTATTTGTATTTTCAGTTGGCAGCTCAGACAGGCAAGAGAGTGAAGACTGTAACTACGTCCATTATGTAACCAGTCGACAGCTGAATCAGCTTCCCAAAGCCCATATGACAGATAGGGCACGAAAACCAAGTGCTCTGATTTTCGGTAACAAGTGCTCAACTTACTGACGCGCAGTGCTGACATGGAAATAAAAGGCGGCTTGAATACATTTTCCAGGCCTCTTGCGGCTTTATTGGTGCCACTGGAAGGGGAGCCGTTAGTCTCCGTACGAAAACTCGATAAACTCGAGTCTTGACGATCAATAACCAGTGACATCTCAATAGCATCTGCGAATCGTAGACAAGTTCTCTGTCCAGCCCCCGACAACGTACATTCTTGCGTTAACGTCCCCGATACCCATTGATCTCCTTTCAAAGTTATATCGGCTCAGAATTTCCAAAGATCCTCCAGAAGCCGCAAGTCGAATACCGCCAAGCCAACCTGACCGTTCCCAGTAATTCCAGATGCTCTGAGAAGATTGAGACGGCTTTGACTATGGTGACAGGCGTTGTATCGACTGTCTTTGAGCCTGAAGAAGGCCACGCGCCATTTGACTATGTGTTTGACTTCACTGGTGAAGTTATCCATGATCGAGCAGAACCAGTTGCGCTTTCTTATGCCCGTCTATTGATACTGAACACGACCCACCTTAGATCATAATAAACGCAACGTGCAACATCGCCCATTTGCTCGGTCTCGAAGCTGCAAAACGCAAGGTTAAGGCCTATGTTAGATTTCAACAACCATTCTATGACAGTGCCAAGAAAAGTGCTGCTGGGCCGGAAGATGTCAAGCCTGTTGGACCACTGGGAACGTGGTGGCACGAGGCACTTAGAATTCTGGGTGCAATAGTCGAGTTAGTCTACCTTTCGTTGCGACCCTACACCGGGCTGACTGCTCGGTAGCCTCAATCTAATCATTTTAAGGGTGGGATTTTGTTATGGTCCTTTCATAAATTATGGAATAGGCAAGTCGATCGTCCATGCATCTCGCAGCTGAGTCAACTATAGCGATCTCAGTTGCCTCGGCCATTACAGTAATGTCAGTATATGGACATATGAAGAAGCCATTCAAGTCATTGTACGTGCCAATCATGGATGTTTAAACGAGTTGGAACAACTGGGATAGATGGTCGCCAGGCAAGGATCCTATCTACACCGTTCATGTGGACGATATTGCCGGTGCTGCCTGGGCATGCGCAGAGTGGATTTCTGTGAAAGGAAGGAAGGCTGCTGATGAAGTTGTCGGCGAAGAAATAGTGTTTCATAATAACAAAAGCAAGGTAACAGAAGTTGAGGGCGCACCTCCTCATGATCAGACTGTTGTCGCATCTGTTTTCAACGTTGTAAGCCGTGCGTTGGCGTCCAACTCAGATAAATCCTGACTCGTTGGTAAGGTCGATGACTCGGACACAACTACTCTAAGCATGGGCGAAACCCTTGCATCTTATTTTGGCACGAGCTTCGGATTTTTCAATCTTATGGAGACAACCGTATTCAAAGTGAGTGTTAATTTTTTCATCCATCGCATTAGCAACCAACCACTCCGTAGCTCAAGGATGATACTGTGGAGTTAATCAATGAACACCACGTCAGTGCATGGACTGAAATGATCACGAATTCCAAGCCTCCAATTCCAAATACCCCGCTGTCTGCGTATCTAGACAAGTACGCACTGAAGAAGCACTGTGTCGCATTCAGTAACAAGAAACTGAAGGAGACTGTCGGTTATCAACTAAAGCGACCAAACTTTAACCGTGAAACCGTCGGTGACGTGGTGGAAAAATGGAAGTCAGAAGGAATCTGGCCAAGTCTCGAATGACACAACTCGTCTACCAGTACACGCGCTTCATGATATCTTTCTCTTGCCTTTCCTGTTGTAATTGACAATATGCATGTTGATCTCTAGGTTGATACCCTAATTTTCACCGCTACGGTGGGCTTTTAATATAGCACGGAAAGCATCTGTTGTGATTGTAATGTGGCTATGATATTAGAGACTTGGAAGTGTCAAGGGGGAAGACGAGAGAGGAAAGAAATGATAAGGACATCATGTTTGTATTATTGAAGATGCGGCAATGTATACTGGTCAGACTCATCCATCGTCTGACGTAGCCTCTATCCTCCGCTTGCTCCTATCACTGCTTTCCCCCCAATTGTTACGTACTTCAATGTAGAAATTGCTTCTCTCCAGCTGCATCCTTTTTCAATCAACTCATCGGCAATTCTTTTGCGTGTCTCCACCATCTCGAGTGCCTTTTCAATACAACAACAGGGAGTATCCAAACAGAAACAGAGGGTATGGGCGTGCAATGACCTGAGATGACGCCCAAGACTTCCATTTGATATACCCGTAATGGCTTCGTCATCTATGATAGTCCCCGTTCGAAGAACAAGCTCGCGTAGCATGGGCCCATCCTTTAAGACGGAAGAGAGTGGAAGAAGAATATGAAAATAACCCCGAAGTTTGAGAGTTCGAAGTCCTTCAATGTTGTATTGTTGCTTGATAATTCCATACGCTTCAGAAGCCGATTTAGGATCGACTGTGGTACTATTCAAGCCAAATTCCATGAGGGCGGGACAAATGAAAGCACGAAGTATCTTCAAGTTGCTATCAATTTTTTGGAACTCCACATAAATCGTTTGCAAACCAGGCATTGTTACCTGCTTTAAAGGACCTCGGAGGTTACGGAGGTCTAACCACAATCGGAGCTCCTGCAACAACGGAGTTTGTCGTAATATGTCAATGATCGGGTCTAAGCTCTCCACACGAAAGTCGGTAATGCTTAAGGACCGTAGCTGATTCCATGGGATCTCTGGCATAGATGGGATTAGTGGTGACATGCCGAAATCTTTATCCACATATGCTGCTTTCAAATCGAGCGACCGTAGTCGAAGACTAGGCGCCGCGGTGGAACTTTCACCAATCGGTGAGGTCAATTTAAGATCAAGTTTCTTGGTGTGGGACAACACACTATCGGGTAATTTTGATAGTTCCATAAATTGATCAGAGGTCAGATTAAGATGAAATATCTTGGTCTTGAAGAAAGATGAGACCTGCTGAACCATGTTGGCAATATCACTAGCATTAGATCTACAGTTATATGACGGCCGTAATGACACGACGAGGGAATTTCGAGCTTCAAACCATCCACAAAGGCGTTCAAGCTGTTCAGCGTTCTGAAAATGACAGTTGACATGCATAGATGTATGAAGCGCTAGCATCCGCCAACGTGAACAGACGCGTGAAAGCACAAGCTGGGGAGGGTCACAGTCCTTTTGAATGGGGAAGTCCACTGGTCCGTACTCCTCTGCAATAATGTCAAATATACGACTGAGAACTTCATTCGAAAGGCGCTTGTGGGGTGAAAGCGCAATCTTGTACCGGACAAGATCAGCTTCAAGTGTTCTATTGGCCTCTACGAGCCGCGCAATGTCACGCTCATTGCGGGCAAAAGCGTCCTCTTTTTGAGACATAGACTGACGAATGAGGATCTCTTGAGCATCTAAATAGAGTTGATTCGTCTTTCCGACGCTGGACAAATCCAAGTCATGCATCTGAATCAAGCGATGTGCTTGTCACCTTATGTCTGAGACAGTATTAAGTCCATTTACCTCCTAATAAATGTTTGCGTGCGATGAAGTTTCTCCTCAACTTGTGGTGTCACACGTGCGTGACTTCAGGAAATCGATGTACCATCCTCTTTCCAACAATACTATCATTCAGTTGTGGATTTGCTAAATACGCGGGATCTTGCATCGATGCCAAGGAATAGGCCAAAATGATAAAATATTTGAAATTACCATCCCATAAGGGACATCATGGGACATAGGATTTTGTATATTTTGTGTATGCATCAACCTCGACTTGTTTTTTTTTTTTTTTTTTTTTTTTTTTTTTTTTTTTTTTTTTTTTCGCATGGCAACGTAGGTTTATTCGACCGAAAGTAAGCATACCATTTACAGGATGGAGAAAAACGAAAGCTATTTCTACACTATGGACTCGGCCGTTCGAGAACGGTACTTATGTGGTTTACAGGCTCGAGGAGTGATGGTGCGGGTGGAGCATTGTGCTGGGTCACCAAGTGACCGGGAGTTAGCTAGTAGTGTCGGGGCACATTTGGGTGTGCTGAGCGTTGCGCTGGGTTCTATGAAGGATGTTGCACTGATTCCGGGCCTTCTCCAAAGTGGAAAGGACCTGGGGCTTGTAGCAAGCCCTGTAGAAAGGGCTGGTGTGATGGGTGGCATCATGAGGATCACTACAATTGATGCGTTTTGTTTGAGCAAAGGAGGTGTCCAAATGGACAGTGGTGTCGTGGGCCGTGGATGGGTGGGGGCCAGTGCATCAGGAGCACCATGGGAGTTTTGAGCGACATACATGGGCGGTGTGGCCCCACCAGAGGCAGATACCACACTGTGGAGAAGCCTTGGCCAGAGACCAAGGCTGGGCACAGTGATGTGTGCCAAAGAAATTGACATCTGTCTGGAGGAGGCAGCGTGCAGTGGAACCCATGCGATCATTGAGAATTGCACACTTGATGGTGGCAGAGAGTACTTGTAACTGGTCCTTGTTGGCCAGTATGAGGAATGTTGGGGGGGTCACAAACTGAACATCCTTCCATTTGGGGTGGAGTTGGAAGCTCAGCATAAGGTTAGCATTGGAGAGGGGGAATCCATCAGGGAGACAAGTAGGGATGTGATTGAACTTAATAAAGGATGTCATTGGGTGGTACAAGACTTCCACACCTCAGGTAGAGGTGCATTCATCAACAAGAGCCAAGACAGAGTCTAGCCAGGTGGGCTGGGGGGGGGAGAGGCGACTGGAAGGTGAGTTCCAAGTCGCCCCTCAATGTCCAATGGCAGGAGGCGAGAGTAACACCAGGAGTGAGCATTGGGTGGAGTTGTGACATGATGACAGAGGCCAGGACAAATGTGGCTTGGGTCCCAGTGCCAGGTTGTATGACCAGTTTTGAGGTTTTCGTGCCTTGGCAGATGCAAGACTTGACCTTAGTTGTAGTCCTGGATTGGGTGGGCAGTTGGGGAGGGCGGGGGGCCATTTAGAACGTCGGATTTGGGGCATACATCCTGGCAACCAACACATAGGATGGTTGACTCAGGCGGTGTGGGGTGGCCAGTGCCGCAAGGTGGGCACGTGGTGTAGGGGCAGTGGGCCTGGGCCTGGGGGGAGGCCCACAAGTCCGGGGGACCGTGGGAGAGGTCCAAAGAGTGGCCAAGGGAGCCATAGTGGGGCCCAGGGTCACAGGAAAGCTCAGAAGCAGGGTGGGCACAGTAGGGAGGGGGACTTCTGTTAAATCAGGGGAGAGCAGCACAGGACCAGTGACTAAGTAAGGATTAACTACTTACATCTTAGTACTGGTTAGTCTTAGTAGTTGACTTTGTAGTTCTTGGAACTGAGGGACAGTCGTCCAGAATGCCCTCCTTTTATGCATTTTGGAACCCTAGCTTACATACACATTATTCTACCAATGGAGTAACTACGAGGCTATGTACACACAGCTATTGCTGTGTAAGAGCTATCCAAATGCAATATAATTGCTGTGTCATGCACAGCAGATGACTGAGCATTGCTGTGGATGAGGTCATTCTGTACCTTGTCTTATTATATTCCTTCCAATATGTTCTATATGATATCATAAAGTTCTTTATGACTTCATTATCTACTGATAGTTATCTTAATGATGTCACTATGACTTCATTATGTTCCTGATGATATCATATCGTGCCTTATGATGTCATCTCTATCAATAGATGTTCTAGACCATGAATATAATAACAGTTAAATATGAAACACACTAAATATTCACTATTAATTCATTATCTTGCTCATATCTAATCCGTTAATTGTTATCTAATCGCCAATCAACGATTATATAATACTCTGATAAGATACTGATTAAACGAGAACAGATTAGATAAGATAAGAAGTGAAACGGATGAGTATTAAGTGAATACATTTTGTATGTATCTTTTAACACTCCCCCTTGTTGAATATTTTACTGAACATGTATTCCGCAGAGGTCCAGCATTTTGCTATGCTTATTCAACATTAGGTTTTTAGTTAAGATATCAGCTGCTCGATCATCAGTTTTAATGTAATAGAGATCAACCAGATCATCTTTGACACATTGTCTTATAAAATGATATCTTACATCCATGTGCTTCATTCTTTGTTCTTGAGCTGGATTAGAAGCCATGTAAATAGCTGCTTGGTTATCCATTATTAATGGAATGGATTTAATGTTATATCCTAACTCTTCAAACAAATTCTTTAACCAAGATATTTGACAACATGCATCAGAAGCTGCCATGTATTCAGCTTCTGTTGAAGATAATGCTATGGTTTTTTGTTTTGCTGATTTCCAGTATACAGGTGCTCCTGCTAATTTTACAACCATACCAGTTGTTGACTTCCTATCAATTGGATTAGAAGCCCAATCAGCATCTGCATAACAAATTAATCCATATGCATCTCTTCCATCATATTTTATGCAATGATTAAGTGTACTGCCAACATATTGGATAATATGCAATGTCTTTTTGATATGATCCATTGATGGATTACTAACAAATTGAGACATTAAGATAGTTGCATATACAATATCCAATCTTGTACACATTGCAAGAAATAATAATGATCCTATCAATTGTTGATAGTATGTGATCATTTCTTGTGTGGCTTTACCTTCTGTATATTTATTTGGGACATAACCAGCTGGTAAAGGTGTGTTTACTGGTTTTGCATTGATTAATCCAAACCTTTCTACTATCTTCTTAGCATACTTGGTTTGGTCAATAGTAACAGTGTGTTGTTTTTTGTCAATCACAATGTTCATTCCCAAATATTCACTTAGATCACCTAAGTCTCTACTTTCCCATTTCTCCATAAATTTCTTCTTGAAATTGTTCACTGCAACTTCATTATTGCCCATGAATATTATGTCATCAACATATAAGATGATTACAATTATATCATCTCCATTACGTTGTACATATATTCCTGTGTCGGCAAATAATCTTTTGAATCCTAACTTGGTTATACTAGTATGTGCTTGTATATTCCAAGCTAGAGATGCTTGTTTCAAACCATATAAAGCTCTATTCAATTTGTATACTTTGTCTTTATCATTGGTTTTGAAACCATCTGGTTGTTCCATATAAATCTCCTCTTCTAATTGGCCATATAGAAAAGCAGTTTTAACATCTAGAGCTTTGAGTACCCATCCCTCTAAAGCTGCAAGTGCTAATAAGATTCTGACAGTTTCGAATCTTGAAACTGGGCTAAATGTGGCTCCAAAGTCTATTCCTGGTACTTGTGAAAAGCCTTGAGCAACCAATCGCGCTTTGTATCTATTGTCTGATTGCTTTATTGCATAAACCCATCTACAACCTATAGGTTTACGATCTTTAGGTCTATCGACCAATTCCCAAACATGTCTACTTTCAATAGACTTAATTTCTTCTTTCATAGCATCTACCCATTTTTGATATTGTTGAGGATCATTGTCTTTCATCCTCAAAAGGTCTCTATATACAACAGGTATCCCTTTCTTTCTGTTTTCCTGATCTATAAGTTTAGATGCTGCTCTGGATAAAAGAAGTTTATCTCTTCTTTGATTTCTTCTTTGAATCCAGGCATTATTATCAAAGTATGTTTGAACTGGTTCAGGTGAAGGCCTGGCAGTTTCATCTAAATCCCTTATAGGTGTTTCAGAAAGTGGTGTTAAGGGTGATTCATTTCTAGGAAATAATCTTGGTTGCACAGATCTACTGATTTCTCTAGTAGTTCTGAGATCATCAAGAGTCATATCTTGAAATCTTTCCTTAGTATATAAGGATTCTTCTTCCTGAGATGATTGTGGTTGTTGACTAGATTTGTCAACTTGTTTTCCTTTATCCTTTTCAATCACTTTATTCCAATTAGTTTCTTTTCGTATTTCAGCTTCAATCTGAGCTGGATGTTTATCTCCATAAACATTATCAGCAATGACCTTAACTTTTGGTCTCCTAGCAGTTTTTCTAGTTGCTAGTTTTTGCTGTATAACTTCTCTTTCTTGTTCTCTAAAACCAAATGGATGTGTTGATTGATCTGGGATATTAGGTTTCTGAATTAACTTAGGTCTACCAGCTTGCAGTTTATCTCTTTTTGCAGCTGTGAGATCTAACTTTTTACCAATGCGTTTACCGCCTGTTGGTACTAGATAATCTCTTTGACTATCAGTTAAATTCTGACTCCTATACATTTCATGACTAGGTGTAATATCCTTCTGGATATCTCTCCATAAATCATCATTAGCAAAGCATACTTTGCTTTTAGGAATTACAAATTTTGATTTAGGAAATGTTGTTTTAAACTTATTAATGACCTTATTTATTTGATCATTAATATTTTTAGAAGGACTTTGATCATGTTTATCAAATATACTTCTAATCTCTCTAAGATCAACATCAGGATTACTACGAGATGATTTTGATTGTGAAGGAGGATCATCTCTTTGTTTTCCTTTTCCTTTATCAATAACTGTAGAAGATTCAATAGGTTCTTCAACTTCTTGATTTAAATCTGAATGATAACTTGAATGATCAGATGCTGATTCATCTCAATCATCTAGTTTAGGATTATAGTGACCAAGATTTTTAATCTGCCATTTCTTAAACTCTTTGTCATATTTTCTATCAGCTTTAGATTTAAGTCTTCTAGCAGTTTTTGTCTTTGGTATTTCCTTGCTATGTTTGGAAGTACTGTCTTTCAAATGATTGTCCAATTTCTTATTAGACTTATGATCATCTGAATCCGACGAATCACTATCACTTGAATCATTATGATCATAAAATGATAGCCTTTTATCATTTTTTGTAGTGTCATGATTAGAATGATTATGTTTGTTTGTTGGAATTGTTATGTCAGACTCTAAAGTTGGGTATTGTTGTTGCTTGTGAATATTTGTATTCTTGGATAATTTGGGAAATATATTTTCATCAAAGACAGCATGTGTGGCAATGACAATTGTGTTTTTATCATTCATGAACTTGTATGATTTACTTTCATACCCAATGAATATCATTGGTTCAGCTCTTGGTGATAATTTATCTTTACGTCGTTCTTTAACAACATAAACATATGCCAAACATCCAAATATTTTAAAATGTGATATGTCAGGTTTCTTCATCATCATGTTTTCATAAGGTGTTTTCCATTTTGTTCTTCTCAATGGTGTATGATTATATATGTGGACTGCAGTTTCAAATGCAAATGACCACCATGATTTAGGACAACCAGATTCTAATAAAAGTGTATGTGCTTTCTTTAGAATGGTTTCATTTAATCGTTCAGCTCGACCATTTTGTTGATGAACATGTGGAGCACTAAGTTCATGGTTAATACCTTTCTCTTGAAAATAGTCTATCAACTTCTTATTGACAAATTCTCCCCCTCGATCTGAACGCACACTTTTAAGCTTCTGATTCAACTGATTTTCAGTGAACACAACATAAGCTTTTATAGCATTAAAAGTGTCAGATTTAGATCGTAACAATGCCAAGTAGGCAAAAGAAGAATAGTCTTCTAAGATTAATAAGGCGTATTTCTGTTTATGATAAGACTGAATGGGTAATTCAATAAGATCAACATGAATCAACTCCAGCAATTGAGTTGCTCTATGTGTTGATATATGATAGGGTTTATTATCAAGTTTACCCATTACACATGTCTTACAAATACGTCCTTCATGTGATTTATTAATTTTAACACTATTTTCAGTATTCTGAAACATATGACTTAAGACATTATCACTTGGATGTGCCATCCTTCGATGCCAAATGAAATAATCAACAGTCTTAGGACTTTTGTTGATTAACAAATGTTGAGAAGGTCTTTTAATAACAGTAGATAACCAATGAATGGAGTTGGTTTCTATAGGATATCCAGTTAGTGTAATGTTTCCTTTATGTACGATAGTTTTGTGTTTTGTGTGGTGGACTTGATAGTCCATACTAGTTAGTTGTGGAACAGAAATAATTCTGTATGGTAACATTGGCATATAGCACACATTCCAGTTAAGAACATGTTTTTCATGACGAAAACATATTTGTCCTTCACCTTCAATAAGTGTCTTTGCATTTTTATCTGCAGTAGTAACTTTGATTGGTGTAATAAATTTCTTATACTTGGTGAAATCAGTTATAAATGGTGTACAATGACGTGTAGCACCTGAGTCTATAACCCACTTATCATGCTTGTTAAGAGTCATAATTTGTTCACCAGGAACTTTAGATTCATAATTCTCATATACATATTTGTAGGTACTGCTACTACTTATTTGGTCTCGATATTGTGCATCAAGCACTAAAGCAGTATTAGATGAGTAATTATGATTAGAGAAATTTACTGACCCAATGTTACTATTATCCATCATGTTCATAGGTTCACCAAAGTATTCTAATTCCTCTTCAGGATTGAGATACTGTGGTTCTGGAGTGTGAAATCCACTTGGTGTGGATACATCTGGTGTATTATGTGTTCTGTAGAACACACCAGTGCTATAATCAGTGTCAGTCTCACCATAATCAAGTTGTTCTTCATCCTTATCATCCGATAAAGATATATGAATGTCTCCAATCCTATCTAACAGTTTTCTGCTAGACGTAGGTTCAGATATTTCTTCATCAATATTTCCAACTGTCTGAGTTGGGTAAGAATCAACAATCATTGGATTTGCGAAATGAATAGTAGTTGAAGATTTGCCTTGCTTCTTCAACTCTTTCAATTCTGTAACAAAAGCCTTATTTTTAGCTTTCTTGTTAGCTCTGTTTTGTTGATTCCTTTTCTTCTTATCATCTTTTGATAAAGAGGAATCGTTATTAAAACAATTATAAGGTTGACGAGGTGTGAAGCTCTTCCTACAATTGAATCATCCTCTGAAAGAACCTCTAGGTCTGAATGTGTTATTGGAGTGTTGATCCCTCCAATTAGGATTTGTATTGGGATTCTTGTTGATACTAGATCCAATGTTTGCAATATTATTGTATGCAGTTCTAGGTTTTCCTTTAGACTGCATAAGATTCCATTCATTCTGAATCCTAGGAACAATTTTGTCAACAGTGAAGTCTTCAATCTTGGTATCAATTATATTAGTAACAAGGTTACTGTATAAATGATTGAGATTGTGCAAGATGAAGAAACAAATGACAAAATCAGGAATTTGATATTTCTCTTCTGTTCCTAGGTCAGATACCAACTTCATAAGTTTAGTAATTGCCAGAATGGGATCAGAACTGGATTTCATGGACCAATTAAAGATGGCTTTGTAAAGTATAAAATACTTGGCAATGCCTTTGGTGCCAAACATTGTATCTAAGGCTGTCATTGTAGCCTGTGGAGTATCCTTAACATAAGTCCAGAGAGATGGTTGTAAAGCCAATTTGATAATGGCTTGACACTTCTTCATATTTTCATCCCAATCTGTTCTTTCATTATAAGCTGTTTTATACTCCAATTCCCAAAGTGTTCTAGTAGAAAGACTAGCACCACTAGCTGGTTCAGCCGGTAATAGTGGTTTAGTGCTAGTGAGATATTTCTCATATCCTTTCATTTGCAGGTATGCAATGAGAACATCTTTCCACTTCTTATAATCAGTTATGCCACCATAGACAGTAACTAATCTTTCCATAGATTTTTCAGCAGGATCTGAACCTCCACATTTCCAAGATGAAAGCCTGTTAAAGGATGTAACAAGATCTTCTAAAGTCCACCATGAGACATTGGACCCAGGTTGTTCTATGAAGTGTAATAACTTCAAAGATTCATTCTTTTGATAATAGAACTGGACATCTCGACAGTAAGATTTGGGTAATGCAACTATATCCTTTAGAGTAGGATATGTTGGCCATACGAATCCTTTTAAGACAAGAGGATCCATGAGGATTAAATAACATAATCCAGGCTTTTCCCAAATAGGATGGTCTTTAGTATGTCTTTTAATCTTCGTTAAACCACATTCTTTGTATTTGACAGAAAAATTAAAGGCAGGGTATTTATCTTGTTGTTCTCTGGCTTGAAATTGGAAATTTGTGTGAATATTCTTGTCAGATTTACTAGATGATGATTCTTGTTTGAAGAAACTCTTCTTAGGAGGTACGACATTCTTTTTGAATGGGATATAAGCACGGAGATTCTGAAACTTGGGGGTTCTTCTAATGGATCTGGGTAGAGATGTACTTCTCTTGGGATAAACAACTTCTTCTGACCTTCAACTAAGATCAGGATTATTGTCTCTGTCCCTTTTCCATTTGGGTACCCAGGCATTAGATTGTTGAATATCAGAATTCCATCTAGGCTTATTTGATTCCTCCTGAGATGTTTCTTTAGGTGCTTCTTCAAATCTTCCAGCAGATCTGAAATAATCGAGAATAGGGGTTTTATCTGGACCAAAACCTTGAGCTTCTTTCCAGGCTCTATAATCATTCATTTTCTTATCAAGTTGTTCTTTTACTTGATCATAACTATTGCGTGTATCAAAGAGATTTGGAGTTCCTTGATTATCACGCATAGCTTTATATTGAGCCATTTCATTCTTATATTGCTCAACACGATTAGGTTTAGGTGCAAAATTTTGTTTAATGAATTTCAAGTGATGGGGCTTGGGTTTTCCCCATCCTTCATTTTCATAATCCCTAGCAAGATTATTTGAATGTCGCATTCCAAATTCTTCTTGTTCAAAAGTAAGAGGTGTTTCAATTTTTGGTAATGAGGATTCTGCTTTAGGAGGTTGGTTCATCCATTCCTTAGATTCATCAACTTTTTGCTTTGCAAAGACTCTCTCAAGACGTTTGATAATAGTATCAACATGGTCTTTAAGAATTGAATCAACTGGAGTATTGGTAGGAACAGTTGTTTCATTGTTAGAGTCAGTTGGTTGAGGAACGAATGGGTTATCATCCTCCTTTTCCTTGTCTGAGTCTGAGAATATTGAGTCTGAATCTGGATAATACTTTTCATAGACTTCCTTTGGTACATAGATGAATTCATATCCATTAACTGAGAAACAAACATCGGTAGGTTGTCTGTTTGGCAGGGTATTGGATTTAATGAATTCATCTAACATTCCAGGATCCAGATCAGGATAATCAGACATTGTAAAAAAATTCATATTTGCCCCTGAGGGGCCAGCTACTGTACATGCAGTATTACAAGGTTTATTCAGACCTTGTAATATTCCACCACCAACTATTCCTGTTGGTGCATTAATTCCAGGGATGACCGGAGCGCTCGTTCTGGCCTTTCTCCTTCTACTGGGGATAACCTTTTCCCCGGCTGCAAAAACGAAATTGGGTTGTGACGAAGTTCTTTTTTCGTCACTAATGTTTGGGTTCGTTGAACCCCAATGGATGTTTGCTATGACCAATTGATCAGCTATAGGGTTAAGTAGCTGATTTTGGTACGTCACTTTATTTTTGCTATTGGTGGCTAATTCCACCAATTTTCGCATCTCCATTATTTCATTCAGCCGCTTGGCTGACTTTTCATTTAGCGCTCTTTCGTAATCCTTCCTCTCATGGTATATGTTTCCATCTAATATGAAAACGGCATTCTCAGCCCTGAGTCTCCATTTAGCAAGTTCATTGCTAATTTCGGAACTCTTTAGTCCCTTGAGGGACTCAAGGCGAGGTCCTTGCTTGCCGTTAGGTCCTAATTGATAAATGGATGGACCTTCATATTTGAGGAGGGATATGTCATCCTCTGCATGTACTTCTTCTTCATCTTCTCCTTCTGCATCTGCATCTGCGCCATCCTCTGAATCTGTAATCGTCTTTAAGGATGGTAAGTCATTGTCTTTTTCAGGCGGTTGACTACCACGTACAGATATGTCAGAGATTTTGATATCATCATCATCATCATCATCTGCATCTTCTTCTGCAAGCTTGATATCTTCATCTGGAACAAAGGTGTCCAGATAGGCAACCTCTTCTTCTTCTTCTTCCTCTCTCTTCAGTAACTCCCTATGATCAACGCCTTCATTCTCATCGCTGACATAGATCGACCCTTTGATGATGGGAGTACCTTGATGACTCTCCATATATGGATCAAAGGAATGAATGTATTGAACGCCAATCATCCTCGGATGAGGATCATCAGACATTCTGAATTCTTCTATGTCATAGCATTTTTCAATGAAAGACATAATCGATTCTTCCGGCGCCAAGTTGATCTTTTCAACAGGTAGCGTGGTGCAGCTGATAGGAGGATACATATCACAAACATCGGAGTTTTTCTTGATATGGTTCCAACCAGCTCTGCAATTTGCCAACCAGACCAGCTTGCCAATACGATCATAGGGATTCCCAAAAATCATGTCATCTGATTTGTATTTATCCATCAGATCTTCAACATCAACTCCTTCCAACCACGGGTTGAGATACAAAACCTGTCTAATTACTCCAGCATTAATATACTCGGTTCTGTATTTAGTGCTATGGAAGTAGGAGGAGAAGGTGATTTGATTCTTGAGAAATCCAGTGGTGAAAGTTTGAGACATCTAGAAAAAATTGTGTCAGCCAAAATTCCTAATCTTGAATGATTCATGAGAGAAGGAAAATATCTTAGGCTGTGCAATCCTCCAGATTGAACATGTTATGAACTTGCAAGCAATGCAAATGACCTATTGAGGCCATTGAATGTTGCTATGCCAAAGATTGTACCAGGGGCTCCTTCAAATCCCTGCATACAAAAATCCACCAACTAATCTAGTGTATGTGTGTATGTAATCAGTGTTCAAAAGTGATCTCCTCAGAGATCCTAATCTAGTGATGAGTGTTGTTTAGACACCCCACGTTGGTCTGCGTGTACGACGGAAGTCCGCCTCAGCACAACCCTTGAGAATACTATCTAGCAGCCAAAAAAGAGAATAAGGAGACGAAAACTCCTATGATGGTATAAGGGCATTAACTATCAGCCAATGGGGGGTGCACAAAGCCTTTACAGGGGGTTGGACCCTGATATCCACCATAAGGTGGCCCCAAATCCGTGACAGTTTTACTGTGTGGTCTGTCAAAACCATGACTATTTGGGGTAGTCAGCCCATGTGAGAATTTTGATTTCTGTGTTCCACAACACAGGGCGACTCAGAAATGCCACTCCAGATGTTTAATCAGTGCTCCCACACTGTCAGCCACAAGGGTGACTGAAATGGTATCCCTGCTACCATTAAGTGGATCATTTATCCCATGATCATGGGTTAGCTGCTAGACAAATGTGGGAAGATTAGTATGAGGAGACACCTACATACACACATGATCCACTGTGGGACCCCATCAGACCAATAGAGGGCCTAGAGCCATATTGTATATCTGATATTCTTGAGGGGTTTTAGCAGATCAAACACAAAACTACATAAAATTACATGTGTACACTATCCTAACTCCATCTATGGCACAGTCAACATCCAACAATGACAAGAGTCATCGTTTCAAGGCTGTCGCTTGGGCCCATAACCTGTTAAATCAGGGGAGAGCAGCGCAGGACCAGTGACTAAGTAAGGATTAACTACTTACATCTTAGTACTGGTTAGTCTTAGTAGTTGACTTTGTAGTTCTTGGAACTGAGGGACAGTCATCCAGAATGCCCTCCTTTTATGCATTTTGGAACCCTAGCTTACATACACATTATTCTACCAATGGAGTAACTACGAGGCTATGTACACACAGCTATTGCTGTGTAAGAGCTATCCAAATGCAATATAATTGCTGTGTCATGCACAGCAGATGACTGAGCATTGCTGTGGATGAGGTCATTCTGTACCTTGTCTTATTATATTCCTTCCAATATGTTCTATATGATATCATAAAGTTCTTTATGACTTCATTATCTACTGATAGTTATCTTAATGATGTCACTATGACTTCATTATGTTCCTGATGATATCATATCGTGCCTTATGATGTCATCTCTATCAATAGATGTTCTAGACCATGAATATAATAACAGTTAAATATGAAACACACTAAATATTCACTATTAATTCATTATCTTGCTCATATCTAATCCGTTAATTGTTATCTAATCGCCAATCAACGATTATATAATACTCTGATAAGATAGTGATTAAACGAGATCAGATTAGATAAGATAAGAAGTGAAACGGATGAGTATTAAGTGAATACATTTTGTATGTATCTTTTAACAACTTCCACTGCAGTGGTGGGTCCTGGAGGAGGGTTTATGGTTGGGTTGTCTCATAATTTGGAGAAAACATGATGCAATAATTCCACACTTTCCAGCAGGACAATATCAAGCAGCAGAAGTCTGCCAATGGCATTTACTACAACCAAGCAGTCAGTGGCTGCAAGAACTCCAGTGATCTCTGGATCATCATCATATTCAGGGTGCTCAATGTCAAGGTCTGCATCCAGGGACAGTTCAGGGGCAGGAGGATTGATGTATGAATCCAATAGCCCTGGGGAAGCCTGATCTTGGATTTGGACGCCTGCTTCGGTGAGCTGGTCCCAAAGATACTGGGGGACTGGGGCCCCCATTCTCTCAAGGAGTCGCACCTCTTCAAGCAACTTCTTCTTCGATTTCGGCATTCCCTTCAGGGAGTAACCACTGTATTTCTCAGGTAGACAAGACCAAGAGCAGTCCACCATACCGTGGGAAGATGCGGGGATGATGGTGGTTACAGGTCAAGGGGCGATGCCTCGACTCCTTGTTCCCTGCAGTAAACCTTGCAAGGTAATTAAGCCAACACTGAACGTACGTACCTGGGTCCAGCCAAACATATCTGCTCACCTTGTTCCACCGGAGAAGAAACTATGACTCGCCAGAGAGAACTTGGAGATACATTGGCCGCGAAAGCCCTATTAGTATGTGTCCATGCTAGTTGCCACTGTGACGACAGCTCAATGAGCTAACGTGAGCAGATTTGCGGTACTGTATGCTCCCTTCAATGCCTCAGTACATGGCATGCCATGTTCATCTCATTCCAGATATTTGTCCTTTCAACATGGACCATTGTCATGATCAATAATCCTTTGAGCTTTGGGTGGTTCGCATTCCATCCACTCCTTCAGAGCATTGCTCTTGTTCTCTTCGCTTACGGTGCTCAAATAAGATCCAACTATCAGACTGCCAACTGACAATATCTCAGGGATTTTCACTCTTCAGCCTACGACGCAACCCGGAGCGAAAGCAGCAGGCTTGGCCCGACATCAACTGGCTACGATCGTCACAGGTGTTCCCGTCATTATGCTTGGAACTCTGTCTATCTGGTGCTACAAGGCGCTTAACGGGAGACCTCATTTTGTCACTTGGCATGGTGTATGTCTTTCATTCTGTGATTTCCAACGTTAGATATGAATTGCAACAGACTTTCGGACTGCTTTGCATAATTTGGCTCGTCGCGCAGACTTTTGTTGGAGGAGGAAGCGTCTGGTTTGGAGGATATGCATTTGGAGGTGCAGTGAGATCAAAATCAGTTTGGAAATACCACCGGTTTGTCGTTACCTTTTTTTCTCTTACACAGCAAGTGAATCTTGACTGCCAGCGCATCTGGATACCTCCTCTTCATCCTGATGATATTTACAACTCACCTGGGTGGTGGATGGTCAAACTGGGGCATCAAGCACACAAACATTCCCATCCGCTTCTTGGCATTCACAGCCGCGCCTTTCGTCATCCTCGTATCGGTGCTTGGACGTGTTAGGTAACCTGGACTCCTACCAGATACCCACCATTACTGATTACCAACACAGAATGGCCAAGATGAATTTTTTGTAGTAAAAACCTTTAAAAGCTCGATCCAGGTTCAGAATAAAAAAACATGCATTAAACAAAAATCAGTATATAATGTACGGTTTTTTGACGCAAGATTTATTTTCCCAGTACAACTGTTGGTATCACTTCTCGTAGGAAGCCTGGTAAAAATCTGTCTATCCGCTCATTAGTTGTGGCCCACAGCATCCGTTGTCGCTCGTCGCGGACGTCTTCATCGGATGGGGGTACAAGAAGACCTGAAGAGTTCATCACCAATACGATGTTTTTTAGCGACTCGGGTACAGCTTCATACTATGGTGACCTTATTAGATTGTTCTCGCGCCATCAACGCTGAAACATACCAGCTGATCATTCTTGTCGATATTCATCAGGCGATCAAGCAAGTCTAGAATTTGGATCCACAGTAGTCGAAAGTCATGTTTGATATGACTCTCTCGCAGCTCTAAATGTATGAAAGTCTTGCACAGTAAAGCAGAAGCACGTAGGCGAGTTTCTGGCATGCCCTGCGGGTCGCGTTGCAGGACCTGGGGCTTCAAGAGTTCATCAATTAAAGGGAAAATGACCCGATTAAACACATCTTCCACTTGGTTTTGTTCATTTTCGCCAGCAACTATGCGGGGGCCAAGCAGCATACGCTGCAGATATGTTATCGCATTATGCCGTACCTCCCGAGCAGCATTTGCTGATTGACGGCCTAAAGATGCCAGTAATGGAAGATATGAGTGCTTCCAAGCTGAGGGCCAATCAGATTATCTGTCACGAGAAATAAGAGCAAACGTATACCTAGTTCACCTGAGACGTTGGACATTTCAAGGAGTGATGGCAATTGCCGATTGAGGTTCGCGATGAGCTCAATAGCCTTCTTCCCTCTAGCAATCACCGCGGAGCTGGATAACATTGCTCGACATATATCCTATTAAAAAACCAACGGAACCTACTTTGAGGAAGTGACAGGTTCTTTTCGGCGACTTCTGTATTGCTGAGTTTCCGTCAGAATTCCTGCCGCCGTGGCAAACTCGTCCAACAAGAGGACGAGTCCCGAAGAGTTGTCCATAGTAACGAGGTGTTTCGGTCCTTCAGATACGAGGCCTACTATCAGGTCGAATGATAAGCGAGCGGCTTCCGGGTGGGGCATGGTCGAGCGGATCAGAGCAAATACTAGGTTCCACTCCGTAGCTGAACTAGATTTTGGTCAATCAAGGTCTGAGTGATACTTCTACCTGCTAACCTGACGATCTCTTTGTGCTTCTCAAGTATCAGAATAACACCAGATACTACTTGCTCCCCAACAGAGCTTGCAACAGAGGATGGGAGGCCAGAAAGTAGATCGAATGAGACGTATACTTGATCGCGCGAGGCTGGCTGCGTATATTCCACTTACATATGAACTGTGCCCAGATTCAATACACCAACGCACCTCTTGGGCTAAAATTAGACATATACGCAGAAGACTGACGACGGCTCTCTCTATGAGCAAAGCACTATATTGTGTAGAGGTTGTGAGGAGGGCAGATAGGTGCTCAAATACAATAGGCCTATTAGTCCATTATCAAGAGACCGATCAGAATAAGTAGTCATGACCCACCAAAGGTCCTGGATATATTGAGGTGCTTGACAAGAAAGACTGACCATTGTCTCCAATAGAAAGACAGATGCAGGATCATATGGTAACACTTGCGAATTCTGAGGAGTGCCATTATCATCAAAGGATTGTTTTAAGTGCGCAACCGTTCTCTCATGAGCAAGCGCCTCTAACGCGCGAACTGCCGCTATCATAGCTTCCAGATCAAGTCTCCTGTGGAATTTCAGTCAAGTATACACCACTTGGAACGTGCCTGCGTACATGATTTGTTCGTAGAGTTCATCTAGTCGGCAGGACGTGATGCAGTCAATAGTGCATAACGTGTTCTCTATATCTGCTTCTGTAGCCTCAGGAACAATATTCTCAGTGCCAGAGTAGGGTGTCATAAGATATGAAGACAACGCAGAGAGTAAGCCTCCGTCCCCCCTGGACGTTTGGCGATGGGGCTGATTGCCACGAAGGGGGATCATTGATACACCACCGAGAAAATCCTCCGTTTGCAGCATTCGCCTTGGAAGCAAGGAGTGTAGAAAGAGATTCTGGAACATCTCGAAAATCTGCAGCGCCTATAATGTCATAAAGTAATACCGCATAGGCTGGAAGCTGACCTGTGTCCAGCCTTCTCGTAGAGCATTACCATTACCATTAACTATATTGAAGAGTACTACTGCAGCTAATTGACCTTTGACATTAGTGCCAAACTCAACGGACAACCGTGATATGGTAATCGTTTGACCCTCCACTTCCACTTCTGGGTAGTTAGGTACGGGACCTCCCAGAGTGTCAGAAAGAAGATTTGTGGCTTGTGAAAGAGATATGACGACAAAGTCAAAGACGTCAGCAAGATTGAAGTGGCGGGCCAAAGTTGCACATTGTCGTAGACCAGTGATTGCATGTTGAATGATGTAGTCGTCCCCAAAATTGACGAACGCGTAGGTGATCGCCGAGACAACAGACTTCCATACAGCTCTGAAAATCTCCAAGTCGAAGAGAGACGTGTTACACATCATAAATTGTCCTTCGCACACGTCGGGTGACCTGGAGACATGGTTAGGATTTAACAGACTCACCAGCTTGTCTAGTTCTTGCCAAAAGTTCTTTCCATGCATATTCGAAACCTAGCTGTCCGGTATGTTCTTCTGGCATTATGATCTCTCGTTTCCGGATCGAATCGTAAATATTTTGCTATGTAAATGTCGATCAGACCGCAGCCATGCTCACTGAACTCTCACCAGAAACTCGGGAGAAAAATCTGAACCGTTATTGACACCTCGCAGGTTTCTCATGTAGTCCTCGATGGTCATCCTTTTCTGGGGTGGGGATTTCTCAGATAGACCAAGTACACTCTACGAAATTGATTACCCTTATTTGAGGGTTGTGTAGATCTGTGTTCAGCATAATAACGGAGTATGCTAATACATAAACTGCATCCTCGCTTTGAATTTCCGCTGATATCTGTTACTACGTGAACATCTCGACCAGAAAACAAACTTACGAGGACCGGAAGCGAAGTAAATAGATGCAAAGGTTTCAGTAATTCGCGCAATCTGCTGGGCCTCTCCTGGAAGCCGAAAAGTTTCAAGTAGTTCACGCATTGCTTCGGCAATTGGTTTCTGATCGGCCTTTGTTAGTCAAGATGAACAGTTGGATGAGACGTGCAACGTACATTTTTGAAATCAAAGAGGCCAATGAACGCTGTCAAAACATCGATATTCTCGGGCTTGGAGATGAAATCGCCAAGTAGACGCTTATCAAGCCTCGTGCAACCCTTGAGAAAAGTGGCAAGACTATGTGCCCTTGAGACGTGTGACGATAAATCATTGTATATCAAACTCTTTTCTTCCAGGAAAGCCACGCCCGCTTTAGGTTTTGTATTGAACCGTGCGGCACCGGTAAGGATCAGTTCTTTCTGGGATTTTGTCTGGATCAATGATTCGGGGGGCAGGAAGTCCTGTACAAAATGAACTTTTTCTTTCTGGATAGCAGAACAACACGCGAGGCTCACCGTCGGCCATAATTGAGCAGCCTAATAATTCATTTCAATCAGCACATTTAAAGTCGTTACATAGAGGAATTTACAGACGCCTTCGATACGTGCCGCCATGTCATTTACAAACGTTAGCAACAAGTCCAAACTGAGGTATTGTGCATTTATTCGTTGTGCTTCATGTACTGAGCCGTAGTTTCCGGGATAGACGGACTGAATAAGACGCTCACAGAAAAGGCAACAGCAAGGAAACATTAGACGCTTACTTTCGTTAGGAAATCAATAAGTCGCTCAAACAAATTTTCACAGTTCACGTCGCAATCATAATTTGTATAGAGGTCGACCATGAAGCTAGGATAGCGAGAAACGTGAATGAGAGTTTCGAGTAACAAATCTCTCGATTCCCCTCGGGCGGGTGCAGCAAGGACACGAGAAGATGGTGCAATCCCCTTATCAATATCAGCTTCCGTTTCTGACACCGTGTTTGTGGCCGGAAGGGCCGGTGTTCCCGGTCTTGGTGACGCTGTGGAACTTGATTTTTTGACATGTGCTGTAGTGTGTATTTGACCTTTGCCTGACTGTAGCAAACCTGGTTGCGCTAGTCTGTCTATAGCAAACGCGAGAAATAGTTCCTGCTGCAACTTCAGATGTTTCCTCATCGTTTCAAACATTGTAGAGGTGGCGCGAAGTGCTGCTTGCAGGACCCAGACATTATCGGACCTCGCAAGCTGAAACATGTACTTGCATCCATGGTCTACTATCAGTGCCTTCAAGGATGGGTATTGCGGTATATAGGATCCGGACTCTTCGAAAGCCGCGTTCAATGCGCGAAGAGCTATCAAACGTGTCGAATCGGTATGTTGCTGATCATTAGGATCGAGGACATTGATGAGGACGCGTAAGAGTTCCAGAATGGAAGGCAACCCATCTGTAATTTATTAACATAGTATGATGTAGCGCATGTATAACGTACATTCTAGCCTTTGCAGCTGGGCACCAGAGGGTCTTATGCCCTGATGTACTTCTGTAGATTCTGCCGTTTTTTCAATGCTCTCCTTCTCCTCCGGAGTCTCTCGTTCTGTTTTGCGTACTTCTTGAGATTGAACATTCATTTTGAGCTCAGTTTCGGGGGTGTCCTCGTCATTTTTTAACTTAGCTTCCTCGGCTTCTGGATCCAAGATGCATAATTTAGAAAATACTGTTCTGACTAAATAATGCATGGTGTTTTCTGCCGTTCGCCTCAAAATTTCTGTCCAACGTTATGTCAGCGATGACATCTCTAAAAGATCCCATGAAATTGTTTACCGCTTAGACGCATCTGACAGCAGGTTGTCAGTACTGTCTCTAGCATCTCACAAACCTCAATATCGCCAAGACTTTTTCCAACATTACCACAGAGACAGTCTTGTATCACGGTCAATATCCTGAGCAAAACTACCTCATCGCCAGAAGAGTCGCTCGCTTCAAATTTACAGTGAGAGACTGTACTACTCAGTTCAATGAGAGCCTGGTCAAGATTCGGAGAGCCTGGTTGAATAAGGCCAGAAACGAAAATATTGTGCAACGACGAAAGCGCCGCGGAAGTTATGGGTCCAGTCGATAGAGGAGACCGGATTATTGCGAAAAAGGGGGAAAGAAGTGTCGTCAGCTCTACTTCTCTGATGTCTGGGGGGCCATTAGAACTATCGTGCAGTGGTACTTAAATGGGTCGACTCGCCTTCAACGCTCTGGACGGTCCGTTTTAATTCATAAAATCCCGCCATCAATTCGGCCTCTTTGCTACCTTTTCTTAAATGTGGTGAACTTGAAGCAGGAGCAGAAATGCGCAATCCCAGATTGCTGCTAAGGTTGGAGGTGTTGCTCCGCGCTGTAACGACGTGAACCGACGACGCCCATCTGGAATTTTTGCGCATAGCAGATGTAATCGAGAGTATCTCCGAAAATAAGACATGCTTGTGCGAAGCTGATTTGTCTGGTAAGTTACCACTCATCTTCACTTGCGAGCCCTGGGACGGCTGTATTGCTGACATAATTTGTTCGATTGACAAATTAACATGTACAAAATACAAAAGAAATTCCTGCTCATGCTCAAGGCGGACTATTGTTCGGGAGCATCGCCAGCCCTCTGGGACATGGCAGCCTGACCAGCAGCAGTTGCAGCTAGCCTTGATCGCTTTCTCTCCGCCTCTTGGATACGTTATTAGACGCTAAAGCAGTCGCAGTTAGGTTGACCAACCTGCTTCCTTTTCCCTTTCAATCTCTGCTACGATGGCTTCAATTTCTGGAAGGGTGAGGCTCTGTGAGATCATGTTAGCTCCGCCTCATGAGAATAGAAGCGGTACATACAGTCACTTTACCGTAGCCTTCCATCACGCTAATTTCAATATTCTTGGCACCAGTCTGCACAACCTCCAACAAG
Source organism: Amanita rimosa (assembly GCA_023014395.1). NCBI lineage: Eukaryota > Fungi > Basidiomycota > Agaricomycetes > Agaricales > Amanitaceae > Amanita > Amanita rimosa. Next base: position 299,345 of record JAEBUO010000038.1, on the reverse strand, counting down.
CTCTTGATTGTCAGTTTAATGGCATCATCCCTCGACAGATCATCCCTGTGGTTCTTTTCCAAAAACTCCCTGACTGTCTTCGATGAACGCCCAATAGCATTTGCCTAACGATATCAGTAGGATAACCACATACATGCCATCATACAAACCTTCCAAGCACTATAGATGCCGCTAGGTTCAGTTTGGTACAGTCGAGGCCGCGTATCATGGGGGTCAAATCCTATAATCAATGTGGAGATGCCAAATGGTCTAACACCACCAGATTGGGTATACCTCTGTGAACAGTTAGCATCCTAAACCTAAAGAGATTGATCGAACGCACCTGTTGAATACCTGCTATATGGCGCGTTATATATTCAACAGTGACAGGGTCCTCCACCGTTAGTCTATGACTCTGACATTCTATTCTTGCCTTGTCGATCAGAACGCGACCATCTGCCGTCAGACCTGAAGACCCCCCCCAGTCATATGAACACGCATGCAAACTCGAAGTCCTCACCAGCAAATGCGAGGCATATATGGTCGTCAAGCATGACAACTTTACGCACAGTACGAGGATCTTGCAGTTGCAAAACCGATTTCTTTTCTACCCCCAATACTACGACATCCTTGCCACGGACTCCGACCTTCGAAATTATTAGTGGCGACAATGTAGGATGGGAGGAGAGAGTTACAGCACATGTTCCCTTCCTTACAGCTTCAAGGGCATATTCTACCTGTTTCAGCACTAAGCAAGCGGGTGCGTAATTGACCTTTCAAGGATACCTGGAAGAGATGCCCATCGGGAGAGAATACAGTGAGAGCTGGCAGACGCGCCTGAGCAAGTTTCGCAATATCTCGAAGCGCACGTACCACGGTCATAAGATCTCGACATGTTGGACGTTGAGGGCGAACGGCAAGACGCGCGTCCGTATGCTATCGCCGATAGATTACATAATCTCCCACACAACATGAACATAGACGATGAGGTTGAGATATTAGAGTCGACACGCAACACGAACTCCAACTCTTTCTTATGTCAAATATGCTTCAAGGACATTGGAAAGCTCAGTAACTTTCAGCGCCAAGAACATTATGAAACCCACTTCCAGACCGACTCGGACTCAATCTTAGGCATTGCTAGCGCTGGCGTTGAGTCTAAATCGCGCAAAGGGTGGAAAGTTCGCCTTCCGTGCAACGATGAGAACGATGTGTTTTGGTATTCTGCACTGTCTGGGCCGCCGCCATCCAACTACACTCCGGGTAATTCATCGCATTCATTATTCGATGAAATGCTGACCATCATGCTCAGGACTGGTGCCCCTCTTGAAAAAGGGACTACACAAGTCACATCTACAAGGTCAAACTCTACGCAGTGCACTCTGTCACCCTCTTACAGTACATGTTCATACGGAGACATGGGATCGTACATGGGGCTGTGGGTGTGTCATTTCCACTTGCAGCGTATATCGTAGCTCTAATTTGAAATGAGATACCGTAATTATCTCATGATGTGTTCCGCCCTTCTCAACCAGCAAACCCGGCCAGAATATCATACATTAATACGTCGTCCTGGGGTACGAAACTTGCAAAGATTGATAACAGAAGCTTGGGATGCAGGTACCTAGACCATAATCAACACATACGCCATTGCTGGATGAAACTACAGGATTTGATCCAGAAGGACGGGAACATTTGAAAGTACTGGTTGGCACATCCAAATGGATAGGTACCGCAGGTTAACACCTTTTTCACTCTTTGTGGTCGCATGAATGACATGATTTAGATCTCTATGCTGCTTTCACGTTCTGCGGAATACCGTAAGCTACCTGGTTTACCAGAGTGATGTGATAATATTTATTTAAAGATCAGCTGCGAATTGGTAGAGTTCGATACGAAAACAACTACTGGTATATTTCCATTCTTATCGCTTTTGCACTTGACCTGATTCTATACTTAGATTCTCTTGTCAAGTGGGTCGTGGATCATTTTTCACCGACAGTCAGGGCAAAAGATGTCAATCAAGTATTGCAGAAGGCTTCTGCTGTAATCGTCACAGATCAAATGCCTCTCATTTTGCAACATCAAGGTCATTCACGAACGATTGTTGGCTATGAAACTACACGGGGATCAACTAATCTGCTTGTGTTCGACCCAAGTTCGTAAGTATATTTTGAAGGACATGTCCCCAATGGTAATCAAAAATTGTTAGTCGAATAGACACCAAAATCCGTTCTGTTTCTATTGGACCACTGCCCAAGCCGGCTGATACATTGAAGCGCCGCCCGATCGACGAACCTGCCCAGGTCGATTCACCGAAACGTTTACGCTCGACTTTACATGAAAATGAACCTATAGATATTGACATGCTCGGTGAGACGACCGCTGACGTTCATGTTACGAGCGATTTCAAGAATCTTCTATCATCGGATGACAAACTCCCTATGCATTTACTGAAATGTTGCAGACTCGTCCCAAGGAAGTTGAGGTAATGTTGTTGGCCTATTATAATTACGTGTTTAGCCATTCAACGTTCAACATCCACAGTCGACAGAAGCAATATCAAATTCTTTATTTTCCCATGACGCCACCATTAACCAACAAAGAGAAGGCAGCAAGGAGGACTGTCAGGAGCACTGCAACTCAATGAAGCTTGAGTTGGCATTTCATTGCTTCTGCTCTTAGTCAATTAATGCCAATCTCTGCTCCGACTTGTTGATTGTCGGGGACGTTCAGTCCTATCAACGGTGGTACGTCCAATGCAGCCACTGCACACACGAGTGCTCTTCCCCAGGCTTCCTCAATCATGTATCCACCTCCTCGCATGATGCCCTCGCGGTCTTTTCTCACTGCATCACTGAATACATCTTCGTATCCTGTACCTTTGAGTTGATATTTATCCTCGTAGGCATCATAGTTATCCTGGAATGGAATGTGAGGTACGTCAGGGATAACGGTGCTCTGAGCTGCGCGTGATCTGAGCAACTTGGCACTACTACTTTGTAAAAGAGAAGCAGAGGCGGAACGTTTGAGAGCGGAGCGTTTGAGAGCATTTGCACGGGTTTTTGCCACCAGTTTGGCAGCATCTTTATCACTTGTCTCAAGCTTGTCGATGATTTCTCTTCTGCCTTTCTCGCGTTCTTCGCGTTCTTCCTCTTCTTCGCGTCGTAAGGCCAGAGCACGAGATTCGCGCTCACGTCTTTCTGCCTCCTCCTGTTCTTTAAGGGCTTGTGCATAAGCCTCCTCACGATGAAGGTTTGATTCAATGAGTGACGCATTTTCTGCACGAAATGCAGTGATTCGCGCTTCGGTTTGTTGTACATCGATTTCGTTGATGAGATTGAAAACTGGGATGGGATAAGAAGGGGCAAATTGCAAACTACGAGATTCACACACTGATATCTTCGACTTCCTGCAGATAATCATTGTAGGAGCGTAGGTCTGCAAAATCCTCCCGCCGTTTGTTAAACCTGCCGGTGGTTTAGATACTGTACATAAACACGAGTAATAGATTTCTCACTCTTTCGCGATGCGTCTCCGGATGGCGACTTCTTTTTCAACGGCGAGATCCTCGAACGTTTGAGGGGCAAAAGCCAGCTTCCTAAGGACCTTGTTGCAAATCGGACAAGGTGCGGGGCCCAAAGTGAACAGACGGTCTATGCACGATTCACACCTGATGGATGGAGACAGTCAGCTACCGAAAGGGATAGCAAGAACCTAGATAGACATTTTATGATAACAAGAGCTGACCAACAAGCGCAACTTTGGGTTCAGATACCTGTCGCTCTTGCAAACGGGGCACTGGTCATCCATGGACTGTGGACAAGGTGAGTGGGATCAAGGCGCAACGGAGAGAGGAGTCGTACAAAGTATTCGGTTGTTCTGCCTGAAGCATCCTTTATGCCACCAGCAAAGATGGTTGTTGAGGTGCTCTGGACGTGGTTTGGGGTTGCTAAACGGGAGTTTGTGGTTGCACCAGCCTTGCGGATGGTCTTCCCCTGAAGCCAGCCTCGGGTTGCCATACGATGGTCTGACGTGATCAAAGGCTAATCAAGGATTAGTAAATTACTAACTGATCCATGGATCTTTCTACTACCACCAGCGCTGCCTGGCGAAAGGCTCTTGACGAGCTGCCAGACACTCCCAACAATATTCCAACCTTCTTCTTCTCGCATGGCTCTCCAAGGCTCCTGGTTGCCGGTGACTTACATTACATGGGACCTCAGGGTCCCTTGGCCACCTTATTAGCAGATTTTGGCCCGGCTCTACTAAAGAAGTACAAACCAAAGGGAATCGTCGTGTTCAGTGCACACTGGGAAACGGAGGGGGAACGACTCGGTATGCAAGCTAGACATTGTGACTCTACATTATCCCTGACAGGGAATCGTATCAACAGTAACTGATTATGGAGACGAGAATCCGTTGCTAATGGATTATTACAACTTCCCGCCAGAGATGTATAACATCCAGTTCAAATCGCGTGGAGATGCAGAGCTCTCCCGCCGAGTAGTTGAATTGTTCAAGTCGGTGCGGTATCCTTGTCCTTGTATTCCGTTTGTGCATTAAGCCTGTCAAGGCTGGCGAGCGTGCACGCACGACCCCAATAACCGAAGCCCGTGGAGTGGATGGACGGGGTTTTGACGGCCCCGGAATTGATCATGGCGTCTTCGTCCCGTTCCGCCTCATGTTTGGAGCAGAGTTCCGAGAGATACCGATCGTACAAGTATCGATAGATTCCAGCATGAGCCCGGAGAGAAACTGGGCAGTGGGCAAGGCCATGACACCGCTCCGGGAAGAAGGAATCCTAATCTTGGCTGGGGGGCTTACGTTCCACAACTTGCGAGACCGGGCAGGATTTACACCATCCACGGCAAAGGGCGTTTACCATGAGTTTGAAGAGGCGGTTGTGGGTGCGATTGGGATATGGGATGCGGAGGAACGCAAGAGGGCGATGATGAGGTTGACGGAACACAAGGGATTTCGGGCAGCACACCCGCGGGAGGATCACTTTGTGCCATTGTATGTGGCGGGAGGAGCGGGAGAGACGGGGGGAGCGAGAGTAGTTAGTGGTGTGTATGGGACGGCGACGGTTGGGTTTGGTTTGTAACAGTTTACTTAACTAAGTAAGCTTTTACAAGCTGTTGTAATGTAATGTAATGTAACTCGTCTTGATTTATTGTAAGATTGTTACAATCTCTCTTGCACCTTGCACGCCCTCTCCCTCAATTGTCCGTATTCTTGGGCATCGTAACACCTACTCTTGGGTACTGTAACCTCTCTTGCGGCCCACTTGTGCGTATTCTTGAATAATCCAATCTCTCTCACACTCGTATGGCTAGCAGATAGCCGACCCTACTTCTCAAATGCTTCACCGCTCCGTCTCCCTCCCAGTATCCCAAACCTTTTACACAGGCCCCGCCCCAATAACACCTCCGCTTTCGCCCGCCGCTTGTGATAACCACAACTCCATTTTCATCGACGTCGAACCGCGCTACGGCGGGCCCTGCTACACCCTGAACACCGACGCTTCTCCCAGTCCTTGCATCCAGCAATCCATCGACCCAAGTCCACCCACACTGTCAACAACGAAATACGGGCACGTATTAAAACACTTTGATCCACAACATCCAGTCATCCCACAATCCCTCTCGCTCGCCGAGTTTGAGGTACGAGGCACTTTGGGTAGGTCTTCACTAATCCACCATCTCACCATGTAATACCCATCATCATAGGAACCGGGACATTTGGGAAGGTGCTGCTCGTACGCCACCGTGCCGCGGCAGGGGACAACAACGCCCAGAACCACTTTGCACTCAAAGTCTTAAAAAAGACAGATATCATACGTCTGCGACAAGTCGAACACGTCAATGCCGAGCGCAGCATCCTTCACTGTATCAGTCATCCTTTCGTCGTTGACCTCTTCGCCACTTTTCAGGACACCATCAACGTCTATATGCTCATGTCCTACGTCCCTGGAGGAGAGCTTTTCACTCATCTTCGTCGTGCCCAACGTTTTACACCTGATGTCACCCGCTTCTATCTTGCCATCATCGTGCTTGCTTTGCGCTACCTTCATTCTCACAACGTCATTTATCGTGATTTGAAACCCGAAAATCTCCTCCTTGATTCTCGCGGCTACTTGAAACTCACAGATTTTGGCTTTGCCAAGGTCGTCGACGACCGTACTTGGACTCTCTGTGGCACACCAGAATACCTGGCGCCAGAGATTATCCAATCTGATGGTCATGGCAAGGCTGCTGACTGGTGGGCATGTGGTATCCTTTGCTACGAAATGCTCGTTGGCTATCCCCCTTTCTTTGACGAATCGCCATATGGGATTTATGAAAAGATCTTGGTAGGAGAAATTCATTGGCCAAGAACGATGGACCGTTTATCCAAGGATCTCATCCGCTCATTCCTTAATCCTGACCGTACCCAGCGCCTCGGAAACATGATTGGCGGGTCACAAGATGTCCTTGATCACCCTTGGTTCCGTGGGGTTGATTGGTGCGCGCTAGAACGACGAGAAATACAGGTTGGTCTAATTATTATTTTTAACCGTCTTGTGTCTAACCGCTTTTATAAGGCCCCCATAATTCCTCATACCACATCCCTTGAAGACATGCGCCATTTCCTGCACCTAGGTCTTCCTTCCATTCAAGAAATGCCTGGGTTGTGTAACTTGGAGAAACCCGTGCCTCGTGAAAGCCTCTGTCACTCTGAATACTTTCGTGAATTCTAACACAATCTTCTTTTCCATGTTTCTTCAGCAATAGTAGCTAATATGGACTAATTCACCTCTGTGTTGGTCTCGCGTCTCGAGTACATATACCCATCTCCCATTGTATCTATCCCTCCTTACCTTCAACTTGCTTTCATAGCTATTATCTTCACCGTCTCAATGCACGCACTTTGCCTCTAGTGTAGCTATGGTTTCCGGTAGTTGTACTACTGCTCTGTATCTCGTATCTTGGCCCTTGGGCAAATGTCAATGCCCATGCGACATCCTCGTGTACGGTTTGAGTAAGCGAAGTCGTTAATACCGCTGCCTCGTCCCTGCTATCTCGACATGGCAAGTCATGGTTCATCAAACTTCCTCATAGCAGAGGTACAACTCGCCCTAGAACATGTAAGGTCCTTTTATGCCCGCCGATTAATCAACATGTTCTCCAGGCCCGCATAGCGAAGGCGGAGAGGACCAAAGACCTAGGTCTGCCTATACAACTTTCAGGAAAAGCACTGGCGTTACATATCAGAAACGGACATGCCTGGATCGCTGAAAACACTCACACTGCAAAAAAGATTGATCTAGAGGTATTTTGCTCTTCGACCCTTCCAGCAGCGTTTTATGCAGTACTTCAGTCAGCAAAGACCTTGCAGGTGTACAAGGGTCATACTGGTCCCGTAACCTGCCTCGCCTTTTGTGATAAAGTAATGGGATCGGGTGATGGAAAAATCCTTATCACTGGGTCTTGGGATCAAGTATCTCTGTGCACTTCTCGATTGCGTTGTGCGCCCCATTAACAAATTTCTTCAGACAATCAACTTGTGGGACACTGATGTATGTCAGGCAATAATCTGCGCAGGCGCAGCTGACTGCATGGTGCTCTAGACGAAAAAACTAATCTCGTCTACCAAAGCTCATTCCGATTTTGTTAAAGCGTTGCTCGTGTTCCCATCGTTACAGCTCTTGGTGTCAAGCAGCTCAGACAAGACCCTTCGATTCTGGTAAATCTTGTACATTCATCTCCCTCCGCTAAAACGCTCATTCTTTCCAGGGATTTATCCAGTCCTCAGGAGCCGACTCCCCTCGCCAGCTTCGGTTCTATATCCGCCCACACCAGACCCGTGGAATGCATTGATGGGATTGTTCAATCTGATAAATCCGTGGTGCTGTACACTGCAGATACTATGGGCATTATCAAGGTTTGGGACGTGACTCTGGAGGATACGACTCCACCCCGCTGGGTAAGCACATTAAAGACAGAACATCAGTACCATCGAACAAAAATCAATGAAATGAGGGTTGGCAATGAACAAGTGTGGACAGGTTGGATGGACGTTCCTCGTATAAAAAAAACTTTATTGACTGCCCACATTTAGCGTCCTCAGACGAGTCAGTCCACGTTGCGCTAATTAATCCTACCAAAGGAAAGCCTCCCAAACCCATCACGCACCCAACAAGCGTAAGAGCCATCCTTCCATTACCTCTAACTGCGATATCCGAAACTTACCTGGTGACGGGAGCGGGCGACGTTATACGGACTTATGATATTTCAAACCTGGAAGAACCAGAACTTCTCGGGGAAGTAGACGCGCATTGGCATGATGTCACCTCAATTCGACTTTGGGTGCGCCAAATCAAAGATCAAGACAATAATGTTCAAATAGAACCATGGGTAGTCACCGCAAGTCTGGATGGTACTTTGAGAAAGTGGAAGTTATCAGGTATATCCATACAAGTGTTGCGAGCTAAAAGGCATATGTGACTAACATTTGTTGTAAAGAACTTATTGATCCATCGACGCTTCCAAAACCAGCTGAAGCAGCGCCTTTACCGGCCACAGGCCTCAGCGCCCTCACAGAGGAAGAAGAACGAGAGCTAGCGGGATTAATGGATGAGGATGACTAATGCTGTCGGAGTTTTAAACTGAGTCTGATCACCAAACTCAGTTTCGGTTCGTCCTCTACAACCTTCCAATAGCATAAGTTAAATAAGTCAGTAGGCATTGAAACATTGATGGATCTACGACAAGCGATGTTGGTCTTCCCAGCCAGGGAAGAATGGGTTTTCATCCAACGTTCTCACCTTCCAATCCCTAGGCACCCAGCCCTTCTCTTCCTGTTCTTCCGCCAACATCTCAAGAGCTGGTATTAATTTATGCTCAACATGTTCAATAGATTTATACGTCAGAAGGGGTCGTTTCGATTCTCGCAGAATCGTCAGCACCAACCGAGGAACGTAGGGCTCGTCTCTCAGCGCAGTAACGGGCGTGAACAACGCCTTGAAGTTGAAAACGATCGCCTGTGATTTGGGAAGCCGTCTAAGTGTTTGCCAATCCACACGAAGGTGGATGTCTTCAATCGGTAGGTCGGGACTCTGCGTCTCGCGCAATGGCCATTCATCATGGTCACTCTGGAGATACAGCGGTTGGCCAATTGCAAAATCCCAATTACCCCGCTGTATAGGCTGGTCACATTGCAGTTTGGAGAAAAACCTGTGCATATAGGATTTGAAGCGGTGCATGCGTGTGGGTATTTGACCTACTTACCGATCCATCGAAAATTCCATCTTCTCTTTGTAATCGGGAACAGGTTCGTGAATTCCATGCAGTGGTTTGCCCATCTTTTCTCCCATTCGCCACCCGACGGAAGAGCAAGCAATCGCCGCACATAAATGATACAGTCCGGTTTCTTCTTTCTGTTGCATGATAACAAAGTCTTCTGGAACGTGCTCCAACAGGAAAAGCAAGGGCTTTATTTCTCGCACATTGCATTCTACGTGGAGGATCCGGTTGTAGAACACTCCCGTTTGCTGGTTAAATGCGAACTGGTTGGGATAACGTGCACAGAGGAACTGAATCACCATCTGTGCCAACTCTTGACAAGCATTCTCGCTTCCTGGAAGGGCATCGATGATTTCCGTTCCATAGGTGTCGTAGAGTTTACGACGTTGAACCAAACGTTCTCGGTAAGTTGATTCTAGCTCAAGCCACCAGTCAGGTTCCATTTTCATTAATGCTTCAACGACACATGTCATCAAGTTTCCTTAATATCTTGTGAAGGACTTACACATAGTCTGATGATATTCCCATCGAAAAGGACGATATGGTCGTGGTCGAGCATGATCGATTTGGAAGTCGACTAATGGGTTGGGTAGCGGGACTCCCGTAAGCTGAGCATAATCTGGCCATTCAATCTCATGATTTTCATCTTTCTTTGAATTGGCTTCCCGGATAAGATTTCGGCCGAACTGGGTATATGCCAGAATGAATAAAGTGACTATTGCGGCGAGCACTTGTAACGGTTCTAGTGCCATCGGTGCAAAAGTCGACTGTGCGTGGCAAGAATCTCGTGCTGTGTGTATGACAACAAAGATTGAATACTGATCAGGTAGATAAGCGTCGGCTTACGCCGGCTGCCACCTGGGGTTTGAGAGTATGTTTGTCTTATTGGTTCTGGTCATGTACCGTAACAGATGGTGACCTAGTAGTTGTTGTTAAAGCACTTTTTCCCCTTTCTTTTTCTTGCCCGTGTGTTCCTCGTCTGTTTCTGCTGAGTATGTCGGAGAATAGTTAATGTCATGATATCCTTCCAGTGTCTGTCTGTTGTTGAGGTGCTGTAATCCTGCCATCATACTTGTGTAATGACATTTTCTGTCACTGCTCAAGTTCTCAATGGAGTGATGATGTACTGCTTGAAGTCATAGTCAGAAGTGGCCCTGTGCTGTCTACATCAAGTGGGGGTCCTGAGGAGGCTGCACTTGGAGTCTATAATCGATATATCGAAGCAAAGGTAAGATATCTCTGTTTCACATGTGACAGTGGTTAACAAACAAAAGTAAATGACTCTAGGAACCTCACTCAAGGAAGTTGTATTCGACCTCCGCCTCTCCCCTTGTTTGATACCTCTGCAACCTTCCATAGCAGTAGCTCACGGTCTACGACAAGCGATGTTGGTCTTCCCAGCCAGGGAAGAATGGATTTTCATCCAACGTTCTCGCTTTCCAATCCCTAGGCACCCAGCCCTTCTCTTCCTGTTCTTCCGCCCACATCTCGAGAGCTGGTATTAATTTATGCTCGACGTGCCCAGTAGATTTATACTCCATTAAAGGTCGTTTCGATTCTTGCAGAATCGTCAGCACCAAGCGAGGAACATAAGGTTCGTCTCTGAACGCGGTAACGGGCGTGAACAACGCCTTGAAGTTGAAAACGATCGCCTGTGATTTGGGAAGCCGTCTAAGTGTTTGCCAATCCACACGAAGGTGGACATCTTCAATCGGTAGGTCGGGACTCTGCGTCTCGCGCAATGGCCAGTCATCATGGTCACTCTGGAAGTATAGTGGTTCGCCAATTTCAAGTCCCCAACTGCCCCGCTGTATAGGCTGGTCACATTGCAGTTTGGAGAAAAACCTGTGCATATAGGATTTGAAGCGGTGCATGCGTGTGGGTATTTGACCTACTTACCGATCCATCGAAAATTCCATCTTCTCTTTGTAATAAGGAACAGGTTCATGAATCTTGTGTAGCGGTTTGCCCATCTTTTCTCCCATTCGCCACCCGACGGAAGAGCAAGCAATCGCCGCACATAAATGATACAGTCCGGTTTCTTCTTTCTGTTGCATGATAACAAAGTCTTCTGGAACGTGCTCCAACAGGAAAAGCAAGGGCTTTATTTCTCGCACATTGCATTCTACGTGGAGGATCCGGTTGTAGAACACTCCCGTTTGCTGGTTAAATGCGAACTGGTTGGGATAACGTGCACAGAGGAACTGAATCACCATCTGTGCCAACTCTTGACAAGCATTCTCGCTTCCTGGAAGGGCATCGATGATTTCCGTTCCATAGGTGTCGTAGAGTTTACGACGTTGAACCAAACGTTCTCGGTAAGTTGATTCTAGCTCAAGCCACCAGTCAGGTTCCATTTTCATTAATGCTTCAACGACACATGTCATCAAGTTTCCTTAATATCTTGTGAAGGACTTACACATAGTCTGATGATATTCCCATCGAAAAGGACGATATGGTCGTGGTCGAGCATGATCGATTTGGAAGTCGACTAATGGGTTGGGTAGCGGGACTCCCGTAAGCTGAGCATAATCTGGCCATTCAATCTCATGATTTTCATCTTTCTTTGAATTGGCTTCCCGGATAAGATTTCGGCCGAATTGGGTATATGCCAGAATGAATAAAGTGACTATTGCGGCGAGCACTTGTAACGGTTCTAGTGCCATCGGTGCAAAAATCGACTGTGCGTGGCAAGAATCTCGTAACAGAGATGGTAACAAAGATATTGATCGATGATCAAGTATAAATATCTAAATAATCCACTACTATAGCTTTGCTGTCGGAACTTTGGATCCATTGGCCGCTATCAAGCTCTTGGCAGCCGTGTGGACGAGTTCGTCAACACTAGAAGCTGTGGTGAATTGGAAGAGCCATGAGAAGTGGGGAAACTCACATTTCTTTGGCAGGTTTGACATCCTGCAACCAAGTCAGTCAAGTACTTGGACGAACCTAGTGTAATGCCAACGTACATGAATAAATCCAGCAACACGTCCCATTAACCCTATCGAGTGATGTGAATTCCACCCCTACGTAGTTCTCCAGAAGGGTAACTCACAAGGAAAGCCTATAATATTCTTCTCGGGGTGCTGCTGCACTTCGACTTCGTGTGGAATTTCTCCTTCAGAAATCAATCGCTCCAACTCCCCGCGTCGCTTCGTTTCCCTACTTTGTGTCAAACGACCGTCTCCCACTCGGAGGGATAACGGGGGAAGCATACCAATCAACGATGTAAGGTGACTTGAAAACGCTCATGGGACGACCAGTGTAGATAGTTGTGCGGGTAACATCATCGTAGCCCGCTTGAAGAACCATTTGCTTGTGCTTCGGAGGAGCTGCGGCTTCCACACTGGCCACGAATCTCGTCCCAACCCAGACTCCGGACGCTCCGTAGCTGAGGAGATCTTAGCACAGCATGTTTAGGGTACAGAAGAAGTCTTACGCTAGTGCTGCAGCAAGCCCACGGCCATCTCCAATACCCCCGGCTGCAACGACGACAACGTCTTCTCCAGTCAAGGGACTCTTCTTACCCTTGCAAAGGTCGACGACGGCAGGGATGAGGATCGAAAAAGGTGTATCGCCAGTGTGGCCGCCCCCTTCACCTCCTTGTGCACCGATGATATCGACACCTGTTATATGGATATTAGATGGGGATACAAATATGAAGCGCGGGTTAGCATGCCTTGTGCCAGGGCTTTATCAACGTGCTATGTACATAGAAGTAAGCAAGAGACACTTAATAACTGGCAAATACACTCACTCTAGGATGTCCGATCATGCTACTATTTGTCAATAACTGTGTCATGTTCTCTTTTTGCATTGCGGCTCACTTCATCACCAGAATCCCAGCCTTGTGGAGTTCATCGACCGCCCACTTGGGGGGAATGCCAACGGCACAGACAAACAAAGCAGCCTTACTCTTGATAATAATGTCAATAAGTTCGGGAAGGTGGCCGTCAGTATAGTCTCTCTGAAGAAAGGATTGAAATGATACTGCATTAAACGGTTTGGGAAGGCATACGTTCGTCTTGCGAGCGCTCCCGCCGACCTGTGGAATTAACAGGTCCACTCCAAATGGGGCATTCGCATCCTCCAACTGACTTTTCAGTTCATCAATGGACCCTTGGAGGAATTTGGGGCTCTGACGAACGCCTCCGATGACGCCAATCCCTCCTATGAGTCGGAATAAGATGAAGGGCGACAGCCTTCTAAAGGAAGGATCTACCCGCATTGGTGACAGTTGCGGCAAGTTTGGGACCAGCGGCCACGTTCATCCTGTCAAAAGGTTAATTGGAGTGGTTTGCGATGGGATGTGCGCATACCCGGCCAACATGACGGGGTGATTGATTTTGAATAATTTGGTGAGGGGAGTGGAGAAGACGGGGTCTGAAGCAGGCATAGTGGGGGATAGTCTGAGGGGGGGAACAAGGGCCAACTCTGCCAACTAAATACGGTTTCAGCCATGAGCTTGGGTAGGGCTCGTCGGGCTCCGGCCCTGTGATAGCCGATAGCCGACTCCCTCAGCGCTTGGTCAGACATGTCCGCATGCCCCGTCGACCACCATAGTCCCCCGTCCCCGTCATGTCCTGTCGACCATTCGTCCAGTTCAGCCAGGTCCGCGGGCGCTCCTTCTTCACCGCCCGCTCAGCTCTCTGCGGAGCGCCAGGTATCATCCATTCCGATGCTGTCCGAGGGCAAGTGGGTCTACCCCTCCGAAGCACAGTTTTTTGCTGCCATGGCGCGTAAAAATCATAACCCAGAAGCCGCTGACATGAAAACCATCGTCCCTATCCATAACGCCGTAAACGAGCGTGCATGGGCAGAGGTACTCAAGTGGGAAGCTGGCAGGGGAGGCGTCGCGTGTGGTGGTGTCAGACTGGTGACCTTCAAGGGTAAGGCAAATGAAACCAGTCCCAAAGCGCGATGGAAAATGCTGCTCGGGTTCGTCGTCCATCACCTATGATTTTTTACACGTTCTATAACGAGCCACGGCAGCTACTCAGCCCCATTCGACCGCCATGACTGGATTATAGATCGTTGTGGGACGCGCATGCGATATGTCATTGATTTCTATACAGGACGGAATTCAGCCGCTGGTCCCTCGTTCTACCTCGATGTTCGCCCCGCGTTGGACAACTGGGAAGGGGTCAAAATGAGGATCCAGCACTTTTGGCAGAGATGGATCCAATAGGTCTACAACCGAGATCTTTTCAGAGGGCGAGAGTCATCACTATCTTCCTCTAGCTCGCTCTCGTCGCCATCGCTGATTTCTTCATTTTCGTCCCATTCTCCATCAGCTTCCCTCGCATCATCCACTTCAGATTCATCTTTGGTTTCCGCACCCACCGTCGCCTTCTTACGTGCCACATTACGCTCTTGCTCCTCTCGCCTCTCCTTCCTTAATTTCTCTTTCGCGGCATGTTCGGCCTTTTGGGTAGCAGCTTCTTTTTTGGTTTTCCTTACTGTTATAGACTGTGAGCAACGATGCAAACCCTTTCAACTGAACCACTGACCAAATTCGTGATATATGACGGTACCTTCTTTCCCCGGCACACCTTCAACAATCTTGATCAGTCGTAGTTCCATTCGCGGACCAACTTCATCGAGCCGTACGGCTCTTTTTTGGCCTTTCTGATTATTCCTTCCAACGTAATCATCAGGAAGACTGACTGCGTTTTCCTCATCCCCAGCCACACTCCCTCCGGAAGATGCAGCGCTTTCGTAACCGTCTGGCCCGGGTTCTCCGTGCTTCCTTAACAAGAAATCGGCCACATCCTTTTCGTTACCTAGATCAAGCACGCCCGACGTTGAAGAAACCTGTTTAGAAGATGCACCTTCTAATACGCGTCTTATGCGTCTCGAAACGCCATATGGTTTGACGGTAATAATGTAGTGCCGGAGGTCAACTGTCTCCCGCTCAGCATTGTACGACACGAGAACAACACGTCTTGCATTTGATAATTTGATGTGAGGTGACAGTGGAGGGAAGAGCGATTGAAAAGATTTAGCAAGAAGGTTCAAGTGTGGGCTCTTGGGTGAAGACGGCGGAAATGATGCCAGGACAAGCTATAAACGTAGACGCTTATAAAGGGTTACATCCTGACTTTCTGGAACTAAGCATACCAGAGGTGGGCTTAGATATTCCAAACCCATACTTCGCGCTTTTTTTGATGTATTCAAGACGTCCTTCATAAGACTGTACCTCTCGAGCCGGAAGCTCAGGGTAGGGCCATTGGACAAACGGATTAATCTCATTGATGGAGCGACCTCCGTTAACGTGAATGCCAAAAGGTGTGTAACCTGCAACGCCGGCGCCATAGACAAGTAGTCCTTCAATTTGTTTTTTTGTCGTTCCTAATGAGTTATTGTTAACGGATGTTTCTACGCTTAGTACCACACACTCTGAGGCGACTGGCTGTATTTGGTTCCAAGACTTTTCTAAGGTCACGCACGAGCTGTGCAATGGATGACCCAACACGGCCATGCTTTATGATAAATGACTTGGGTGCGCCGTCCTTGTTGATTGGGTCTGCAATGGCGCCCTTGAGGTGTGTCCTGTTCTTCCGCCTCTTGGCCATCGGCGAGGAGACTCTCCTGTTATAATCTGCAGCCGTTGCCAAACAACGCGATTTCTCACTTTATGAGCCGCCTGGCCTCCTTCCGTGGACCATCCACTCCCTCTGCCTCTCCCACCCAACCCAAACAGTCAAGCTCTCCTGCGTCACAGTCAAAGGCCGCTGAATCTACCTTCCATCGCAAATTAAAGAATTATTTACTAGAACTCCGGACCATCGCAGAGGCATGGGTCGATCTTGTTCTTGTAGATGGCCTTAAGGCTGCTAAAGGCCTTGTGGACACACGGACTGAGCTCGAGTACGTCCTGAAGCAGAGGCATAACTGAGATTAATTGCCTGCTCAAGGAATGCGCTCTCAGTCTTACCCGACAGACGACCTCGCACGCGCGTCGTTGGCCCAAAGTTGGCACTCATCGAAAAGCACATATCAGATCTTGACATTGTTCTCAGGAAATTGGTGAAGCGCATAGTTTAATTTGATGTGAACGGCAGTGTTGAGGTCAGGTATCAGCAAAAGTTGTTTCGTCGCATGAATACGGTGACAGATAATATGGAGGTACTCTTAATCGAAGCACAGAAGGCAAAGGGCTTGCTGTGGGTTGAAGAGGAACCGATGTGGCTTACCTGGTCACTAGCAAAGTTTGGTGAAGAACATGCATCCCTCATCTCTCCAACTATTGATACATCGACAGTTTCATCGTTTGCCTGTATTGTACCGCCATACCACCGTTCACTGGCTTTGCACAACCACTTAGTTAACAAACTACGCAGCAATTCCATTTCGTTCCAAGATTCCCGTGACGCCATAACAGAATGGGTAGAGCAGCCATGGCTTAAGGAGTCAGGTTGGAATGCTCAATGGGAAGACATCTGCGCCATCGAGGTTGAACGATGGCAGAGTTTACGTTAAACACCATACGCTACATATCGTCCTCGTCTATGCGTATCTCATCCACATTGGCTGGTTGAAATTCCGTTTTCGACTCGGTAGTCGCTTTCGGCAATGCCGTTTTCGTGGCAGACACGAAGGCTGGTCCTTTGACACCTCCGTTGGCCTTCTTCTCAGCTGCGGCCATAGCGTCTTCTGCTCCATCTTCCTCTTCCTGGCCCGCTCCTTGCCTTGCAGCGATCGTCTGCGCAGCCAAATAACTAGCCTCCGTATTGAATTGCGCTTGCACGCTGCGTTTGATTCGAAGCATTTCTCGGAAGGTGTCTTCCGATCCTGTCTCAATTTCGAAGGTGTTCCATTCTGCCCAGAACTTGGGATTGACACGAGGATCACAAAACTGAGATGCATGAGCGTATATTGCACGAGCGCGGTCAATTTCTCCGAGCTTGCGCTCCAATGCGGCAAATCGAAGACACATCTCCGCTGTCTGTCGGTCGGGAAGAACTATGGGACACCAGGTAAGCAGGCGACGAAGGAACAAGAAGGGCTCCACAAACCTTCCATAGCCTGTTCGTAGATTGGTCGAGTAGCAGGCAGACCATAGTTCTCTGTAGCTTTCGCAATATATATTGTGAACATCTTTTCGGGGTCAAAATCACCTAGAAGTTGTAGTATGTAAGACTGACCTCAAACTTGTCTTCATCACCCACAACCTTGGTGGCTCGTTCGTAGATGCTCATTCCTCGCTTTGCCAACCCATACTCTTCCTCTAACTTGGCATACATAAGGAAGATGGGCTTGCACGACTTTGGCGGACACTTCTCCAACGCTTGTTCAAATAAATCACGAGTTCGTTCGAGTTTGTCACCACCCTGGAAGAGGTTAGCAATGCCGAGAGTTGGCAGCGACCGCTTACTCACATATCGTTTCACAAATTTGGACAAGTAAATGTTCCACAGCTCAAAGGACACGGGGAATGTGAATAACTCTACGCCGCGCTCATATACCTAGCAAAAGTGTCGGCAAAATGTTCTCATTGAATGTCAAACAGACTCTAACCTTGAAACTCTCTTCAAAATATTCGTTCGCTTCCAGAAACTCCGCGTAGTTAACAATAATTTGCGCGTTGGCTATACGCAACTCCAAAATCTTGTCATAAACGGCTTTCGTACTCTCAACATTACCAATAGACTCTTCCAGGTCAACATAGAATGACCACAATTTGAGCGACTTGAATAGTCGTGCCTGAACAGATAAAGCCTGAAAATGTCATTAGGCATCAAACGATCGCCTTTCCCATCATTTAACACCTACGTGGTCATGGTAGTTGACCTTGGTGTTCTTGGGAATTGCAGAAGCACGCTGCATAACTCGGATGGCTTCGTCATAGTTCCTAAGGAGTAGAGATAAGTACGATAGGATGTTCAAAAAAAAAGGGAATCTTTCTCACTCGTGCCGTAACTCTAACTCTGCCCACTCGCACCAAATCTCGGCCAAATCTTCCACAGCCTTGAAATTGATCTTGGTTGCCTTCTCCAAGATCTTCCTCGCGCTATCGAGGTCTGATTCAGCCTTGCCAGAAGCGCCTCCTTCTTCATAGAAGCGGGCAAAATTAATGTATAATCGATGCAGGTTGGGCGTTGTTTTGCGGGGATTAATGGTCTCTAACGCTTGAGTATATGTCTGTGCGATCTGTCTCGAGATGTTAGGATTCTTGTCAGGGGAAGAGCACAAGGATAACCTTTTCATCATCATCACCCCAAAGCGCGACCCTCTTCACCCATTCTTGAACGTCATTTGGATTCCGGCGTATGAGAACGTCATTAACGAGGAATGGTCTCCTGTCCGCCAAATCCTCAAAGTCTTTCATCCGTTGGTCCAATTCATCCTGCGTTTCCTCAACCTCCTCCTCCGTCATATTCTCATCTTCCTCCAGGCGCTGCATAAGGGCGGACATCAACCCTTCACCAAACTCTGTATACGCCTCGAAAATCTGATTGAAGTCACGAATGGTAAAGACGCTGTTCAAGCCCTGTTCAAACGTGTGTACGGCACGGTCAAACTCTGCGCGTTTAATCCAGTAGGTGGCCAGCCCTGCCCACAGTCTGCCTGCCTGATCTTTGTAAACGTCAAGGCCATCCTTTCGTATGATATGCTCAATGTTAAGTTTTTGGGTACTTTGAGTGTCCTCGTCCTCGTCATATGGAGGCATCAACTGACCCTCAGTATTAACTGGAACGGCAAGACCTGCCAACCGCACAAGCTTGCCATCAATGGAAACGGAATCAACTTGTTCCTTGTTTTCCGTTGATTCGTTGGCCTTGGAGACAATCGCATTCGAAACATCCGTGTCTTCGACGTCCATGCCGACCTCATCTGAATGATTTTCTACTACGCCAATGAAGTCTTCTAGAAGCTGGTAAGAACTTTTTCCTTCTGGACTGACGTATTCTCCACGTTGTGCTTTCCGGGCCAAAGAGAGGAATAACTTGGCTGCCTCTAGGGGACGAAGCTCCCCTCTAAGAGGGCTGAGAAGAAGGTTGGCGTAGCGCTCAGTGACGTTAGGATCAATGGCCAGATACCTCCTGTAAACGGCAGCCATGGTCTCGCCACCACGGCGCTCTGCCCAAAGCAAGTATCTGACCCATACGCGTGAATGAAGAGAGGGTGGAAGGGTGCGTAGGGCACGATCAAATGTGCGTCGTGCGTGCGTATGGGAAAGTAGGGCAGGGCATTTTTTGTGGAAAAAGATGGAAAAATACATGAGCCATAGACGAGGCATCTGTTGTGGTGCATAAGATCTTGCAAAGCACATGGAGAAGCAAAGAAACGTACTTTGGGTAACCACAAGAGGGCACGTTCGAAGGTTGCAATCAGGGCCTTCCATTCCTCCCAACCGAGAATACCGTCCAAACCGTTCTCCCATTCTTCGATGTCTTCCAGCTCCTCTTCCAGGTCGTCCTTCATATCGGAAAACTTTTTTCTCCCGCCTGCTCGTTTTTTAATAATAGGCTTTCCGCAGACAAAGGAAGTGCGCATATTGAGGTAGGCCTTCCATAGTTTAAAGGAGCCGGCGAATTGTCTGAGAGCAGATTCATAAAGGTAGGTCAGGCGCTGTAAGTAGAGGCGGGCGAGGGGGGAAGCGAGAGGGCCGAGGAGCAGGACAAGGTCGTCTGGCAGGTCTGTAGGTGTTTCTTTTCTGTGAAGGGCGAAGTAGCTCTCTCTCACGGCATTAATGGCAGACCACCAGGCATGGAAGGAATTTGGATTGTGTAAAAGATTCTCCTCTCTGTGGATGTCGGTGGGAGTAATGAGCTCTGGATGAGTTGCGGGTGAAGGAATGGGGAATGTGAGAGGAAAGAGGGCGGCGAACTGGTCGTACGACGCCGTCGTCTTTGTCGCCGTTGCGGTGGGCATCGTCGAAAGCGTTCAGAACGCCTGCCTTTGGCTCAAGTGAGTTCTCTTTCACACGCTCCGACTGCGATGCACAACGTCAAGCGCGCCCACCCGTCTTCCAAGCCAAAAGATCAAGCCAAGATCGTCCAGTACCTCGCCCTCACAGACAATGTCCTTACAAGCGTGCGCTGCTGCTGCTGCTGTCTCTTCCTGGAACAGGGTTTTATTGACTTGAACCAAGAAAAGAAGCAGGGATTACTCTTCGGAGGCCTTTGATCTGACCACACGCCTTTTGAAAATCAACCCCGAGTTTTATACTATATGGAACTACAGGCGCAACATTTATCTACACGGCATTTTCCCCACCAGGTTGGTCTTGGGATTAGCTTCTTTGGCTCAGCTCAATCGTTCTAGTTCCCCTGAGGCTGTTCACAACATGCTCTCTGATGACCTGGCGTTTACGACGAACGCCCTCAAGGGCCATCCCAAGGTGTACTGGATATGGAACCACCGGCGATGGTGTCTCGAGAACGTTCCCAATGCTCCGAATGAGAGCGATCCACAGATATGGAAGAAGATCTGTTGGGAGAAGGAGCTGGCTGTGGTGGAGAAGATGCTTGATGCAGATGCCAGGAATTGTAGGTGCAACTCTATTATCGACGACTATAGGTGAGCAGTTTGCATAGTCATGGCATGGGACTATCGGCGGTATGTGCTTGGCAACATACCAGTATCGCGGACAGAGAGAGCAGAGCTAGCATACACTCGGCAGAAGATCGAGTCGAGTTTCTCCAACTTTAGCGCATGGCACCAGCGAAGCAAGGTATACACAACGCTCTGTGCACGCGAAAAGCTGGATTTCAAACATCAAGGTATGACGAACAAGCACTCCCCCAAAATGTGGTTGACACATGCACAGAACTCGAGCTGATAAGGAATGCAATGTACACAGACCCCGACGACCAAAGTGTCTGGATTTACCATCGTTGGCTGATAGGACGAGGTTCGGCGGGAATGCTCAAATGTGCTTGATAAGCTTATGGCTGGACAGGCGACGACGTCAATTTACTTCAGAGAGAAATTGCGGCAATCGAACAACTGCTCAACGAGCAGCCAGACAGCAAATGTAAGTGCGATGCTCTGATCAAAGCATTTCTCATCGGTCACCTGCGCAGGGTGCATCGAGTCAATGGTGCATTACAAGCGATTGCTGCTGCAGAAACACGGGGAAGCGGTGGACGCACTAGCGTTGAAACACGAGTGTCAACAGCTGCTGTTGCGACTGAGGACGATTGATCCACTGCGACGCCAGCGATATCAAGACATGGCAAAAACACTAGCATAGAATACAACTGATGTGGAATAAGCCTAGCACTTGCATTCAGCAGGCTTGCATGAGCAGCTGAGCGACAGTGAGCAGAGAAGCCTCGCTTAAGACACAAGACAATACCCGGTACCACAGCTGCAGGATCTGATACCGCAGTGGTTGGAAGAGACAGGGTTACTGGAAGTCTGGTGCTGTGAGCGCGGGCAGCGTGAAAAGGCTGAGGGCTTACGGGGTGCATTGTGATAGATGACAAGATGCGCGGCTCGTGGCCGCCCGCCTTTTATTATGCGCGTGTTGTGGTGTGTTTGGCCCCGCCTCGTGGACATGGCGTGTCTCTGCTTGCGCATCTCCCTTCCTCTCTCTCTGCCCTCATGGACACCCGCCCAAATCCCCTCCACGAGCTCTTCTCTCGCAGCAATTCACCCCCTGCACAAAATCAGCATAAGCAACTTTCAAATACAAGTTCACCGAACCACCTCGAATCACTTTTTCACCAGTTAAATGCGCCACAGCAACAACAACAGCAGCAACAACAACAACAGCAGCAGCAGCAGGCGCCGCCCCAGCCTGCTCAGCAGCAGTCGGCAGATTCTTACCCCCCACCTGCTCCCACTGAAGAGCCAGCCAGTCCCCCATCGCAGCAGTCCAACACTGAACGACAAACTGCATTGCTTTCGCTCCTCAGTGGTCCTCCTGCCGCCCCGCGCCCAGCCCAGCCTTTGCAACAGATCCCCTCCCCTCCCGTTTCGAACAGATCTAATGCATCCCCCTCTCACAACGAGGCTCAGGGAAAAATTCTCCTCGAGCAACTGATGGCTGGGTATGTCTTATCTTTCGATCCTGTATGATCTTTTCCAAATACGTCATGTCAACGCGTCCGCATCGTGTTCCGCACACGAGGCGCCCGCCCGCCTAATCTTTTTGATCTTTTCCCTTTATCGCTACTGTAACTCAACAATCCGAATTCATTACAGAACTGCACCCACTAGGCCAACCTATTCTGAGTCTCAACGAGGTCCGCTTCCTGCCGTACCCTCCCCCCCTTACGGTCCCTCGCCATCCAGAGACGGAGACTATCGTCCCTACGAACAAAATGAACAGGTTTCAGAAGTTCCTCAGACCACTTCCAATCCGTCTTTGTCGCCTGCTGTTCAGTCGCTTCCTCCACCTCCATTACAACAGCAACAACCACAACCGCAACCGCAACCGCAACCACAACCGCAACCACAACCTCAACTTCAACCGCAACTTCAACCGCAACCGCAGCAGCAGCAGCAGCCCTCCTCCCCACGCAAGTCCATGTTTGAATTCACGTCAGCCTTTGACCACCTGTCAAGTCAAGTCAAGAAAAAACCAGTGCCACCTCAATCTTCCACTGGACATGAAGAAAACGCATCTTGGATGGGCAGCACCGAGCAAAAACATCAATCAGTTGATAACCTTTTGGAGCATTTGACTCGAAGCGCTCAAGCAAGTCAGGTGCAGAACGCACAACTTCCACCACCCCCGTACGACTCTTACCTGAGTGGCAGCGACTTTTCACAAACTGAGCCCGCCGTCGCTCCTCAATCCAGGCTAGCACCCATCCTACCACCACTCCCACCAAAGCCGGCGCAGCAGCGGGCTGCATCGCCGCCCCGTACTTCGCCACCAAAGTCCCAATCTCAGCGCTCGTCGGGACGCTTGGAAGGAGTCATACTTCCTTCGTCTCACCAAGCTCCATCTGTCGCAGGTAGCGTTGCAGGCAGCGTCGCCGGCAGCCGTAGAACAGAAAAGGAAGGCTCACCAGGACCTAGAGGTGGCTATCGAGGCAAAACTAAAATTGTCAATGTCAAGAATCAATCCAGTCCAAGGTGGGTGAGTCCCAGCTGTTTGCTAACCACCACTCATATTGCCCTCAGTCCACAAATGCAGTCAGTCGTGATTGATGTTTCTCAGACGCTAGAAGAGATTCAAGCTTCCCGAGATTACGTCAAATCTACTGCTATTGCGCTCGTTAAACAGGAAGCTGTATTCCTGCCTGGAACTACTATCGGCGCTACGCATTGGGTTGCATACGCTATGACCAGAGGTCGTGTTCGTGTCATTTCCAGGTCCAGCGGTGATCGCACGCTTCTCCAGCTTCCCTCATTGTTCTCTCCCAATGCCAGTGTCATTGACATGGCAGTCTATGATAATCATTTGGCCGGAATCACATCAGATGGTGGATTCGTCCTCTGGGACATTCCCGAACTATTTACAGACGACGTCCCGTAAGTCCACTAAACATTGTCTAACGTTTTATTCACCTTTGGAACAGCGGGAATCTATTGTTATGTATTCCTCCATCTGGCGAATACGAGCCCCTTCACTCTGTTAAATGGCATCCCAAAGATCCTGAAAAGTTGGCCGTGGCGTCGGACAGCAGAATTTACTTAATTGATTTAGCAAACACCCAAGGATTCCACAACAGGCCTGTTTCGCATGCCGAATTGCATATTCTTGGTCAAATGTTTACCATCCCATCCGTTCGTTTGTGTACTTGTTTTGCATTGTCTCTGATCTAATGTTACATGTAGCCTCTGGTTGCATTTGATTTCGACGTACTCAACTATGCCTTGGCAACCATTTCCGAAGATTCTTCCTTAACCACGTGGAATATCCATGACAGACTGCCATACACGACACACAAAATCCGCGGGGAAGATAAGCCTTCGTCCTTGACCTTTGTGGATGGAGGTATTGTTGTAGGCCGCAAGAACGGCACCATATTCCAGTTGCTGTCAGCAACGACAAAGAGTGTCCTCGCAACCGCCAAGTTTATCAACGGCAATCATGAAGATCCTGATATGTTTGGTCATGTCAGCTACGATCCTCGTATTCAGACACTTTGGGTGGCCAATTGTCGGCGTGAGAGTATGATCGCGATCAAGTTGAATATCGATCCTGCAGCGTCGGGCCATGAAGATGGTCACAGGTACTACTTTGACCAAATTGTTGAATTCGTAGGACCCAAACCCACGATTCACTTTGTCATTTTGACCGCAGATGCTGACCCTCATGGTGACGAGGCACACGCAGCTTGTATAGCTGCAAAAGTTCCTCCTGGTGAATTGGCTCTGGTAGCCTTCTCCGTACACAATGTTGGCGTTGATCAAATTCTCATTCGCAAGGAGTGGTTTGATGCGGCGCTGTCATCAACGGTATCTAGGCTCCCTTATCCTGTACCTGAGCATGTCGTACAGGCTACTGCTCCAGACATGAAACCGTCGCGTTTATCCCAAGTCCAGCCTACTTCTGTCAACATTTCACCACGTGGAAGGGTGTCACCGTCCGAGGATGTTGAAAATGATTATAATAGGGATGACAGCCGTGCAGGCGACCACAAGGGTAGGGGTCCCAAGGGCAAGAATGTCAATTGGAACCAGAAGGAAGAGAGTGGTAGGGAGAAAGAAAAGGCGATCAAAGTCGACACATCTATCAGTAACGAATCTAATCTAGGCCAGATGCTCACAAGAGAAATAAAAAAGACAGAAGAGAACCTACATAACCGTATCAGTCGTCTCCTCAATAAGGAGATGGACAAGCAACGTAGGTCCGTTTCGTCATGGCTGGATCTCGCTCAGTTTCTCCCAGATCAACGGTTTGAAGATGCGCGTGCTCATGAGCAAGCAGAGGACTTTGCTCGGCAGGAAAAGATTCTCAAACTAATTTCAACTGAATTGACACGCAACACGACTCGCGTGGTTGAAATGGCCGTCAAAAATGAAGTCCAAAGCTCTGTGCTACCTGCTTTGGAGACCATAACCAAAAATGAAGTTAAAGCCGCTCTAAATGACCAAGTCGGACGCGGCTTGGCGGACATGATAAACCAGGTTCGTGTTCCTGAAGCGTGTAGCTTCAGCTTACTCATCTTTATTTTGAAGACGTTACTATTGGAGATAGAGAAGCTTCTATTGCGATCTGATTTTTCTGGTCATTTCGCACATAATTTATCTTCAACAATGACTCCTCTTATTGAGCGACATGTCAAGGAAGCCATTGCCAAGACGTTCATACCGTTGTACTCCCAACAATCTTCTGCCATTCATCAGGAATTGTTGCGGGAAATGCGGGCTGAGCTGCACAGCGTCAAGACCGAGTTGACTGCATGGCAATCTGAGCTGTCCCGGAGTCACGAGGTTAGATTTTATCGTTGCTCATGGCTTGAGGATTAACCACCATTGTCACAGGCGTCTATCCGAGATCTAGAACATACAATACGAACTCTGTCAGATCAAGTCAAGTATTTGAGCATGAACTCCTCCTCTGGTGGCCTTCACTCTCAACAAACACACAACTCCCCTGGCCCTGCCGTCCCTCAGATGCAGTCCAACTTGACCCAGGCACATCTACGGCAACCAAATTTGACAACGGGCGGACCCTACTCCAAGTACCCTCAACAACAACCTCAGCAGCAGCCGATGCATACCTCCTGGTTCTCTACCGGGATTGCTGCGCCTCAAGCTTCTCACCCTGCAACCATTCCGCAGCCGCCACCACCACCACCACCACCACCTCAGCCAATCACGCAAGATCGTTCCCCTCCTGTCAAGAGTGACCAGTGGGACGAAGTGTATCTTAATGTCTTACAAAGCCAGGATGCAATGAAGCTGCGCGAATTGCTTTTACATACAAATCCCGAAGTCATCATGCCCCTCAATGGACCGAGTCTAGTTTCTCAGGCCGTCATTTTGACTTTGATCCACCGTGTAAGTCTTGGACGTGATAGAGGAAGTCAGTTGACATATTTATAACAGTTGTCTGCAATGGTTGGGGATTCATCGCCCGCTGATGAACAATTCAAGACCTCGCTATGGTGGTTGCAACGTTCTGTCGTTCTTCTCCGTCCTGAGGTTTGTACTGATAGATAAAGTTGATATTGGAATTGATCATATTATATTACAGGACAAACTAATTTCTGATTTCATTCCCCGAGTTATTCCCAACGTTCAACAATTGTTGAATACGACCAAGCAACGTATCACGATTCTCCCTGGTGGAGCGACGACTGTTGAGACTGCACGAACCATCAGCGAGATTCAAGAGACTTTGAGGCGCAAGATTGTTGTGACGGCTTGAAGATGCGATATATTAATGATATGAGATTTTTTGCGATAATGTTAGGATTTGTGTGTTCGATTTGAGTGTAAACTCGAGCAATTAATATACGAACTTGTGATACACCGCAGTCGCGCGTGAAGACGAGACAACCACCACGGACACCGCATTGGCTTTTGAAATTGACGCACCACAACTCCCATGTCGAACCGTGGATGGGTGAACCTCGAGAGTGTTGGCAGTGTAATACCTGACTCGCAGTTCTTTGAAGGGGAACCTGCCTTCAAATTTCTTGGGCTATCAAAGAAGGCAAGACTCTATGGTTTCTTTTCATGGCAAGTCTTACATGTTCCCCTCTTCACGCTTGGTCCTTTGGATAACTTGCTTAGTCTGGCCGTCGGATTTGTCCTGAGTTTACTGGGGAGCATCATGCTATTCCTGAGTTTGGTCTCTGCTTTCGCTAGTGAGTGCTTACAACCTGTGTTTTTTGTTGAACGACCTTTTTTTTTTTTTTTTTCTTTTTGCTCACCCGATCCTTCAAGTTCTGTTCGTGCTTGGGACTATCGTCAGCTTGGTCGGAACGGGTTTCCTCATTGGCGTACGTCGCAAAAGTATTTGTCGTGTAAACGTGTTCACTGAGCGCTGACTTGTCGTCGATGATATACAAACAGTTTTTGAGGCAGTTGAAACTGGTACTAGGATCCTTTCCTTGTAGAGGTTATATGATGCATGCGGTACTTACTAGGCGTTTTTTTTTTTTTTTTCGCAGATGTTCAAACCTGTCCGGGTGGTGGCGACCATCGTATTCCTTGCCTCCATCGTTCTTGTCTTCATCTTTGCGTTTGTTATCCGTGGTGATGTGGGTGTCCTATTCCTTCTCCAATCTGATACGAATTTGACGCTTGTGGACCAGGTCCTCTGTCTCAGTAAGTCCAAGTCTTCAAGTTTCACTGTGACCCATTGGAATGGCTGGCTCACACCGTATTCCAGTTTTCGTCATCCTCGAATACTTGGCCTATACGTGGTACACACTATCCTACATACCCTATGCCCGAACGGCCGTTCTCAAAATGATTGGAATGGGATAAAATCAGTGAATTAAAATGTCCTAGCTACACATGCAGATTATCCGCGAAAGTTATTTTTCAGTTCGCGGAGCATATCCATGATTTGACCTTTAGACGTCTCTACTTCTGCGTCGGTCGCTTCCCTTGTGAATGAATGAATGAACGAATAAATGAACGATAGCCTGCACAAGAAACATTTGATACTGACCTTACCGCATCGCTACTTAGACGCATGAAAACATTCCATTCTTTCTCGTCTCCGATCGTCGTTAAACCGGTCGTGACGATATTCTCCTTCACTAGGGTTGCCAGCCTGTTAACGCCTGGGTTGCTAGGATCGACAGACATGGCGAAAGCGGCATTCCCTGCAGTATACTCGTGGCCGTTGTACACGATTGTCTTGTCGGGAAGCGTGGCGAGATAAGCGAGAGCGTTGTGCATTTCTTCACCAGTTCCCTCAAAGAAACGACCGCAGCCTCCGATGAATAACGTATCGCCAGTGAAGATGCCACCTGGATATGAGGAATCGGCGCTGTCGGTGACATGGTAACAGATGGAATCCTGTGTGTGGCAAGGAGTTGCTAAACACCTTGGATTGATGTGAGGCAGATAGAGCAGCTGTGTGTTAGAGGTACTAACCTGATGTGGATGTTGCGGCCGATGGTGAGTTCATCCTTGTCCTTGACGAGGTTCGTCAATGCAGGGATTTTGTCGCTTCCGCCGTAGATAGGGGCAGAGGGATGTTTGAGGGCCTACGCCGCGTATCTGCAAGTGAGACATTCACTGGAAAGGCGTACGAGCCATAACGTACAAATTCCTGTTGAAGCGAACATCAGGTATGTGAGTGGGTGGAAACTTGGCAGCAGAGTGATACCTTGTTGCCACCGCTGTGATCAAAGTGGTGGTGAGTGGTGATGTTGGCTACGATGCGCACACCAAGGCGAACGGCTGCGGCTTGTATCTTGGGAACATCGTACGGGTCGATGGCGGCAGCCTCCCTTGTGTCGTCGTCGATGAGGAGGTAAGAGTAATTGTCCTGACGAACGGGGACAGGGACGACCTTCATTTGTCTGAAGCGCCGGAGAACAGCTGCCATAAGACTCAAGAGCATAGGCTATGCCAAATCCAATAGCTTTTGCCTGATGCCTACCGCCCCGCCCCCTCCTTCAATGCCAATCTCATCGACCCCCTCTCCAACTCCCTCCGCGTCCACATCCAAAACCCCCCATCCACAGCCAACAGGCCTCATCGTAGGCTGCGTACTGGGCGCCGTAGCCGCCTTGCTCATCCTCATATTCCTCGCCTTCTTCTTCTTGCGCCATCGGAGCAAGAAACGGACACCCCCATCCGCCGAATTTCTCCCCAGACACTCCTCCACCGCATTCCAGCTCGTCCCATCAGGACATGACGATGTCCTGCCCGTATACCCCGAGGGGCCACACCACAATAACCCATTTTACGAAAAGCAATGGACATTATCATCATCTACCTAGTCATCACCGGTCTGGATCATCATATATGTACTATCTTCCTGTTGTGTATTTATGAAGGCATGTGTAGAGTATGTTCATAGCACCCCTAGTCGCTGAGAATCGCCTGTACAACGTTTGCCACCCTAAGTTGTCTCAAATCGGTATACGTCTGTAGAAATGTTTAAAAGGGTAGCCAGAGTTGGCAGGCAGAACGCCGTACCTGTCCGCATCCAACAAATATGATGGGTTGCCCAGTGACATATGTCATGGAAAGCGCTGCCCCAACCTTGTCATCAACCGTGTCCCACTTGGTCACCAGCATGCCGTCGATACCCCGTTCCTTTCCAATACCAGTAGCCGAAGAAAAATCACGAAGGGCACGATCAAATTTCTCCAACTGATCAACAGCCTCATTTCCGACTAATGCCTCTCCGACAAAGATAATTTTGTCGGGGGTATTGACGGCCACCAACTAGGCGCGAAATCATCATCCATCACCTATTTGGTCAAAGGTGAAACTCACCTTGGCTAAAGCGCGCATCAAAGGCTGTGAACATGAAGCAATCAGTCAACTTAAACGTGTCCAATTAGGCGGCACAGTTTACCTCGTTATCTTGCATTCGTCCAGCGGTGTCAATCAACACAACGTCAAAGTCATTCTGCGCAGCTAAATTGACTGTCAGGTGGGAGCAGTGCTGCTCAGGAGGATGTCATTACCGTATGTGATAGCCTCTTTGGCAATACCTGCAGCGTCTTTACCGTAGCCACGTTCAAAGAGCTCCACACGTCCTTTGCTGTCAGTCGCTCCATTGACACCCAACATGCTCAGATTCCGAACGTGTACTCGAAGCTGTTCAACGGCACCGCTCCTACGTAATAACATCATCAAACTGCGCACATCAAAACGCGCGATAAATCACCGGAACGTGTCACAAGCGGCGATGAGGACACGAAGACCATTCTGGATAAGCCAAAAACAGACTTTCGACAGATTTGTACTCTTTCCGACACCGTTGACGCCTACGAATGCGATGCTATAGGGTAGCCTCTGCTGTGTGGACGGAAGCGGAGACGATAGCTTTGTTCGGATTGATAATAACAGGTCAGTTGACGTCTTGGGCGTGAGTATCTGAGTCAAAGAACTCGACAGTGCTAACCGAACAGCGGCATTGGTGGCTAAGTAGACATTAGTAATGCAAGAACGGGACAAGGTAAGACCAATCACTTTGGAAGCCTCCAACCTTTTTGCCAATCATGCTTTTGCCAACGCCCTCGCAAACCTTCTCGGCTATCTGCCTTGCAACGTTTTTCTTCATAAGGTGCTGTTTCATCCCTTCCAAGACAGGCTGCAAATCCTTCTCTGTTAAGATTTTGGATCCAGTTAGCCGCGCAAAGATAGATCCCAGTGCACCGAGCGAACTGGCAGCGCTCTTATCCGATTCCGCTGCAGTCAAGGCCTGGGCGATGATTTGGCTGGTCTGCTTTTCCTTGTCAAATTCCCAGTCCTTCACTTCATAAAGTCCATCACGCGTTCTTGTGCCAAATGAAGACTGGTTGACTAGGGCTTGGATGTCCTGGGGATGCAAATCGTCACCGTCAGAGACGGGTTTGTCTACGCTAAAATCGAGAGACGCCATGTCTATTTCTGAAGGTTGCTGGTCTCCCCACTTTCTCTGTGGTTTTGCTGTTGACTTTCGTTTGGGGGTAGATTCGGAGCTGAGGTCAGACACTTGAATAAAATTGCATACCTAACCTCTCGCATCGACACTCACTCTGAGTTGGGAATGCTATCTCTCCCGCTACTAGACTCTGGCCTACCTCCTCTTCCCCTCCGTCGGCCCTGACCACGGAGCCTATTTCTAAGCGCTTCTACTTTGCGGGCAATTTGTTGCTCGTCGCCGGGTAAGTCTGGATTCAGCGTCGGTTCTGACACAGGTGATTCTCATCAAAGCTTCCAGCAGGGATGGGACGCTTACCCGCGCTCTGATCATCGGATGAAGGTGATGGAGTCTCAATAGGAACACGCTGCGGTGCACGCAAGCGAGCTTTGCGGTCCTGTGGAATTGTCAGTGACAAATCGATTGTAACGGAAAGGAAAACTGGATATGAACCTGTGCCGCTTTTTGTTCCAGGCTTTTCAAAAGGACATCAAACAAAGAATCCCAACCGTCCAGAGCCTGGGAAAAGTTCCAAGTGACGGGATGTGCAACCGGCTTTGCTGAAAGGGCGTGGAGAGATGCGACGAAAGTGGTGAGGAAGGGCTCAAACTGTTTGACAAAGAGGGCCTTCATTGCGCTCAAAAGCTCATCGACGTAGGTGAGCTGGAGGATACGCTGGTAGGCAACCTAGGGATGGTTGTACATGAAGTAAGGAGTACAGAGCTAGGACATACTACGAAGATGAGCTCGAGGTCGTTGACAAAGGACCAACGGACAGCATAGCCATCTCGCTCGTATTTATCTGCATTGTTACGGCGGTCGACGAGGGCATCGCGAACAAGAGCATTGATAGGAGAGTCTGGAGATGCTGCGAGAGAGGCGGCTTGAGGGGTAAAAGGACGAGACCAGAGGACGAGGCCGCCTGAGTGGGAGATGGAGCAGAGATCAAGCATGGGAAACCGGCGACGGACGGCGGAAGATGCCGCCCGAGCTCCGATGTCAAGCGTGTCCAGGCGTGGGAAACCGGCGGCGGACGGCGTGCTTGGAGACGAGAGCCATCGTCTCTTGCTTCGCCGCCGCATCTCGTCTGCGGTAGAGTCGCATAATGTGCCCGCATACGCTCCAGATGTCCTCCCAGGCAGCATCAAACAGCTCCCACCAACCCCCAGGCAGCCCAATTCCCTCCTCTCGCACCGTCAGCTCAATTGCCGCGCTCACTATCGTCGGAATCTGGTACTCCACGTACACTGCCGTCTGCAGCGCGTCGTTCAGGTAGCCCCATGCGCGTCGACATACCTCCTCCCGGTTTATCAGCCCCAGCACTCGCAAATAGTTGATCAGAGTCCCATACGGCAGAACCACTTGGACGTTGAATCCCAGCCGCTTCAGAATCTGCATCTCTGCCACAACAAGCGCGTCCTTCAGATCGTAAAACGTCGTCCCAAAGTAGGACATGGGATTGTACACAAACTCCTCGTCGCTCTTCGAACTCAGCTGGTGGTTGGCCCGCTGCAGAAGGAGATCGTAGACGTTGATGAGGTCGCGCATCCGCAGCGGGCATTCTTCCAACTTGGACGCTAAATATAATGCCCCCATGCCAATGTCCTGTCAAGTTGTTAGTAAAGCCATTGCGTAGACAGTTGCCATTCTCACCCCCACTCCAAACTGCTTCATGGAAGTGACGAACCAGAATCGTTGGAACAGAATCTGGGCGGTGGCCACGGCAACCTGCTTTCTACAAACGCAAGGAATTATTGTCAATAACACGAGGCGAGAGGCAATACACCGACTGTTTCAAGAGTATTCCAGCCTGGTGGATCAGCTTACAGCCATACGCTCTGAGGTCCTCCTCGACGTCCCGAGGAATTCCGTCCTCTTGGGACGGAGATTTTTCAATCTGTGCAAGGGAGGCGAGCGGGTAGAGCGACGCCATGATCTTTGTTTGTCCAGCTTTGTTCTCATGGCTAGCCTTCCTCCAAAGCCCGTCTCCTCCCCTCCGCCCCCTGCAAAAGACGATGAGGAGAGACGCCGCCATTTCGACGAACGCGTTTCACGCCATTTCTCACAAGATGACAGGTCTTACCGCCCCAGGCCCATGGACAGTTATATAGCCAGTTACGATGACGACAGGTACTCCGACAGGCGAGACAGAGATTGGGACAGGAGAATGCGGGACCGTGGTCCAAGAGGGAGAGAGGACGACAGAGACCGTAGATATGACAGAAGGCGAGATGATACCTACATTGCCTACGACGACAGGCGACATCGCCGGCCTCCTTCACCACGACGGTCAGGTTCGTTTGCTCTCCTAATCATTGCACAGTAGAATGATTGAAGTTCCAGATCGATATCGCTCCAGGTCCCCCCGAACCAGAAGACCTTATTCTCCACCACGACGACCCAGGCATTCCAGATCTCCCCCGCCACTTAGGCGGCCTAGATATAATGGTCAAAGTCCACGTAGGTCCACCTTGTATGGACGCGCACACATACATAATTGACCGTAGCCGGCTCTCAGGTTCTCCACGGCCTCGGAGATCACGCTCTCGCTCTCGCTCCAGGACTTCAGAACGAAGAAGGCGCAACCATTCCAGGGAATCTGTAAACGACCGTTACAAAGATCAAGGTAATACCAGGTACCCGATTGCTGCGACCTCCCCTTCCAGGAGGAGAGTATCGCGAAGTCCAAGTCACAGTCGATCACGTAAAGTTCCAGAAAACGGATCATCAACTGCACCGAACCTGAAGCCAACGGAGCAAAAACCATCTCTTGAAACACCCACGACTCAGAATGGACCAAGCCAGTCAATTTCTGATCGTGTCTCTCACCCAAAGGACACTTCTTCAGGTATAAAGCCAGAACTGAAGCCTCCTTCGACTGTGGCTCAGCGGTCTCCCCGACACTCGGACAATAACAATGAGCCTCAGTCTAGTCCCAAATGGGAATTTCAAGACGCAGACGTAAAAGTGCGAGCGCGCAGTCCGTCGCCGCCTCGACAACCCCGCCAAATGGCCAACCTGCCAACACGTGACGGACTACCAGTGAGGCGCGCATCTAAATCACCCCCAAGGGGCCCTCGTAACATTTCTAAGCTTTCCTCTGCGCCCGGAGCGACTCCGCCGTCTCATTCTTCCGGTTTACATGGCGGACGTCGTCCTCCACCATCTACCTATCCGCGAACTGGGCATGGTTCTCACGAAGCACCAACCGAGCCACATGCAAAAAAAAGCAACAGGGTACCTATAACGGCATCGCTGGATGCAGAGGTAGAGTGGATATGCATTTTTCCAACCAACCCTACTCACACTTGGGAAAGATTGCTCGGCTAGAAAGTCACCGCGCAAATCTTGCCGCTGATTATGTTCAATTGGCAAAAAACACTAAACGGGCGCTTCACGAGTTGGATATGGCGACCCTTGATTTACGTGTGGCAGAAGCGCGTCGTAAAGTCGCAGATAGTCATCTGGAGAAAGCGCGTGCTGGAACACTGGGTATTCCCATTGACTCGCTAGTGTCCTGATCATTCCTGTCTGTATGTACAAGCATGGAAAAATATCAGTTATTTGGGCAACGGTTTGCACTCGACAAAGGACGGAATTTGGGCTGTCGCGCTCGCTGTCGAAAGTATAATGTGCCTGAGGGTCCTGCTATACAAATTTCATGCACATCATTGTATACATCCTCTTCGATGGACGTACGGCAATGAAGTCTGTGAGCCTCTCCTGATGTTCAGACACATGGTGACAGGCCGCAATATGATGTCATTGCCCACTATGTACGCACGTGACTCGGGCACGTGACATTCGAACATTGGCCCAGTCACTATTATGGTTATGGCGAGTGTTGAGACAAGTATTAGAAAAACCTTGGTTAACGCAAAGCCTGATGCTGGACCTTCCAAAAGAAACGGATAACGTTTGGAATTTGATAAGCCAAGCACAGCCCACACTTCTAATAACGCCGATAATAATAATCTCCATTCACCATCCTCTCTTCGCCAAATGGCCTCCCTTGAGATTCCCATCGCTGGATGAAAACGGAATCAATGCTATTACCTATTTTTGATAAATTTGCTCACATGGTAAGCCCGACCATGGCGGGTCCCAGGTCCTCGGAAATCTCAAGTGTACGTCAACAAACAAGGCATGCTAGCCAAATATGAACCGTTACCTCTCCTAAAATTTTCGGGTTATTGTAATGTGTCACCTGAAATAGATTATCATGTGTCAAATGATTGATGCGGTTCATGACATACCGCTTGCACGATGGCACGAGCTCTCTTCGCAGGGTCGCCGGACTAGAGGTGATGAGGGAACTTGAGGGGAAAACATAAAATTGTGTTCATACATTGAAGATTCCAGAGCCAACAAAAACTGCATGCTTTCTTTCAAATCGCATCTATGATAAGAACAGTCTCCTCACCTCCGTCGCATCCGAGCTGCATCATGAGAGCAGCGTCGGCTGGGCTATATGAGGTGGGAAACCCAGAGAGGTTCAATTATAGCATACCAGGGGTGGCAATGCCGCCAGCGGCAAAGTTTACGACTGGCAATTTTTTGAGTCTAGCCGTCTCCTTGAGCAAGTGGAATGGGGCTTGTATCTCTTTTGCAAAGGCATAAAGCTCCTCCTCATTCATGACACTGGCTTTTCTGATTTCGCTCGTCACAGCACGCGCATGACGAACAGCTTCTACTACATTCCCAGTCCCTGCCTCGCCCTTTGTGCGGATGAAAGCCGCACCCTCTGATATACGGCGCAATGCTTCGCCGAGATTGCGAGCACCACACACAAAAGGCATTTTGAAATTATGCTTGTGGATGTGATGTTCTTCATCAGCAGGTGTGAGAACCTCGGATTCATCAATGTAGTCAACCCCAATTGATTGTAAGATCTATCACGGCATCCTCGTGTGTGAAAATGCCATTGAGATAAGGAAAGGATCACACACACGCACCTGTGCTTCGACGAAGTGGCCAATACGAACTTTAGCCATGACAGGAATGGTGACCGCTTCAATGATTTCTTTGATCAATCGAGGGTCACTCTGGGCGTAACCTTGACTGACGTGTCCAGCGAGCATGAAACGACTTACCATTCTGGCGACCCCCCCTAGCAGGCGGCGGTAAGCGGTCAATTGAAAGACCACTAAATTGTTTATTCACCTTGTGCCCTGATATCAGCAGGGACTCGCTCGAGCGCCATAACCGCACAAGCACCCGCCTCTTCGGCAATCCGGGCCTCGATAAAAGCATCGAGTTAGAATCGATATGGCAGATATTTTGATAAGGGAAAGAGAGAAAGGGAGAGATAGCAGACCTGTTCTACGTTGGTGACGTCCATGATGACGCCTCCCTTGAGTGTTGCATAGAAGATCAGCGTAGCGACAGTAGTCGAGTCAGACAAGGACCTACTTTTAGCATTTGGGCTAGGCCCGATTTAACCTAGGAAGGGTGAGCAGATAGGACGATCAAAGGGACGTCAACTTGCCCCGAAGGTGGCAAGGGTGTTTGCGCCGTCCCGCTGGGAGCGCACGGGGGCGACCGTGGGGAGGGCAGTAGAACCTGCGCCATGGGGAAGGGAAGGAGTCTGGATGGAGGGAGTTGACATTTTACGGTACGCGAAATCAGAATGAAGGGAGAGAGTATTTGTATGCTGCAAACAGAATATTCTGGCTGGCTACGGAGCCTTTCGCAAACCGGTTTCCTCCTCAAAATCCTTTAGCCTGGAGCCACTCCGCAATGCGGGGTTTCCAACGGCCCCCCGTAATCACGAGCGTCTTGCCCTGCTGGACAATTTTCATTCGCTGACCCTCAGCTGACTCTTTTGCAAAAAGGGAATCGCTCAAATCCTGTGCCAGCCGCTGGTGTGATCATATGAGACATCATGTCATTGCATATTCGTGAATATCCAGGACATACTCCTGGACATACGTACACTTGCATTGCCATCGACATTGCGAATATGAATGAGGTAGCGTGTGCCACCGTTTCGGATGTCAGTGTAGATGGGAAGGTTGCCCCGTATGTTGCGCGGGACAAAGTACGGATACAGGGTTTTGAACATAGTCACTGAAGTGCCAGTGTCAGTGTCAGTGTTAGTGTCAGTGAAGGACCGCGAGTGACCGGCCAAGAGGCCCTTCCATCCGGAATATTCCTCAGGGATGTCCTGATTAATTCACTCACTCGCACAAGCTTCGCTCTAAGTCGAATTCAGTCGTCAGCGTACACTCTCATCCAACACCACAGCTATCAGGAATGTACTGTATTCATATAACTAAACCTCGTAATTCCCAGAACGCGACAGCAAACACCGAAGCAGACTAGCAAGGGAACGTAAGGGAAAAAGTCACCAAGATGAGTATACTGACACTAAGCCATGTCCATCATGTAACAAGGCAAGAATTGAATAAGGAGATGAAAAGAAACACCACGCTTGCTGAAGGAAGGAAGGAATGATCAGACACCGCAACTGCACTCTTTTAGCAGCAGCCTCCAGACTGCGGTGACTGTACCGCCTGGCCTGGTGTGACAGTTGACGACTTTGCAGCCCCCGTCGATCCTGTAGTACCCATCCTAGATAGATTCAAAGACGACATTAAACTCATCACGCCAACCAGTGAATGGCTTTGAACATACCTGTCTTTAATCTGTTTCGCCATAGTCAGGAACGCTTGCTCAACGTTAGTGGCATTCTTGGCAGATGTCTCGAGGAATGGAATGCTAAGCTGATCCGCAAATTCCTAACAGTGCGCATTAAAGCAAGCATCAACCTCAAGAACCTCACAGGCTTACCTTGGCAACACTGTACTCTACAACTTTCTTGCTCGTGAGATCAGACTTGTTACCAACGAGCAACTTGTTGACGCCTTCAGACGCATATCTGTCAATTTCTTGCAACCATTGCTTGACATTCGTGAACGTGTCTGGCAACAGACCTATGTCAATTCGGTCTTTGTACAGAATCTAGTTCAAACCCACCATTATCTGTGACATCGTATACGACAATGATACCATGGGCTCCACGGTAGTATGATGACGTGATGGTTCTGAACCGTTCCTGACCTTTCACCAACGTTTCAGTCACCTATAATGCAAAGAACGGCGAGCAGCTACCTGCAGTGTCCCACTGCAAAATTACAGGTTAGTGCCCAGACCGTCTCAGATATACAGTGGCGATACGCCAAGATTGGCCATTTGCCTTGTGGCAAGTGCAAGTGCAAGGTATAGAGAGAGAGAGAGACAGAGAGAGAGAGAGAGAGAGAGAGAGAGTAAAATAAGTGCCTACAATTTGTAACTTTACCGTCTTTCCCTCTAACTCAATGGTACGAATCTTGAAGTCGACTCCAATGGTGCTGATGTAACTCTCAGTGTATGTGTCATCTGCAAAACGGAGAAGGAGGCAAGACTGTGGAAAAATGGCACCAGTTACCAACTCGAGCGAGGGCAGACACGAACCTTGCCAACTCCCGAGTCACCGATGAGAAGGAGCTTAAAAAGGTAGTCGTATTCGCTGGTGTGCATACTAGGGAAGAGTAGGAGAGGAGGTGTTCTACAACAACAAAAGGCAGCTGAAGTGGAGAGGAAGAGGGTTGCGTCAACCAGCTGAGCGGTGGCCGTGCAGAATGCCACGTGCTCGGCTACCCCCGGACATATTGAACTAATCATTCGCTACAAGCACATCCAACACTTTTAAAAGTACACTACGCAGCGCTGCTTGCTGCATCATCAGTTGCGTTTAGGAGGCGAGTCATAAGCCTGATAACTTGGCGCTGGTTGCCAGTCAGGGTAACCCTGATGGCCGCCGTAAGCCACCGGAAAGTCCTGACTGCGACAGTATAAGGATAAATGAAATGATAGACTATTGGACTGACCCATCGCCCAGTGGTGCACTCCAACGGCAAATGTGGCACATCCAGACACGTTTCCTAGATATAGGCACCACAGGAATGAAGAAAAACTCAAACCATGTCGTCTTTTTGGCGGTTATCAATGACGCTTTGACATTCGCATGCGATGATGAGCACATTGAGCAGCCACATCCAAGGTTTTAGACTGACCATTGTGGCAATGGGGACATACGTGCGCCATTTGTTGGCCACCATAAGCTTTGTATCTTGTGGGACATCCGACTAGTGTGGATTACTCATGTGAAGCTGGGAGGGGGGGTTTCAGAGTTTGCAGAAACTCTCACCTATGATAGGTAGGAATACTGTTGGACAATAAAGTTAATCAGCGTTTTGTCTCCAGACGACATGAATAAGGGTTAGACTCACAGAACATGATGTCGCTGCGGAGAAGGGGAATACAATCGTTGTCCTTTTTCTTTTTCACACAGTACTCCAATAATCTAATCTAATCTCTAACTAATCTCTCTTTACACAAGCTTGTGGCGCAAGAGCCCCGAACTCCCGATGAGTTCGCTTCCAACGTCCAACGTCAGATGCTTATCCCGCCCTGCGCCCCTCGCTCCTTTTTTTTTTTTTTTCGAGACTGTCTGATGAATCGCTTCTGCAGTGAGAAATACCTGACCACTTGGGCAAGGCTGCTTTATACTTCAGGTCTAACCCCTTACGGTCATACAACAAAAAAAAATACTCCATGCATCCTGTCAGCGCCACAAACTATCCCATGAAATGTCAGGCAAATACTCCATGTGCACAGACCGTCCAATTTTGGGGTAGGAGAAACGGCGACGGCGACGACGACGACGACGACGAACTGCCCGGAACTCCGATTTGTGCGTTCTTCTCCCCCTTTCACATCTTCAACCTCTGAACTCTGTTAAAAAGGTTTCATTTCAGGTATCCATCAGCCTGAGATTGTGTTCCTCATACCGGTGCAAGGTTTCGTCATCCGGGCCGTCCACAACCTGATGCTGATTCTACTCCGGGAACGGTTCAGGATCCAACACTTATATTAATTTGCAGACGATTAAATCCATGCTTTTCTAGAATCTAAACGGCGACATGTTCCATGTTGGAGCCTTTTTCTCTACTCTTGGTTAGCCTAGATCGTCATGCCTTTGCTATTGAATACTCACTTGGTGCGCTGTCTCACTTGTGCTGATCATGGTCCGTCAGGGAACCACGAAACCATTCAGGTTCTCGCATGTGACACGAACGGTTATTCCCCATATGTATGCAAGGGCTCTCCTGCACCATGATTTCCCGCTTCTAATTCAAAATCACCCTTGGTTGAAACTCCACCATATGTGCTGGTGCATATTCTAATACTTTCGACAAATACGTGTTACGGTAATAGTACAGTGGCTTCAGGAGACTGCATATAACAACATCAAATGACACAATCAGGTATAAAAGTCGTTTACATAGCAATCAATATCGGACGTAAGTTGTAGTGAATTATCTGTGGACGTAAAAGCGCAGGGGCTAAGACCATCCGATACATCCTGAACGTCTCGCGTATCAAGGAAGGCATTTCGGTGATGGTATAATGCTTGTGCAGCGGGGACGCTGCTCTGAGAAACGAAACCCGGGTAAGCGAAGTGATCCAGAGCTTCGGGAACATAGCAAAAGACGGAGTCATCATGACCACTCTTGTATGAAGCTGGGCTCGCCACAGCGTGAGTCGCAGGTGACGAGCTGTTGTAGACAGTGCTGGCACTAGTAGGGGGGGGTATATGTTGGCCAATCGTTGATCGAGACATTAGCTGTGTTGCACGCGATATCAGGTGCTGATTCTGCGCGTCGGCGAGCCGGGTGTACTATGTTGACTGACAGACTTCGTCGGCGTTCACGTTCACGTGCATCCGTCACGACTTCAGCGTCAAGACCGTGTGCAAAATTTTCAGAGTACGGGCCTTTTGATAAAGCATATTTTTCATTCATGTTTTTTACTGTAGCGTGGATGGTTTCTATCCGTTCATCGGACTTTGAGAAAACCCAACGCATTTCCGTCAAGGCAGACAGACACAACCGTACGCCTTCTTCGGGGGTGATGAAATCATCACTGTCTTCCACTTTAATTCCATGACTATGGGAATCCTCTTGCAAGCTGATAGATAGCAACGCAGCAAAGAAGCAACCATCACGAACAAAGCCTGTATCCCACGCGAATAGATTCAGGGTTTCGTCCTTGGTCGTTTTCGTGAGATGATGACGGATAACACGCAGGACATTGGGCAGGAGCTGGACGCATCGTGTTCTGGCTTCCAAATAAAATTCGTGCGGTGATAGATAAGGCGATGAGCTCAAAGGCGATGCTGCGTGTGAAAAGACTGGACTGTCTTCAACGGAAGTGAAGCGCTTCAGATGTTCTAATATAATATTGTCTTCCGAACGTCAATGGTTGGGATTACAATCGATTATCTGCAACTCACGACACTCGAAAATGAATATCTGTGGCAACCATGATAAGAAAAAGTATTTGGTAGCAGCGAACTTGAGAAACTCACCAGCCATGCGTCCACGAAGCAGTTGATGCTCACTTTGCTTGAATCAATGGCACTGTCACTCTTCATGGCAGAGAAACCATGCCAACATTGATCCAGTTCTTGCCAGATCTCTCGCATCCCAGTTACATCTATCAAATTGTGCTCCTCGACACGACGTGCTGCCTTGGAGCCGGTCAAGACGTCATGCACCTTGCGGCAGACGTTACTTAGGCGAAATGCCATGGCGGACAAGTGGTTAAGTTGTGCGTCTCGGATAGCAGCGGTGGACCTGCCGTTTACACCGTCACCGGGAACGCTGTGTGGAACATTATGACGGGCAAAAGATGTACTCGTACGCTCTGGCGATAGATAAACCATTCGACGTAAAGTATCCACGTCATCATTGTGGCTGGGCAGATACGTGGGTTTCACCCAGAGCTAACAATCAACCAAAAGACTTACTATAGCAAGTAACCTCCTTTGATCGCAGTTGAAATACCTTCCAGGGTGTGGGCGTACAAATAAATACGAGAGCGTAGGACGCTCTCTTCTGCTGAAAATGGTGGCAGAGGTGAGGGGAGGGCGTGTTTGGGAATAGGAGCGCATAACGCTCTGGCTTGGGAGAGAGTTGCCTCGTACATAGCCATTCTTTCCAAATGGGGCACCTCTGCTATTTTTTTTTTAGATTACGGCCGACGAAGCAAGGAAGGGGGGGGGGGGGGGGGGGGGGGGGGGGGAAACCATACCTTCCATCAATGGCAACGTCAGGAGTAAGATGCGGACGCCGTCAAAAGTTGGTCTTCGCATTACGCCATGGAAATCAATGAGTTCTAGTATTTCCCCTAGCATAGAGCTTGTCTTTTCCCGATTCCTTTTTCCGACATGTTTGAAGGCACTTTCTCCTTGTTTGATAACGGAGTTTGCTTTTTGTAAAGCGTGGCTTGCCCTTGATGTGGGGGATATTGCGCTGTCATCGCGATCATCCTTGATCAGAGAGCCAAACTCGTCAACCCCGAATGTAGCGGCCCAAAGGACCAGAAGCATGGCTAAAATTCCGCCCTCATGTCCAAGGGGCTGAGTTCCCTCGATATGAGCAGCATATCTCTGACGAAACTCGATAGGGTCGAGAATGGGACCTAATGACGAGTATAGGGTGCTCAGGTGGGATTTGAAAACAGGGGAGAACATACGTTGGATGCAGAACCAAGTCCAGAAGGGCGAGGAAAAGAATTCAGGGCTAAGGACGGGGATTTGGCTGGAAACGCGAGAGGCAAGAAGAGTGGAATCAGCGGCACTTTTTGTTTTGCCATAGACGGCTCTAAAATAATAATTAGGGGTAAATTGAGAGTGCATGGCAGGAAGCCAGGGGGAAAGATGACTTGCTCGACTTGCTGCAAGCGTCGGCCACGCCTGAGGAGCTTAACCGCCTTCATGTCGGCGTACTCATCACTACAACGTGGATGCTTAGTAAATGACAGCGCGCATGGGAAAAGTACAAACACGCAGTTTAGGCCTCGCTCGCGGCAATTTGAGCAGGGACGAGGCTCTGAGGAGTGAGGGAGGTCCTTTAGGTCGCAGCGAACACTGAAGGAAGATTATGGAGGAAGGGAGGGGAGAAAAGGAAGGGAACTGACCGCCTCATACGACAGGCGCCGCAAGCAGAGAACTGCTGGCGGGAGGACTTTGGCTGTGAACCTGTGCGGCGGGAATAGGGAGAGCAGGAGGGGCGGGGATGGGAGGGGCGGGGAGACATGAATGAATTGAGGGCGAGAAATGTTTTTATACCGAGAACATTGAAGATCTGCGAGGCGCACCGAGCACCTATGGAGGATTAGTCGCCGGAGGCAGAT
The DNA here is from genome assembly GCA_023014395.1 of Amanita rimosa. Classification (NCBI taxonomy): domain Eukaryota; kingdom Fungi; phylum Basidiomycota; class Agaricomycetes; order Agaricales; family Amanitaceae; genus Amanita; species Amanita rimosa. Next base: position 256,376 of record JAEBUO010000038.1, on the reverse strand, counting down.
CCGGTGGCGGTGGCCGGAGTATCCCGCGGCCATTCATCCCGATCTTCCTGCGAGTTTGACGTCAATCGCCCGGGTTTTCCCATCAAGCCCGACACTCTATCAGCCAATCAAACCTTATCCTTTGCACCACACAACTTTCCATCCGTGACGTGATTATTGCCTCCTGCCCTGCCAACCACTCAACCCTCGCCGCAGCTCCCCCGCCGTCCTCTGCTCCTTGTTCACCTTCCTGTCCCGCGCCATCCTCTCCACGTCCTCCACCCCATACTTATCCACTAATCGCTTCAGATACCGCTCTTCTCCTTCAGACGCATGTCGCCCCCTTCCCCGCCCTCGGCGAGGAGCGACAGGGAAGGTCCCTTCGGAATCTAATAATAATAATAATTATTATTATTATTATTAGTTCATCGTGTCATATTTTAGTCCAATACAAATCCAGTCGCTCTCACGCAGCGCACGGCGAGCTGAATAGCCTCGGGAACACAACATTACGAACTTCCTGCAGGGCTCCTTGCCCAACCTGACAGCATGCCCTAACGAAATAATGAACCCACCTTCTTCTATCGTCACATTATCCCTTATTCGTCCATGTTTCCCTGCAATGCAGGACATATCCCATTTTGCTTTGGCATTCTGTCCGATTTCGGTTTCTTCCATCACAGTTGAACTATCTTTGAACAATCCTTCCGTATCTTCTGCGGCTAAGGTGATCTGCACCACATCCCCGGCTTCGTCTCGTGTAATTCGTCCGAACCCCTGTGGGATCGCAACTGCAGCATCGGGGATACCGACATTGTCCGATTCCAAACCTGGAGACGAGGTAGATAACGCTTCTTCACCACCACCACTTCCCGTGGGTTTGAGAGTGTGTACGAGACCAAGAGCAGCGTAGCTGGGGGGGAACAAACCTCATCGCCTCAGACCCTCAGAGAGAGAGAGAGAGACCACCTACTTTTGCTTCACCGTCTTCGTCCTGTCCCAGGCATCCTGCAGCACTTTGGGACCCCGTATTGCTAGCGAAGCTGACAGAAACGTCAACCGTCATACATGATGCCACTTACGAGGTGTTTTCTTTAGATTCTTTTTGGCGCGAACGGATGACGAAACGGGTCTGTGCGACGAGGAACGGGCCTTGCGACGTTGACGGGGATTTGCCATATGCTGCGAGCGCCCACGGGAGCCTCGAGGCTATGTAGTAAAATAATGAAGCTCAGGAATAGCAAAGTTCGCCTCAGCTAGCGCCTCCGCAATGGCCTAATGACGGCATCTGCCGGCGCCCACGCTCCGTCATACTCCGTCCCACCAACCAGCAACCAGCACCCATGGCCCGCCTCGTCTATCATACCCAATCTCCCTTCAATGCAACTACTACGGTGTGTCATTACTTGCTCTGACGTGGATTTATGTGTTTAAATCTGGAGTTGCGGGTCAAGGTTGCAAAACGCTGGTTACCCACCACAGGCATCTGGGGCGTTGGCATTGGCACTGCTGCATTACTGGTACGTCCCTTTCGGTGCTACGCCATTATTGATCATTCCATATTCCATAGTTCCTGTCTGTCACTCCCTTGGTCAAACGAGGGTTTTTGTCAAATTTGCCCGTCGTAAGATTCTTACTTCACGTTCGTAGCGACCTTTTACCAAGTGCTAATATTTTCTCAAGTTGGGAGAGTACTACAAGGACAATACGCCCCCATCTGATAAACCGTTCTGACAACGCTTATAGACAAAGTATGTCATAGTCTTGTGCATTTCATCAAAGCCTTGTCGAGTAGCCTGTGTCTATGAGTTTAAGTCCCAGAAGAGATTCTAATTCTGCAACTGCGTTAATCGTCTCTCCAATCAATACACCTAGAAAGAATATCAATTGCAATGTCAGAACCTATTTTGACCTCACTCACGAATCGTCTTCATTCCAAGTTTCTGTGCTGCCTTGAGGTTTCTGTCATTCATTAATAAACAAACAAGATCTTTATGATGTTGAAAATTCACGGACATTCCAATGTCATCGAGGAATACAGCTTCTTCGGGCTTGAATCCGTTCCTACTGCAAGCAAGTAGGTAGAACTCCGGTTCAGGTTTGCTGCAACCGCCATTCTTTTCAGGATATGTCGAGGGAACCTCGAGAAACTAACCGCATTCCGAAAGTGCTACTATCGCAAAAATCATCAAAGAGCTCTTTAAGTTGTTGCGGTACGGGCCCAGTTTCGTCCCAGCCGAGAAAAGCAAACTCTGATGGAGGACCTTCTATGCTGGAGAAGTTGTTGGTCAAAGCAATTAGCTTGTGCTTGCCGGCCTCTTTCCTCTGGATTAATTCGGACTGACCAGATGTAAATGTGTAGTGACAATCACCTCTGATACTGTTGATAGCTTCATGGATGTAGGGATCGTATTGCTGAGATTCTCTCATCATCTTACCAAAGAGCTGAAGGTACTGGTGAGTACGATGAACGCTCATCATTGGATAGTGCCACCTCTCTTCCATTAACGACCAGAGACGTGGGCAACAACGGGCAAGCTGTTGTCCTGGTAAGTTCATGACGCACCGACGACCCCCTCGGGGGTACTGATAGACATACCTATGCCTTTTCCTTCACAATAACGCGAATACAATTCATTGCCAAGTCGTGCATCGGATAGATCGCGACCGAAAGCCTCATAGAAATTCAAAAGGTTTGTCTCCCCGCGTTCAAATCTCTGCCAGGCGCCCTGTGGACCGCGTCCTACACTTGTGTAGATTAGATCCTGGCACTTTGCTAACAGATATTGACCCGATACGATACATGAGACAATTGAGATAGTTAGGCGGGAGCCCCAATTCCTTCTCTTGAGCGGCAATGGCAATAAACGGGCTCTTCAGCACGACCCCACCAATCTGACAGTAGTGGTAAGTCTGGGATTCAGATATGGGAGAGTCGAGCGCTTGCGCTATTGTACATCGAAAATGACGGCTTTGATTTGGGTGCTTGCCATCCTCTTAGGTAGCGTCCTACTTACTACCCAAAGCAGCCAATTCTTCACATGAATCCCTCTGGTCAACACAATCACCACTTTCCAGCCTCAGCTTCTTCGCGTTCCAGTGGCCATGGCTCTCACAAACATCACAGTAGCCACCACCGTTCTCTAGTTCCACCACCAGGCGCAGATCCGCAAGTGTGGCATTGGTTTACAGCCGTGGATTCAGATCACTCAGGTTACATAACTGCAGACGAGTTGCGGACGGCTTTGTTCAATGGCATGTTTCTTTGACGGCGTTCTGATTCGTGGCCCATGCTGATGTCCAGTCCTATAGCAAATGGCACTAGTAAGAACCCAAGTCCCTGAGTGGTATAATAATTCATTTGCGTTACTTGGTAGGATTCGACCTGGACACGGTGAAAATGTTGATGACCACATTTGTACGATGCCTTGCCGTCACAATACCAGGTGCTCTCCATCTTATACGCATATCAGGACACGGATCACAACGGCTCTATTGGATACCAAGGTCGTCCTTCTGGTTTCAGAGACACTTTTGATGTATTTAACGATCAGATTTAAAACAGAGTTTACGGGTTTATGGAAGTACATTGCTGACTGGCAGAATGTCTTTCGTCACTTCGACAGAGACCATTCTGGGTCAATAGATGGACGCGAGATGACTGAAGCTTTGCGAAGCTTTGGGTACAACTTTTCTCATTCCCTCTTCACTCAAATTGAACATAAATATGGCGAGTTTCCAGTGTTTTTCCATTTTCCCAAAAATAATAACACCCATGTTTTATAGCATCAGGACCCGTTACAGAATTTGGACCTCCTCCGTCAATTACGTTTGACCGATTTATCAGGGCGTGTGTCAACATCAGGACTTTAACAGACTCCTTCAGACGGTACGAAAAAGCGCTTTTGAACGTCTTCCATCAATAATGGCATTTGCAGGCTAGACCTGGACCGAGACGGATGGGTGCGAGTCAATTATGAACAATTCATGAGCGTGAGTTATACCGGTTGGGTCTGGTTCTGGCTGATGTTATGTACAAAGCTGGTGCTCAGCGCTCCCTGAGAACGAACGCTTCAAACTTGAGCTTGAGATTTGTACAAATGTCATATGAGTTGCTGTACTTGACCAATGTAATTCAATTTTCACGTGTCAGTACGTACCCGGTTCTCCCCCATACATCCATATGGAATCGAATAAGACGAGGACAGTCCCTTATCCACCAGTCTTGCCGTACGACAGGCAAGCCATTCCAGTCCCTGGCACCAAGCGTCCAGGTCAGACTGGTGCGTCCGATAGATTATTCAATAGTTTCGTCATTTTCATGGCGTGCAGCTCATTACAGAAATGGTAAGACCTTACCTTCCCGTCAATTTCATTCTCCAACGGCAGTATTAGCCATCTTTGGTCTATTAACCGAGGACACGCCCAATTCATTTAGAACACTGGATGAAGTATTTGAGGATGGGTTGAGAATCGCTGGGCGTCATCGACCCTTCTTGGGTCATCGTCCACTCATCTCAAAATATCCTTTGAAATTTGACAATAAATACGTTTGGCAAACTTACGGTGAAGTCGATGACAGAAGACGTCACGTCGGGAGTGCCCTCCACGCCATGTTTACAGACGGTGTCATTGGTGGTGGGGATTATGACACTGTGGGTATATGGTCGCAGAACAGGCCAGGTGAGTGACTTTTGCAAAATAGCAGGCATGAGCATTCTTGAATGTGTTATAGAATGGCAAATCGTCGACATTTCGCTTCAAAGTTACCAGAAGGTTTCCGTCAGCCTGTACGATACGTTAGGTGATGATTCCGTCGGTGAGTCAAGTATCCCTCTTATTCAGTGCGGGTTCTGATATGCTTCGTCATGCCAGAATACATGTATGACCTTCGGCCTGCATATATGCACATGACTTCTGACGAACTATAAGCATTAATCACGCCTATATAACAGTGGTTTTCAGCACTTCGGACCACATTCCCACTCTTCTGAAGCTAAGAGATAGGACTCCCCAAGTCAAATTGATTATAGCCATAGATGCATTGACACCTGACGTGAAGAGTGTTCTAGTGCAATGGGGAAGTAAAATTGGAGTGAAAATCATGGAGTTGTCGGAACGTAAGTTCTCATCAGTTCCCCTTGGAAATTGCTCACGATGACTTCAGTTGAGGCATTAGGCAAAGCTAATCCAATTGATCCAATTCCGGCTACGCCAGATCTTGTGGTTACCATATGCTACACCTCTGTGCGCGTCTTGGTTTATATGGCATGTCACAAGTCTGATGTTTATTAGGGTACGACTGGTAATCCTAAAGGTAAGTATTCACGCCCTGTTTTTGAGATCGTGATAAAACTATTAAAAGGAGCCGTGTTAAGGCATAAGAATATGGCGCTTGCTGTACAATCTAACCTCTATGGGCTCGATTTACCGGACAACGCTACGCTACTTTCATATCTTCCCTTGGCTCATATCTACGGGGTATCATGTTTGTCCATAGTCATGGTGTCACCTCTGATTGATTGTCTATGTAGCGGGTCTGTGAACTTTGTTGCTTTGCCTTGGGAGCGAAAATTGGATACTTCACCGGCGATCCCTTGAAATTGCTCGAAGATACACAGATTTTGCGGCCTGAGTTCTTTCCTTCAGTTCCTCGCGTGCTGAATAGGGTCTATCAAGCTGCAATGGCTGGGGGGGATGTTCCTGGTTTGCGTGGCGACATTTTCCGAAAAGCTGTAGCGGCGAAGATAGAGAGATTGCATAAAACTGGTGAACAAACACATATGTTTTGGGATAACCTTGTTTTTCGTAAGGTGTGTATTACCTGAAGACCTAGTACGTGCAATTAATTTTTATAGATCCAAGGCGTGCTTGGAGGTCGGTTGAAGTTCCTTACCACTGGCTCTGCACCAATAAGTGCGGACGTTCTGGATTTTCTCAAGATTGCTTTTGCGTGCGAGTTTACTGAAGGTGTGATAATTTATTATAACTCATTAACTGTCCTCCTCTTACCTGGTTTATAGGGTGAGAATCCTTATTTTATTTTCGGTACGACATTACAATAACGACTCAAATCAGTTATGGTATGACGGAAACTGGTGCTACCAGTACCAAAACATTACCGCACGACCCAACCTGCAGCGGCACTGTCGGTCCTCCTCAACCAGTTAATGAGATTAAGCTTGTTGACGTTCCGTCTATGGGATACTCTGCAGAGGACAAACCCAATCCTCGAGGCGAGTTGTGTATCCGTGGTGGGAACTGCGTCACGGAGTATTACAAAGGTCAGATCAATGGCAGAGAATGTAAATGTATTACTGACATCTCCGCAGACGAAAAAAATACAAGGGAGACCATCGACAGTGAAGGTTGGCTTCATTCTGGCGACATTGCTGAAATCGATCCACATGGTCGAGTTAAGATTATTGACCGAATTAAGGTTGCTATTCTGTGAGCTATATGGTTAGCATATGATGATATACCCTCTAGAACATCATGAAACTCGCTCAAGGAGAGTATGTCGCCCTAGAAAAGATCGAGAATCTGTACAGCACTTTTCCACTGGTGTCTCAGATCTACGTACACGGCGACTCGTTGGAATCATACCTCATAGCTGTCGTTGTACCGGATCCCGTTCAACTGGCTAGTCTTGCTTCCAAAGTACTTGAAAAGAAGATTGCGCATAATGACTATGAAGGGCTCTCCAAGGCAATTTTAGATCACCGCATTCATGACCAAATTCTGTCGATCCTATCTAACGAGGCTAAGCGTAACAGACTCAAAGGGTGAGCGATCATCGTGTTGCTGACAACTGTGCCAACATTGTATTAGATTTGAGACAGTCAAGCGTATACATTTGAGCCTTGAGCCTTTCTCCATCGCGAACGAAACTCTTACGCCAACGTTCAAGATCAAGCGCAAAAATGCGTATTTATTACACAAGATTGCACTTGATGCCCTCTATGAAAATGGAGGGCCAGCTAGAAAGTAGAACCTGCCATGTGTTGATTGGTTGTGGAAATTACACACCGATCCTAATTTCTCTATTGAATAAGGCTATATAATATAATTTTTTTTGAAGTGGTGTAACCTGTCACTGATATCAAAATCATCAGTAGCACCCACATGTACCCGCCCAATATATTTCCCTTCAACGACCACGAGAAGGCGGTACTACAACTGTCAATCCAGAATTGATAAATGACTGATGGATAACTCACCTCACGATTGCTGGAGCGAACGCACGCGATAAACACATGGAGAGGTGCACAAGGCCATTCGTTGCGCCCAATGATGAGGGGTTAGGCACGTGGTTCTTGATTAGGATCATGTTAACACTAAAAACGTTGAACCAGCGTATGGTGGGCAGAGATCAAGAGATCAAACGCACGAGAAGGCGAGGCAACTGATACGAGCTATGCTTAATGCGAGAGCTATGCCGATCCATAACGGTGCAGAAGCATATGGACTGATGATACCTGTAGAGGGATCCATAACGGTGCAGAAGCATATGGACTGATGATACCTGTAGAGGGATCCATGCCGATGACTGCTATGCTGTGAAGGAAAGGCAAAACTGCAAACGCGAAGGGCCAAAGCGCCATGCAAAAATTGTACAGCTTGGCATTGTTGAAGGTGTTCAAAAGAGATGGGAGAAAGGCGATCTGGATGAAAGAGGATATGACACCTGCACCAGCAAGTGGGTAACCAATTTGAGAGGCCTAAAACCATGATTTATCGTGCGTTGCAATATCTTGCGTTGGGTTACTCACGGTGAAACCCAGACCTCCTGAGCGGATGGGAGTGTAACAGAACAATGTGAAAACGACTTCGAACGCCGTAGCACAGAAAGACAATGCGAACCCAGATGTACACAACGCCCTGATGATAGGGATGCCAAGTAGTTCGCGCATACTCAGGATCCGATCGTGTTCTGGTTTAATGGCACGACACTCGCTGGTTTCATGCTCGTCATTTTGTATTTTTGTATGTTGTTTGTTTGGCAGAGTCTATAGAAGCTAGTAAGCGATACTACTATTGCAAACCTGGGTCAAGTGCCACTTACTTCGTCAAGGAAGAAGTATGCTGTCATAAATGCAACGAATGCAATAAGAGAGGTGACCAAACAGGGTAGGAAATATGGATGTTGTCTCATGAAAGGTATGTCCAGGAAATTTGGAAAGCGGTCCGCGGGTTTTGCAAGTGCGCCACCAATGAGGGGCCTGAGAACATGAGGATAGGATGAAGAGTAGAGTGGCGTACAAACCCTATGATACTTCCCAGCGGCCAACATAACCCAAAAATTGGGAAAGCCGAGGCTTGGTTCGTGGAATCTGTCAGTTCACCAAGGGCGGAGAGTACAACAGCAGCATTTCCAGAAAATATGCCACCTGACATACGAGTTGATTACGTTTAATGATAATAATGGCGGTGTGAAATGGCAACTTACTCAGACAGCGCGAAACGAGAACCTGGACGTATGTTTTTGATAGACCGAAACATAGAGTTGTGAGTGCTAAGCCGATTGGGCCGCAAATGATAACAGGGCGTCGACCGACGATATCTGTAAGAAGGGATGAGGGAAACCGGGAAAAGAACCATAGCTCACTCACTAGATAATTTTACCCACTGATAGATACTGCATAATTGGATAATGGCATAGCTAGATTCCTGAGCGCTTTGAGTTGCCATGATCGAACCATTTGGGTAATGCATACCACGATTCCACTGTATAAGCCGATCCGAGATGGATCGTCATCAGCTACGTGTAGAGAAGCTAAGAATTCGTTGATGTAGGGAAAAACCTGCTCATGAATTTGAGGGGATGAAATGGCAAATGAAGTTAGTGGTGGGTACTAACCTGGGTAAAGGCGACAGGATCGCTCAGTCTACTCATGCATAGTGCAGCCAGCTGAAGTTTGGGCAGAGGTGTGGGACGACCAGTAGTCTGGTCGGACTGTTGGGCCTCGAGTGAGGGGCCATGTAAGAGAGGAGAGGATTCGCTGGCAGCGGAGGGCATTGGTGACGAAGACAAGGCGTCCGGGAGCTATACTTAAGACATTTGGAAGATTTGGACATGGACCACGTATAACCCTATGAGAGACGGCGGGGAATAATATTATAATATTTTATAAATTATTTTATTTATGTAATTAGCAAATACTTGGCCACACGGTAGCATCGAGGCCGACTGCTTTTATACCGTCGCCGTGGTCTTCAAGCTTCACCTGCACAATGCAGGGCACAGACCCGCCCAGCCCGGACCACGGTACGCCTTCTCTTTTCATATCCATCTTGACCCACCCCCGCCCCAGAGTCCGCGCCTTTGCTTCCCAATTCACATCAACAGCAGTCCGACCAACAAAGAGCCTCCACAATCAGCTCCATAGTACATGAACCTCTAACCTCCTTGACAAAGATCCTCCTTGTCATCACTCTCTTCCTTTTACTCCTCAGCTCCGTATGTCTCTTCTGCACCCCCAGCCTTGGCATCTCGCTCATACATATCAGGTCTTTGTCGGCTTGTTCGCAGGCACACAACACAAGCTCAATCTAGAGCGTATCAGACATGGCGGAGGTGGAGGAGACGACGGTGGCTCCGATCCACCTACTAAGACTCGCATTACCACGGCCACCATCACCACTACCGCCAGAACCACCGCTACCGCTACCGCCACGGCCACGGCCACCAATACGGCCATCACTACCGCCACCAGTACCGCCATCATTACCACCATCACCACCGCCACCACGACGAGTATAGCTGTATCAGAGACGACCATTACTTTTATCACGACCTCGACAGCTATAGTAACTGCAACCCAGGTGCCAACAACGACTACGGATACCCCCCTTCCAACAAATCTACCTCCCAGCAAGGCAGGTTCAGCGCGATTTCGAGGAGTCCCCCTCTGACACCCGTCATCTCAGGATATTTGTACGACTCCCCAGTGCATTGTGTTGTCCGCCTCCATCCTTTCATCCTTGGACACGTCACAAGATCCATGCGAGAGTTTCTATGACTTTGCAAGTAAGTGACCCTGGTTGATTTCGTGCCCGTTTGCATAACTCGGTTAGACGGAGGCTGGCTCAAAGCACATCCATTGCCTGCCGACAAGGGTTCGTTTGGGGTTTTCAATGCCTTGTCTCAGGAGAATAAGCAATTGGTTCGACAAATTTTGGAGTCCAAGTCGTCCCCATCGTCCTTCACCACCTCGCATGACGAAGAAATTTTGCGCAAGCTTCGTGATTTCTATGCGTCATGTTTAAGTGAGGAACAGTTGAATGACATTGGTGCTGTTCCGCTTGTACAACTTGTACGGACTATCAGGCAGTTGTACAGAAATAAGGATCAAGATGTTATATCCGATCATAATGTAAACGAAAAGGGATTGACAGCTGCTGTTGCATATTTACATTCTAGGGGTACGTCTTGCCTTTATTATTTGTGCGTGCCACTGATACAGTAAGTTAGGCGTCCCAGCGTTGTTCTCTTTCGATGTTGAAGGAGATGTCGGCGAGGATCCAAATGATATGATCTTGTGGTTTAACTCACCTTCGCTGGGTCTTCCATCCAAGGTCAGTGATAAGGATTCAGATGTGGAGTATACCATTGACAAGGTTCTCAGGAATATTACGAAGAAGACAGGATTAGAGAGATATATACTGATGTTGCGGAAAGGTTACTTCTGACTCTTGCGGAGGAAGACGATAAGCTTCAAAACAATGGGGGTGACTTGACGGTTCAGAACGCAGGCAATAATGTTTGGCCGCCTTGGCCTTGGCCACCTTGGGACGAAGATGGAGGTGATGATGATGACGATGACGACGGTAAGCCTGTTAACTGGACGGAAAAGGCGCGCAAATTAGCGCGAGGTGCTGTTAAATTTGAACGTCAGATTGCCCAGGCCAGCTTGGACCTGTAAGACCTCTCTTTTTCCCCAGGATTCGTTTGATAAACTCTTTCAATAGAGAGGTTCTAGTCCAGGATCCCATTGCAACTTACAACCCCGTACATATCTCGAATTTGACCAGGTCTATTCCAAAAATCGACTTCCGTTCCTACTTCTCCACGTTTGCTACCCGTCATTATCCCGACAAAGTCATCTTAACGTATCCCTCGTACCCCGAGTCATTGACAGACATACTGAACGAAACACCATCCGAAATAATTGAGGCATATCTTATCATTCAAGCTGCTCTTAACCTATCTCCGTATCTGGGCATGGATACTGAAGCTTGGAGGGCACAAAGGAGGTTGGTGGAAGTGTTGAATGGCATAAAGAAAGGGGCTGTTGGTGATCGTGCTGAATATTGCGTGGGACAAGTTGAGGAAAGTTTGGGTTTCGCTGCTGGCCGCTATTTCGTCAAGGAAACATTTGGAGAAGCGTCGAAAGAAAAGGGAACCAAGGTCATTAAAGGTGAAACAAAATATGTTGTCTGTGGCGGTGGCTAACGGACCTTTAGACATAGTCAAGGCTTTTAAGAAGTCCCTTTCAAATATCGACTGGATGGACGCAAAGTCTGCAACAGCGGCAGCGGAGAAGGTTTGTTTCTGCGGCTTGTGAAACTCATGATCCATTGACGATTGCTGGCAGGCGACGGAGGTACAGATCAAAGTGGGATACCCTCTTTCTCCGGATACAAGGGATGCGAGAGCTATTGCTCAATATTATGGACAAGTCCACATCGATAGATATAATTTCTTTGAAAACATATTACAGGCGATGTGAGGACTAATTCACACTTACTTGACATACGTTGGACTAAAATTTTCATCAGAATGAGTGAACAGTCCAAGAAATGGCAGCGACTTGGTAAACGTCGAGATCGCGATGCCTGGGAGATGTACCCAACTACTGTAAATGCCTACTATAATCCCCCAGCCAACGAGGTAGGATTTTAGAACTATGCCTCTGATTGTGTCTGATAAACGCAGATTGTGTTCCCTGCCGGAATACTTCAACCCCCATTTTTTGCGAAAAACTGGTAAGCATGACATGCCTTGCTGATACCAGCAATTTTTGACGATATTCATAGGCCATCTTATTTGTCATATGGATCCTTCGGTCACATTGCCGCCCACGAACTAACGGTGAAATGTTTTCTTTTGTTATTTACTGAATAAATGTATTGATGATGATGAAAATAGCACGCGTTTGACTCTGCGGGTAGACTTTATAACCAACATGGGAAACTTGAAGAATGGTGGACTGAAGCGACTAGCAAAGGGTTCAAGTCCAAGCAAGATTGCATAGTGAAGCAGTTTTCAGGTGAGGACCAAGTTATCATGACAGATACCAGTGCTGAGAATCTTGTGTAGAGTACACCATTGATGATGGCAAGGGAGGCGAGATACATGTCAATGTGCGTCTTGTTTAATAATAATCAGCTTCTGAAAGTAATTAGCACACACAGGGAAACTTGTCCGTCTTGTGAACCTACTTTTATCTGACGATATACTTATCTCTGTACAGAACGTCAGGAGAGAACATTGGCGATACGGGACTCATTCAGGCTTATCGTGCCTGGAAAGCAGATTATGAAGAATCGTATGAAGCAGGAAATGAGTATCTCTTACCTGGCCTCGACTATACACGGTGCGTGCATCTTGTACACCGCGAGGAATATGGCTGAAAAGACGCAAAGTGAGCAATTGTTTTTCATATCCTTTGCTCGAATTTGGGCCAGGAGCATGAAGCCAGAGGAGGCGGTAAGTATCAACTACAACAGTTTATTCTTGTTCTGACATTGTGCAAGGTACGTCGGATTCGGACCGACCCTCATTCGCCAGCGCGGTATCGTGTGGAAGGAACGGTGTCCAATATTCCTGAATTTGCAAGTGCGTTTGAGTGTTCGGAAAATGCCAAGGTGAGCTTGCAAGCAGGAAAATTGTAGCAGCTAACTGTCTGTGCATCGCAGTTGAACCCTGCTCGGGAGAAACAATGTATCTTCTGGTCATAGATATCGTATTTATACACTCATTGCTACAAAACACCTTTCGTACTTGGAACATCATTGCGGCCAGTTAATTCTATAGCTTGACGGATGGCGAGCGCCAGTGCTTTGAATGCAGATTCGGCACTACAAAGATCAGAAGTCGAGAAGACTGCTTTGAATGGAGCGCACCGATGATGGTCATTGTGGCCCCGAAGAACGTCGATATGCAGGGTACAACCCGATGCCATTGCGAACGAGTAGAAGATGTGAGGAATCATTTCACATGAGAGATCCCCAATTTTTTCTCGCTTCAGCCCAAGGTCTGTGACACAGTATGGACGGGAACAGATATCAATCACGGCGCGCGATAAAGCCTTGCAGTAGGTGGTGAGGAGAGAACGAAGGTTGTTTGAAGAAGCAAACCTCATCCAGGGGGGCGAAGCCAGTGCCGTATCTGCGGATACCGCGCACCTCACCAAGAGCCTGTTTGAAGGCCGTGCCGAGCGCGATGGCACTGTCCTGTGAGGAGAGTGTCGGTGATGGCTCAGCAGACAAGAGGGGAAAAGAGACATATCTGCTGTATGATGGTCGTCTATCCAGAGGTCGCCCGTGCACTTGATTGAGAGAGAGATGCCGCTGTGTTTTGCAAGGGCGGTGTACATCTGGGGAGGGTGAGGATGGGTCATCAGACTGGTGCTGGTGCAGCGAGGAGGAGACTTGCATGGTCAAGGAAGCCGATGCCTGTTGAGACATTGATGGAGTGGTCTTCTGGGTCGAGGATGAGTTGGACGTCGATGCTGGTTTCAGCGGTTGAGCGGGAGACGGTGGCCTGGCGCATGTTTGCAATGCTTTTCCGCATCGCCTCCCGCCGTCTCCTCCGCCTCCCGCTCGTCCGCCCTTTCTTCTCGCTTTTCCGCTCCCTCCCCGCCTCTCCACATCCAAACTCCCTCTTCCATCCATTTTCAAAATCCCCCCTTCCTGCCCTCCGTGCCAGAGCAGACGCCATCCGTTCCATTGCACCCTGTCCTCTCTGTCCCGATTCCCACCCTTCCTTGGTCAAGTTTGAGTGTCCAGATTGCGGCTGGCCCTCCCACTGTACAGAGGAGCACTGGAAAGATGACTCCAACCACCAAAAATACTGCAGGCGTCTGAGAGAGGCCAACGAGGACGAACACGACCTGCGCAGCGGCAGGAGGCTCCATGAATTCGACTTGCCTGGTGCGTGTGCCCTCGTCCTTTCCTGTCCACCTCCAACCCAATATCTCGCACAGGCCCACAGGGATACGAAGAAGCCATTTCCTTTGCAAATTGGGATGTCTTCTGGTACACCCGTGGCTTTCCGTCTATGGACACGGAGCGTTCAAGAAGGCACGCGAGCAAGCTTCTCACTTATCCCATTTCCATCGGTGGTGCCCTTCACCAGCACAGTGGATTGACACTGAATAACCAACGAGTTACCCCCGAGGGCAGCCGGTCGCTGTCGGGTGAGCCTACATCCGTTACCTCACAATAAAACCCCATTTGATCATCACATTCTCTAGCTCTTAGATCTACGCTGCATGTCGAACCAGGCGCTCCGGAGACCGAAGAAGCCGCTGTAGGAAAACCCCAAGTCAGGATCTTCATTCTTGGAGCCCGGGCTGAGTCGTCGCTGCCACCGCATGTTTGGGAACAGCTCTGCATGCTTTTCCCATCAACCCATTTCCACTTGTTCTTTATCGGTCCTCAAGTTGCATTGCCTAGGCCTCGGAATGTTTCCGGATCGGTCTCCGCAAATGAACCAGGCAATTCATCAGATCCTCAAAAGAACCTCATGAAAGACGAAAAGTCCTCATATGTACCAAATGTGTATCAGCCACCTACTCCCGCGCCCATCGAGCGACATAAGCGGACTAGGTCATCTATTGAACGTTATGGGGTGCCCTCATACACCGTTCCATATACGCCACAGCTGACCATTACTGGCATGAGAGCAAATTATGCCGATGTCCACGCTCAGTTCCAGTACACCCTAGATCCCTATAGTGACGTATTCTTTATGTTCTCCCCAGGATTTGGTTTTCCTTCACCAGAATCCGTAGATGAGAACAGTCAACCCTTACTTCAAATTGCTTCCCCGACTGAATGGGGTCCCGTACTTCCAATGCTGCTTGCCAGCAAATGTTCCATCTTTGTAACCGGCTTCTCACCAGCCGACATCGAGCGAGATGTTCGATCCCTGTCTTCCGCGCCGGGTGTCGCAAGCGAATTTGAATGGGTCGTAACCCCCGGCCCAAACGCCTTTGGCAGCGAAAAATGGGAAATTGCAGACTTTGATCCAAGAGTGATGGTAAAAACAAATTGGGGTATATGGGCTATCAGAGGAAAGAGTCGGGATATTCAGGAAAAGAGCAAAATTCTCAGCCTCTTCTCTTGACTTGACATCATATTCACTCATCATATCAGATACAGATAATATACAATTGCTTCATACTATGTTCACGCCTCGACCTCTACTTCTTTTCCTGCAACAACACTGCTAGGGGGAGGGACAAAGGTCTAACCAATTGGTTTTCAATTTAAAAGCTCACGCCAATCATCTCATCACTTACCCTTGGTTTGATTCCTCCCGCTGAAGGCAATCTAGTAGAGCCAGAGACCCATGCATCGACCTCGGCCGCCGCTCCACGCCCCTCACTATCACAATATTAGACAAAACCTAATCAAGATGCGGATCGTACTTACTTGATCCCCCATACGATAAGCGATTGTCCACGACGACAATCTCCTGCACTAAAGATACCATCAACATTCGTAGAATAACGCTATAGGACTATTTAGTGCACGGAAAACGCGAAAAACTTGACCACATGCCTTGGGCGGCGTTTGAATGTTGGATCTTGCGTCTTGCTTCACTCCCAGAGACTTGACGATATTCGATTCGGGTCCCAAAAATCCAAGAGCAAGGAACACAAGTTGAGCAGGGAAAAACCTCCCTGACCCAGGTACTTCCTCCATTTTCCATCGACCCCCACTGTCTTTAGTCCATTCAACGCGAACTAACATTGTTAAGTCGACTAGATACACGCCAGCATCAGACACTCACTTGTTGTCAATCCTTTGAGCTTCCCTTCGTCATCAAGGACAAATTCTTTCGTCGATATGCAGTATTCCCTCGGATCATTACCAAAGTGGGCTGCTACTTCTGTGTGGCCATAATCCGTCCGGAAAATTCTAGCCAAACATTAACGCAGGCCTTTTAAACACCTCAGTAAACATACTTAGGCCATTGCGGCCATGGATTATCGCGCCCACGGGAAGCAGGCGGCTTTGGCAGGAGTTCGAAATTCGTAACAGACCTTGCACCATGACGCATCGCAGTGCCAATACAGTCGTTTCCGGTGTCGCCGCCACCAATAACGATGACATCTTTGCCCTTTGCATTGATGTAGGCACCATCTTGCAAATCAGAATCCATAAGCGACTTCGTGTTTAGCTGAACACGTTCAAGGTCAGATGTGTTCCCCCTTATATAAGTATCCCCTCATACCTGCAAGTATTCCATGGCGAAATGAATACCAGGCGCATCACGGCCAGGTATTTTGAGATCGCGAGGCCAGGTAGCACCCGTGCAAAGAACGACAGCATCATTTTCTGCCCTCATCTGAGCTACATCAACGTCGACACCAACGTTTGCATTTGGAATAAACGTCTAACAATATGTTAGCAAACGAATAACCCGAGATTTGCACCCATGCTTACAATGCCCTCCGCCTCCATAAGATCAAGCCGTCTCTGAACTATACTCTTGTCTAATTTCATACTGGAAAGGTGATTTAACAGGTGTCTTCGAGCAAAGAGAGCTGCATACTTTGGAATACCATACATCAGCAGACCACCCATGCGGTCATTTCGATCATATACTGTAACGAAGTGCCCGGCCTTGTTGAGTTGGTCCGCACAAGCCAAGCCAGCAGGTCCGGAACCAATAATTGCAATTCTTTTTCCGGTACGGAACGCGGGAGGTGACGGTGCCATCCAGCCCATTTCAAACCCCTAACATGGTTGTCAGTTCAACAGAAAAGATAAAAAGAAAAGAATACAAATAAATACTTTGTCGATGATAGCGCATTCTATACTTTTGATCCCAACAGGTTGCTCGTTGATACCCAGCACGCAAGCACCTTCGCATGGCGCAGGGCAGACACGGCCAGTGAACTCGGGAAAATTGTTAGTCATAAGTAGTCTGTTGAGAGCATCCCTCCACTGTCCCTTGAAAACAAGATCGTTCCATTTAGGAATTATATTCGAGATAGGGCAGCCTGTATCCGCTTGACAAAACGGCACTCCACAGTCCATGCATCTTGCAGACTGATATTTAAGTTCGCTTTCGGTTAGCCTTGCGGATATCTCTTTCCAGTCCTTCACACGCTTGCGAGGAGGGCGATAAGCTTCACCAAGACGCTTGTACTTCATAAAACCACGAGTTTTGTCTAACTTGTGAAGCCTCTGTTTCGTGGTTGAATCGTCTACCAGTGAATCTTCTACATCAGGTACAGACGGTTCATGTCGAGGCTTGGAACTCGCAGCAGTAGGCGAAGATGTAGCAGTGTTTTTAGAAAGAATATCTTCCAAAGCTTCGGAGGCCAGATCTACTTGACTGGCCGTGCGGGATGGCACTAGGTCAATGACGTTGAGCCGTAATTTTTCTTCTTTTTCTCTTGCCGCTTGCTCTTCCAAAACTCGTTTGTAGTCCATTGGCATCACGCGAACGAAGAGGGGTAGTAAATGATGGAAGTCATGAAGAACGCGGTCTGCGACTTCGGATCCGGTGTAGTGGCGGTGGTCCTCGATTAGACTCCGTAAGGCAGCGATCTCGCGTGGATCGTCAACCATGCCCAATTCGACCATTTCCATATTCACTTTAGAGGAGAATGTATGTGCTGTGTCAAGGACATAGGCAATTCCGCCACTCATGCCCGCCGCAAAGTTTCGACCCGTTATGCCAAGAACCACGACACGTCCGCCCGTCATGTACTCACATCCATGATCTCCGCAACCCTCTACAACAGCGTTGGCACCAGAGTTACGAACGGCAAACCGCTCAGCAGCTACGCCGCGGATAAAGGCTTCACCCGAAGTTGCACCATACAGACAGACATTGCCAATAATAATATTCTCTTCCGCCTTGAATGTGGAGGCCTTGGGAGGGTACACGATGAGTCGACCACCGGAAAGACCCTTTCCGACGTAGTCATTTGCATCTCCTTCTAATTCAATTGTAATGCCTGGAGCAAGGAAGGCTCCCAAAGACTGGCCAGCCGATCCTCCCACACGGATGTGGATGGTATCCCTTGGAAGGCCTTCTTCACCGTATTGCTTCGATACTTTATATGAGAGGGAGGTACCTAGTGCACGATCTGTATTGGTGACATCGCACGTGATGTGGACGGGCAATCCCTTGGTTAGAGCTGGCTCAGACTCGTCAATGAATTTGTTGTCAAGACGAATGTAAAGTTTATGGTCTTGTTGGCGAACTCGGTACGTGGCCGCTCCTGGCCGCATCTGCCATGCTGGTTTCAGGACCGGAGACAAGTCAAGATGTGCTGTCTTCGGGGTACGCAGCTTCTCGTTGACCTTGAGCATATCTGCTCGGCCAACCATTTCGTTGATTGTGCGGAAGCCAAGTTTCGCCATATATGCACGCAATTCTTCAGCCAAATAATAGAAGAAATTGATGACTTGTTCAGGCTGCCCAGCAAACTTCGCGCGAAGCTGTGGATCTTGAGTAGCGATCCCAACTGGACAAGTGTTTACTGTATTTTCGGGTAAGAAGTAGCATGATTGATAAATACTGAAAACATACAGTGACATTTCCTCATCATGATGCATCCCATAGCAATGAGTGGGGTGGTTGCAAAACCCCACTCCTCAGCACCTAGTAGGCATGCAATGGCTATATCCCTGCCTGTACGGAGCTGCCCGTCTGTCTGTACTATGACTCGCCCGCGAAGGTCGTTTAAAACAAGCGTCTGATGAGTCTCAGCAAGGCCAAGTTCCCATGGAAGACCGGCATTCTTGATACCCGTCCATCTCGAAGCTCCAGTACCACCGTCATGTCCAGAAATCAGAATATGATCAGCCTTAGCCTTCGCAACACCACTCGCCACGATACCGACACCGACCTCGGAAACTAGCTTTACGGAAACTCTAGAGCGAGGGTTGGCGCATTTTAAATCATAAATGAGTTGCTTTAGATCTTCAATAGAATATATGTCGTGGTGTGGCGGGGGTGATATGAGACCTACGCCTGCTGTTGAATGACGTGTCCGAGCTATGGACACAGAGACTTTGTGACCAGGAAGTTCACCTCCCTCGCCTGGTTTGGCTCCTTGAGCCATTTTGATTTGGAGCTCGTTTGCATCGGCGAGGTAATTCGACGTAACACCGAACCGACCCGATGCTACTTGTTTGATAGCAGACCGCATAGTATCACCATTGCTCAAAACCTGAGAACGCTCAGCGTCCTCCCCACCCTCGCCGGTGTTCGATTTCCCGCCGAGGCGGTTCATGGCAATAGCTAATGTCGAGTGGGCTTCCATGGAGATAGATCCATATGACATAGCACCTGTTACGAAGCGACGTACAATCTCATTCCATGGTTCAACCTGCTCGATGGGAATTGGCGTAGCTGCCTCGTAACGGAACTCGAGTAGTCCCCTCAAATGCACGGCTTGGGCTTGTTGATCAGCATTACGAGCATAAGAGTCATATGCTGTTTGATTCTTTTCTCTGACAGCGTCCTGGAGATTGGCGATACCTGCAGGATCATTTATATGCGCCTCGCCTCCATCTCGCCAATGATATTCGCCCGACTCGGGCATGCCTGGTGGCATTATCGTTTCCCTGGTTGGCCAACCACGTTCATGCAATTCAAACGCATCCATTGCAAGAAGGTCGAATGTTGCCCCTTGAACACGGCTTGCACTCCCGATAAAGCACTGTTCAACCACCTCGCTATGAAGACCGAGAATTTCAAAAATCTGAGCTCCTTTATACGATTGAAGGGTCGAAATACCCATTTTGGACATGACTTTGAGGAGGCCATTATCGATGGAGTGGCGGTAATTTTCTAGTAGCTCATCCACGGATTTATCGTTCTTCACCCTGTATTTCAACACAAGGTGAGTATACGCTCATGATAAATCATACAGGAAAGGCGCCTTACAGTCCTTCGCGGCCGAGTTTATGAATAGTTTCCAGAACGAGCCAAGGGCATACTGCGTCGGCACCGTATCCGACAAGGACACATATATGATGAACTTCCCTCGCTTCTCCAGTTTCAATCATGAGTGCCACTTTCGCCCGCTTCTTCTGCGTGGTTAAATGGTGGTGCACGCCTCCACATGCCACAAGTGCAGAAAGGGGGACTTGCTGAGGACCGATTGCACGGTCACTTAACACTATGACTTTAATTCCATCGTCGATAGCTTGCGTTGCTTCGCTGCAAACACGCTCAAGTGCGAGTCTATACCCAGGAAGTCCTTCTTCTTTCGGGAATGTTATATCAATTATCCTCGAAGGCCAGGTGCTATAGGCATTCTTGAGGTTTTTCATAGCGTTCATCTCCTCGATGGACAGTAAAGGCGACGGAAGGAGAATACGGTGACATTGCTCTGGTTTCATTTCTAACAAATTTCCCTCGGGACCGACGTACGACTCGAGAGACATGACAATATTTTCACGGATTGGATCGATCGGAGGGTTCGTTACTTGGGCGAAGAGTTGGCGGAAATAATCATAAATGATGCGGGGCTGCACGGCCATAGCAGCAAGAGGTGCATCGTTACCCATTGAACCCAATGCTTCTTTTCCATCGGTGACCATTGGAAGCATCAACAAAGTCAGTTGTTCTGCTGTGAACCCAAACGTCAGGAGTTTGGGATCGGTGCTCAAAAGATGATCGTCTAGAATGGGCTCCAAAGAAATGTTGCTCCTCTTCACACGCTTGATAATGTTAGGGACATGCAGGACATGTGCTTCAAGCCATGACGCGAAGTTTTGCCTGGCTGCCGTGGTACGTTTCAGCTCTTTATCGTCGACTATCCTGCCTTCGACGGTATCAACTAGAAGCATTCGCCCTGGCTTGAGTCTTCCCTTATGAACGACCTTTTCTGGTGCGATGTAAAGCGCACCGACTTCCGAAGCACAAACGATGATGTCATCACTAGTGACTATGAAACGACATGGGCGAAGACCGTTGCGATCAAGATTGGCACCGCAGTAACGGCCATCGCTGAAGGTAAAGAGGGCCGGGCCATCCCAAGGTTCTTGTAAGCAGGCAGACCAGTTGTAGAATGCGCGTTTCTGAGGTTCCATCTGTTCGTTCCCTTGCCAAGCCTCAGGAATCAGCATCATCACAGCTTCGGGCAACGTGACCACCCCATTCACAACAAGTAATTCCAAAACATTGTCAAATGCGGCGGAATCAGATCCTCCTGTCTCGATAATTGGATACAATAAATCTAGTTGTTCGCCGAAATGTTTCGACGAAACAACGCCTTCACGGGCACGCATCCAGTTCTTATTTCCACGGACAGTGTTGATTTCACCTGCAGTTGAAATTTTGGAGTTAAGGGTTCGACAGATTAATGGTATGAGTTGACCAACCATTGTGTGCTGCTATCCTCAACGGCTGTGCACGATCCCAGCTTGGAAAGGTGTTTGTCGAGAAGCGTGAATGCACCAACGTGAAGTGGGAACGATAGAGAACATGATTGAGATCATGATAATAATTGTATACTTGCGGAGGGGTTAATTGACCCTTGTATACAATATTTTTGGAAGATAATGAACAAACATAGAAGCCTTTTGCAAGAGTACTTTTCGCACCAAAGCCAAAACATTCAGCTTATATATACTGTCACGAAAAATGAAAATCACAAACATGGTATGTGTCGCGTGCTTTCTGAGAACATATAGTTGCCGCTCAAAGTGCTTCGTATCGAATGTACCACCACGACTAACATTACCGTCGCCATAGTGGCTGCGTAGGACGACAAAAGGCTGATATATCGCAGGTTCTTTGCTTCTCGAAGCAGGACCGAGAATGGAGCCGTCTGTTGGTACTTCTCTCCAACCCAGGACACGCAATCCGAGTTCCGAGGCAATTTTAGTAAAGATAGCTTGATGGGCTTGTAGCTGGACAGGATCGTTCGCCTTGAAAAAGACGTTTCCAACAGCGTATTCGGCAGGTTCCGGAAGAACGCAGCTGATGTCCCTCTCAACTTCTCGTTTAAAGAAATGGTGAGGGATGGAGGTCATGACACCTGCGCCATCGCCATCACGACTGTCGGCACCTACAGCGCCGCGATGTGTCATGGCACAGAGCAATTGGCGGGCATCGGAAACGATTTTGTGGTTCTGTTCACCCTTAATGTGGCAAATAAAGCCTACACCACATGAATCCTTTTCATTTTCATTGAGGTATAGGCCCTGATTTGCAGGCAAGGAGCCAGCCCAAGAGGAGGGGTCACGCTCGACGGCGTGAAAACCTGCCATATGTTCTTCTGTAACTGA
Source organism: Amanita rimosa (assembly GCA_023014395.1). Classification (NCBI taxonomy): domain Eukaryota; kingdom Fungi; phylum Basidiomycota; class Agaricomycetes; order Agaricales; family Amanitaceae; genus Amanita; species Amanita rimosa. The sequence continues at coordinate 233,900 of JAEBUO010000038.1, read as the reverse complement.
GTCAGCGACGAGAGGCAAAGCATTCTGGAGATCAAGGACAGATGCTGCCATCGGAGACGACAAGACGATGGAAGGCAAAGGAAGTGAGCCAGCTGGTGCGGTCACAGGAGGTCACAGGGCGGGAGAAAGATAACGATAGCTGATCGGCCGAATTCGGAGCCTGATCGACACGTGTTTCGTTCGTTCCGCGAACGGCATCTGCGCCACCCGATCCGAGCTCCGACGAATGTTCGCGGTTCCCACTGGCAGGGTCTGCGCACAGCATCGGCTCGTTCATCTATGGCACCATTGAGCTGATTCATGAAAGCCTGCTGTCACAGCGCATGGTGATCTGATGTGCAATTTAATTTATGTCCTTTAAGCGATGTCGCATGCAAACTATACACACAAGTCACAATTTTTCTTTCGGACGAGAGTGCAACAGCAGACAGATGCGTAAGCTAAGTAAGGCAACACCAGAGTAGTTTTTGCAGGCAGAAATGGCACGTACTTCAACTGGCTCCATCATGCAGCGCGCAACAAACGGCAGCTGGGGGCCAGTCAGTCACACAAACCTTCGTTGTCAACTTGCGAACCTTACCTTTATGATGTCCATTATATTGGCGGACTGTTTCTCCCGATGCCATCTCCCACAGCCGAGCTGTATGATCAGAGGACGCTGACACCGCGGGTCAACCATATAAACGCCAATCATAAATCCCCTCACCTGTCACCAAGTATGCCGAGTCAGCACTGAACGCACAATCCCAAACCCAACGCTGGTGGCCTATTAAGACCTTATCTTGTCTAGCCTCGAAGTTGGGCGACAATGACCAGATCTTAACCGTCGTATCTGCGGAGCATGTCGCCAGGTACCTACTGATCTTCAGCAAACATTTAACCGTCTTAAAAAACTAACCTAACGTCCGGGCTAAGCAAGCATCGTGTCAGATACTTGCTATGCGCTTGCATGCGCGTCACAGCTTGAAAACGTGGCAGTCCTGAACTTTCGTCGTTGACCTTCCACACGTAACATTGACCCTGCAAATATTCCGTGACAAGGTCAAGGGCGAAGTGAAGATATAACCTGGTTATTCCCAGCAACAAGGCAGGATCCATCGGAGGCCACTGTCACAGAACGAATTGGGACATCGCCATTGGGTGTCTTCATCGCAGCCCAAATTGAACAGTTCACAACCCACACAGCATCAATCACTCACGAGTTCATGAGAGCATACATTATCAGAAAGGTCCCATTGCTTGATGCTGCCGGCTTGGTCACAGGATATAAGCTCCCCTTGATTGGGATGGATACAGACGTCATTTACTAAAAGTTGACAGGCGTTGTCAACTTTTCAATGGCATATCAGTTGCTTGCAGACCTGGAGACGCATTATCATAGGTTCTGTGTGGATGCGTGTTCCTGGAATCCTGAGAATATCATCACTTGACATCGGAGCGCCATTTCGACATACCGAAGGTCCCATATCCTAATGGTACCATCCTCACTTCCTGTGACAAGCCATTTGCCTTCGCTATGGAAGGATACCGATGTTACATTATTGGTATGACCTTCAAACGTCGCGATCTGATCATATGTGGCTTCATAGGGTCCATCGACCATTTGCGGACACTTACGGGATTAGACGAAGCAGAATTAATCTCGTAGATATTTATCTTCTTGTGAATAGCTGCTGCCAATAACCTCTTGCTGTTAATTGAAGCATGTCATGATTTTCTGCCTTTTGAACTTGCACAGTGCTTACTCTGGAGATATTGCCAATCTATTAACCTGCTATTGACGGAGGCTGCGGATTAAGGCACTAGTTGGATGGCAGTGGCCTTACTCACGCCGGACTCTCCTGTTCGAGTGATTGTTCGTGAACAAATACCACTCCAAGCCTCCCAAAATCGTATTTCATGATCGTATGAACCAGTGACAAGTACAACAGACATATCGTGACGAGGAGGAGGGGCGACTCTGGTTGGTGTTGGGATGTGCACCATTAGGTTATAAACAGTCGCAAACACAACCCTAGAAGAAACCATCACTGGCGCTTGTTGGCATGAACCGATACGACTGTCTGCAGGATCTACGATAGTTTCAGAACATCAATTCGTTACGGATTTCACCCGAGAAACTTCTCTTCGTTCTACCTCATGCATCAGACCCTGGCCTTGTCGCCAAGCAGAGTAGGTCATTATGGGCCCACGTTGTCTTCTCATTACCGGTAAGACGGCTCCAAGTTTTCTTTGACCAGCTGTGGACCTTGCGTGATTACGTGCACCCCCTGATTAATGAACTAACATCTGATCCCAGAAGCCATTTCGCTACTGCGTTTATTTCCGATCCAACGAGCGATCGTAGCGTAGTGCAGGAAGACTTCCACGGCTCCAATTTTGGATCTCGTTCGCTCAAACGAGTGCTGCACGCAAACGTGTCGTTGGTCATTACACAAGATTGGATGCTCTAATATTGTAACCATTTCATGTCTCCCAGAGTGATCCAAGTATATAAAGTACGATGAGTGTAACTCTCACTTCACTGACCTACTACGGAGCTCGTAGTTCCTACTATGAACGCCTTTCCTGTGAGTAACTTACTGGTACGCTCGCTTTCAAACGTTTAACAGCATTTTTTGTAGGCAGGTACACGGGTTTTCTTCTGGGATGCGAAATCTCAGATTGTTTACGGCACCGTACAATCGACTAGTCGAATGTCGGACGTTGGTGTTGATTTTCTTGCTAATGAAGCACCCTCACCTTAGTTGTCAAATAGGGCACTCAGGTTCTTGTAATCAAGGTCGATAGTGGACCCATAGTGTCTTTGCCGTAAGTTCTTGCCATATGTATAAGCCATTACTCACCTGGCTTTAGCGCTGCAGGAGTAACAAAAGTAGCTTAAAACCCCTTCTATTTCCCATGCAGTCCGACTCAACAAACACCTTAGACATTTCAAAGAGATACTCGTTCTTGGTCTTGTATGTAGTTTGTCGTTTTAATTACGCCGGTAGTGCTAGTGAGGGATGTAGTGTTCTACTGTATCAGTAGTAATCGAATGTATTTTCTCAATCATTTTTTTGTACCCCATAATCCTCGTGTCAGAGACGGAAACTATTGTCACGCGATCTGTTAGGTACTTACACCCGCGTGATGCGGCACATCGTGCCGGAGGTTCGCATTAGACCTAAAACATAAGAATCGGAAGCCCAGCGAATCGCTGGGTTGCTGAACCACGTTCAAATGAAATAGGGAAGGCGGAGGCTCGAATTATGCGCATAACATAACACAGTTTTGCGATCAGAATGGACTCGAAAGGTATGGTATATCCATTCTTCTACAGTCACGTAAACGGTCTTGCGGCGGCCAGTTTTTGTAAGCAGAAAAATGGCTACAATGCAGAATGCTGGCTCTTCTATCTGCAGGCTCTTCCATTCTGACTGCTTGAACTCAGTATTGTGATTACATAAGCAACATGAGTCAACAAACTTTGTATTAGATCAACTATTATACCTTGAATTCCTCCAGCTCCAGATGCCAAGGTGCAGCAGAAATGGTTGTCGTAAGGAATTCGAGGATGGGCTTATAGATGCCTGCATCCATCATCCAGGAGCTCCGGTAAGAAGGAACAAACTTTGTGCCCCCCAAATGCTCAACCATGCATAACATAGGTGTTTCACGAAGGCCTCAAGTCCTGGTCGTGCTGTGCGGACGTTAACAGGCCTGTTCTCACTTTTGATGAATTCATAAATATTCCTGTGCGTTGGTCGTTATTCACTGTCGTCTACAAATGATCCAATGATCTTCTCACGACTGAAGGGTTGCTCTGAAGTTGACCAGCATACCACGAAAGCGCCGCAACCGCAACCGCAGAAAATAAACGCTCCAGCTGATATAACATCTGTGGAGATCAAGCCTGATGCAGAAGTGTATCAGCTTGGGCCAAAAGTAGGTGATCGTCGGCCTGAGATTAGTACCTCGGTCGTGCTGCCACTGCCCACCGTTGAAGAGGAAGAAGAAGATCTGACCGTAAGGGTGATTGGAGGAACCATTTGTAGACATAAAGGTTGCGGAGTTGCCTTTGTCAGTGACGAGGTGAATAGATTGGGGGATGGTGACGGCACAATATGTAGATATCATCCACAGCCGGTACGCCATGTGCTGCAAAAATGGAGTCGAACTCATCCTCAACTTTCAGCCACTATTCAGAGAGGGTAGCAAGGTTTGAACGTCACGTAATTGGCCTTCTGATTGCTCATTTGCCAAGGGATACCTCTGCTGTAAACGTCGAGTTCTAGAATTCGAAGAATTTCTCAAGATTCCAGGTTGTAAAACTGGTCGGCATGTCTTTTCTCCTCGGAAAAAGGAATCAGTACGTCTCTTGCTACGAGGTTGTAAAGTATCTATTTTCATACCACAAGTAGGGTGAAGAGGCGGTTTTCTGCCGCATTGACCATTACCAAACGCCAACGAAAGTGTATGTCTCTGTCTATGCCAAGGGAGTAGACCAAGAACGTAGTATAGTCAAGTTTGAGCAGCATTCGGTACAAGGCAATTTTTAGGTTTGATTGATCTAATGAATTATTGCAGGTGACAATAGACCTGTATCTCCCAGGAATGAAGCGCTTTCATCGCGTGTTAGATCTGTTCGGACCCATTGACCCTGTTGGATCGTCGGTGCAATACCTCAGTACTAAGGTATACACGTCGAGAGGTCTCAAAGTCAAAAAATGATATGCGCTCTTCAGGTTGAACTAAACCTTCAGAAGCAGGATACACGAAGTTGGATCCTCTTAGAAAGGAGCCAGAGGGATCTCGGGAACATTAACCTGATATTTGGTGTTGGTGGTAGGACAGGTACCGTCGGCGCAAGGTAGGCTGGGCTTAACGAAGCAACAAGAGACGGGTTTAAGGAGCGTATAACCATTCATAGTCTACAATACGCCTGGCTTCTCGATACGTCTGTATATTTGAATTACGTCTCCCTGACGAAGATCAGAGAAATCACAAAGGCTTAGTCCACACTCGGAGCCTTTGCGCACTTCCATTACATCCTCTTTTAGGTGGCGCATAGTATCCAAGTGGCCTTGAATATCGATGAGGTAATCGTCTCTTCACTTGACATCCACATACCTTCATGCATCACAGACCCATTTCTCACCACTCGGGCAAGCTGTGCCTTTTCGGCCACGCCATTAGTCACACGACAGCCAGCAATCTTTTTCGTCTCTTTTGACTTGACTTGGATTTCAAACAATTGCAGAACGGTTGCTTCGCCTACTACAGCCGTTTCCACCGAAACGGGCAACAGATTGACAAGCATTTGTTTGACATCATCCATAAGCTTGTAAATGATGTTTGATGTGCGTATGGACACGCCGTAGCGCGCAGCCAATGTTTCTATAACACGAGGAACCACCACGGAGAATGCAATAATAGATCCTATACCAACCCTCAGAAGCGATCTGCACACGGACAAGATCAGCTTACCATCAATGGCCTTTGCCATCATCACATCAGCCTCCGAAACATCCCCCACTCCTGAGAAAATGATCTTCGTTTTGGCCTTATTGCTACCAATTCCTTGTAGTGCTTCCACTAGAGCTTCCACACTACCGCTGACATCGGCTTTCACCACGAGCCTTAATTCCTTTGGCCCATCACTACATTCCTTCGATGACTGTTCATTCGCTGTTCCTGAGAACCGCCGATCCTTTTCTTCTCGCCTACTGGCGTTGATTGCATCAACGTCAACCAATAAGGCATCCAATTCTGTTTTTCGCTGGCGATTAGCAATTGCCTTCTTTATCTCGGCTTCGACTCCCTGCAAGACTTCTTCACCGGCATTTGGTAACGTTTTCCAACCCGAAACGGTCACTGCCATGCCAGGATATGCAACTTTGATAGACGTTCCCATGGCATCTTTCATAACCCTTACTTTGGCCTGGTTAACGCCGCTAATAATGTGGGAACCAACTTGAAGTTGGCCTCGGAGAACTAGTACCGTTGCAACTGAGCTTGAACATCGACATGAGTATTTTAAACGATGATGGCTTGTCTACCTTACCCGAGACCTTTCTGCACTTTGGACTCCAATACATAGCCGTGCGCATGACCTTCATGTTCTGCTCGTAAATCTTGCACTTCAGCCATAGCAGCAATTGTCTCCACCAGTTCCGGCAAACCTTGACCTGTGAGACCAGACACATTCACACAGGGAACATCTCCTCCAAACGCTTCCAGGGACATATTCTCCGAAAGCAGTGCTTTTTGTACTTCCTCCTGCGTAAGTAATAACAATGCATATCGCGCAATTGTACCCTTGTACTTACTACATCTGCACCCGGTTTGTCAACCTTGTTGATGGCAACCACCACGCCAACCTTTCCACCCTCTTTACGAATGAGGTCAATGACTTCTCGTGTTTGAGGCATTACACCGTCGTCTGCAGCGACCACAAGAACGATGATATCTGTTACACGTGCCCCTCGAGCCCGCATAGCTGAGAATGCAGCATGACCTGGCGTATCTAGAAACGTGATGAAAGAGCAATTGTCATTTCCATGAACCTGCACAGAGAATGCTCCAATATGCTGCGTTATACCGCCGGCCTCCCCTTTTGTCACCGAGGAAGATCGCAGAGCGTCAAGAAGTGTAGTTTTCCCGTGGTCCACATGGCCCATGATAGCAACCACGGGAGGACGAGTCGGGAGTGATGCAGGGTTCGGGTTGAGAGGCCTGGGGATGAACAGCTCTGACATAATACAATAAATAAAGAAGAATCACGAACGAAGGATGGATATCAAAAGCTGCTTCATCGCTAATGATAGGATTTCTTCCAAACTCTTCTGCAAGCAGCGCCGCATAATCAGCTGTAAGCACTGCCCAAAATAATGTAAATCCATAATGGAATGACGGATGACAATATAGTACCATGATCATATAAGGCTTCATTCGCCATTCCCGCTTGCCTCATCCGCCGCTGAAGGTGATCTTTTCAAATTGGAAATAGCAATGAAAAGTACATTGATGACTTACCCAGTCTAACATTCAGCAATCTGGCCAAATTGCGCACTGATATGGTAGTAGGTATGTATATGTCCACTTTTTTCCGAGCCACTAAAATCTGTTTCCGCCTCTTCTTTTCCTTCTCTTGGGTTCGTTGTACATCAACGTCGACCACTTCCAACGTAGATTTGCTATCTTGTACCTCTAAAGCTGTTAGCAGCGAGCCTCTCTCTTTAAACATGCTGCGTTCTAATCGTCGTCGATCACTTCGAAGGCTGTCATTTGACGAATTGTGTAGGTCGTCACTTGTACCATAATTAATTTGGAAATCAGAATGTTCATCGTCTAAGACATCCGTCCCATCACGTAATGTAGTTTCATGTTGAACCGCAGATTTTGTAGGCCGTATCCATTTATTCATAGTATCAGTGTTTGGAGTCTTGAGCAAGTGTCGGGGCTTCTTTCCTCGATTTTGCGAGAAATCATTGCTCCCTTGCCTTGGAGGACGTAGCTGCGAAGGCGGTCTCTGCGAGAGGCCTCGTGTGCTATTAGGCTTATCATTGCTCTGTTGCCCTGATGCTTTGGTATCTTGGTTTAACAAAAACCACTTCCCAGAAGTAGAGGGCTGTGATGTTACAGAATCTGCACCAGCAACCCAATTTCTGGGCTACGGCGTTTAGGTGAAACGACGAACAATTTCAAAATGCCCTTTCACCTTTAGTTTTGCTGCAGTCGCGACATGCCTGGTAGAGCGGATGGCAGGCAGCAAATGCATAACAGAGGGCAATGAGGACACGTGATCAAACTGGAATGCACCATTTATGCAGGCTTGCATCCAACACCCAGGCTCTTGCACAAACCAGAAGAACCTATGCCCTTTCGCGATTTCCAACTAGATCCACAGGCACAGCAAGGACTCGCCAAGCTCCATCCAAACGCACTGAGCCCATTCCAAAATACCGTACTGCAGACGAAAGTGATGCAGCTGACAACGCTAGACCATCGCACGCGGCTCAACATCCAGCAAGTGATCCGGAGGAAGGTCTGCACACTTTGCTTATGGGTCACAAAGCGTTAGTCGTCGAAAGGTGCATATCAGTCATATGTGCATTCAATACCTACAGCAGCATATTTCTAGGCAAATTGAGATGCTGAATGTGTTTGTTGGCTTTGAGCAATGCAACAAATATACAATAAGTAAGTCAATGTTGTTCCCATCAAAATGCCACATAAATCTCTTCAGATAATACTGTTGGTGACACTGTGGGATACATAGCAGAAGAAGAGAGCGGTCTCTTGGCCACAGTGTCTCGACAAGTTTTTGCAACCCATAGACCCTTCAAAGCAGTCGTCATGGATGCAGCAGGATCTCCAATATTGTGGGTCAGTAGCATCTAATGAAACTTCATGTCTCTGAGCTAACATTATCCCCAGATCCGTCGTCCATTTGCTTGGATTAATTCCAGAATGTACGTACAGAGGTTAAAAAATTTCGACAAGAACACCCTTGCAAGTGAACCCGTGCTTGATACTTTTGGAGAAGTTCAACAGATCTGGCACCCGTGGAGACGGCGTTATGATGTATTCTTGCGGTCTGCGAGTTTTGATAGAGCTCTTGACGGACTGACTGACTGAAGGAAATTCAGTGAAAAATATAGACGTGTATTATCCGTTACTGACGAGGCTCAGCCAGAGCAGCAGTTGGATTACAAACAGTTTGCGAAAGTTGACTCCGGTTTCCTAGCCTGGGACTTTCCATTATTTGATCACGCTGGAAGAGATATTGCATTCATTAGTCGTGCATTTCGAGGTTTTGGACGCGAGGTTCGTAACTTGTTTCCTTGCTATTTGGTTAGGACTTAATTGGCTTTCTAGATTTTGACTGATACTGGTAAGATCCCTGCCGTCCTGGAGTACCTTTATCATCCTTGGGTCGCAAGGTCAATATACAGTTGGATTCACGCCTAGCGAACGTCTTTCACTGAATGGTGATCCCCATGCGCCCGCTATAGTACGAGACTTGTCCTTGGATGAGCGCGCAGTGAGTACTTCAGGGTCTTTTGACATGTCACTAATACATCCAAAAGGTGATCCTTGCTCTAGCCGGTAGTGCTGCGTTTTAATCCTGAAATGTCTCAATCTAATGCGCCAAATTAGTCAACGTAGACTTTGATTATTTTTCACGCCATTCGGGAAGGTGGGCAGCTCAGATTGAACGTTATTTTTTCGAGTTGCTCAACAGTGTTGGTGCCCATAGTGGTGGACTGTTTCATTTCCATACGTGGGAATGACCCTGGCCTCAACACCAGGAGGAAAAGGATAACCTATATTTGGGTGCAGGATATAACCACGTCGCCATATTCATACATATATCACTTCAAGACCAATGCAAACCTTAAGACCAATGCAAACCTTCGTCGCGCAACGTAGTCAATCGCCGTACGTCATTGGGATGATCCGTGCTGGATATACATGGATTTATCGACCTGAGACGAGCAATGGCGTCTGGCCACGTGCGTCTCCATCTTGACTCGATCATGTCTGCCAGGAGGCCATCTGTCGATAGAAGTGAGCGACCGAATCTGAGAGCTTCAAGTCGTGGGCAAAGGCAGGTACAATCTTGTCGCGCAGTGAGCAATGCGAGTGCTCTGTCTCGCATGACGAAGAGACCAGCAGTATCCAGGAGTGTCAGTTCAATTAACGATGCAGAAGCACACTCCAGACACTGGATAAGAGCTTCTTCGGAGGGTAAGACGTCTTGCAAAATGAGGTGTTGCAATGGGGAAGTCGAACGCGCGAAAAAGGAATTAAATCGTGCTTGTGACCATGTATTGGGTATTTGAGAACTCGCATCCCTGACAACGGCAACCTTGAGTTTGATCAGGGCAGGAAGAGTAAGATAGTCCAACAACAGATCCGTCACGACTGTTGAGTGCAACGAAAAGGAGCGTAGTCTGGGATGAGTTATTAAGCAACGTGAATTTAAGTCGGCTGCGTCTGACTGATCAATCCTGATTCTCCAGAACTCGCATGAAACAAGCCCAGGACATTGCTGCAAAATGTCAAGGCATTCGGTGACCGAGATGTCGTAATCAACGTCAAGATCCTCCAGAAGGCTCAGTTGTGGGAGGAAACGCACTCTGTTCGGCCCGGTGATTCCCCAACACAAGTTACGCAAGCGAGGTGTGGATAGATCAGTAAGAAGAAAGGGTAGTTCGGGTACTAATAGCAAGTTATCGTGTGATTTTGCTACCCGCATTCGAAGTACCTCGAGCAGAGGTGTGGGTCGATCGAGAATGCCCATGGCGACTCTTGCCCAACTAAAAGGAAGGACGAGACGAAGGTCCCTCCATTGTGGCCTGTGTGCGTCAAGAAACTCGAAGAATAAAGGAACATTTTCGAGCCCCGTAGACTGGACTTGGGCGTGCAAGGAAAGGGCACACGCTGCAGAACGACGGAGCCATGTTGCCATGGTATTAAGGCGGCGGCTTACGTTTCTACGGGATAGCTGGATCCATAGGGAACTCCAGAGGCGGGGAGTTGATAGGGCGATGTTCCTCCACCAAGAACATATTTGGTTAAGTAGAAGGGGGGCATAACGGGGATCAGGTCTTGTATACTCGTCGCGCAGAAGACAAGATAAGAATATTTTCTGCATTATTTCAACAGGCATTCGCTGAATGGGGGATGGTGCAGCAAGATCCGTCTGGGTGAATGAGCCCTGAGGGAGTGCATGGGACACATGAGGCTGCTACTGAGTGAGTACAAGAGTGGTTGTTGTGGGAATAGACGTACCATGGCCTGTAAGTGGGGTTGGGTGTAATTTGTGGAGGCGTAAGCTTGGGGGGGTATAAATAGGAGAAGTACAGTCAGCGGAGAGGATTATAGTCCACCCGATCATATCCAAACAAGGAAGGTAGTGGTTAGTGTCACGTGCTTGAAAGTCACGCGCATGCATCTCCTTCCTCCACACGTCGCCCGCGGTCGCCCGTCGTATGCAGACGCGTATTCCAGCATCCTCGCCGCGCACAGGCGCTCGCCGCGGTTCTCTGCATCATCTGCAGTCATTTTGGCCGCAACAGACGTCGATGCGCTTTGTGCTTCCCATATGTTGGCAGATCTTCTAAGGCAGGACGATGTCATCTATAGAATCATACCTGTGTCAGGGCTGGACGAGCTGGAGCGACTAAGAGATGAGCTCAAACTTGCCACAGAGGTTCTGTTTATTACCTGTCATCATTACTCTGTCTCAATGTCCACCAGCTACACACACTCTTCCTCATCAATATGGGCGGAGTGATGGACTTGCCTTCTTCCGATTGGTTTGGAGACTTCGACACCCGTGTAACCGTGCATATAATAGACTCCGCGCGTCCATTAAGTTTGCCCAGTTTGTTTGGTACGGGGGAGAATGGCGATCGAATCGTGGTATGGGATGATGGAGGAGCAGAAAAACTGGAAGAAGTGAGAAAATCATGGGAGGCACTGCAGGCAAGCATTCAAGCTGATCTTATGGACTGCTCTGCTTGATATATTCGGTCCTCGGTCAGTTTGAACCCGAACCAGATTCTGATGACGGAAGCGAGTCCGACGATGACTTACTCGCGGAAGACGACGATAATGAAGATGACGAGTATAGTGGTTCAGGTAGGAAGAGGAAGCCGGGAAGTGGCGACGACCCTCGAGGCTCAAAGAAACAACGTCTATCTGAAATGGTATACTTCGGGCTTTCCGTACTGGCAGTGTTTATCACCATCTTCAATAGCCATCGAAACAGATGTCGCAGGAAGAGCGTGACGAACATTTACAACGCTTAGACAAGTACTACATGTCTGGGACGTATTATGGCCAAAGTGCATCAGGTACAATATACATCTTAGCCACTGTACTCGAGCGCACTGACAATGACTTCCTCTGGTAAGTCGATGCCATATATTTGTGCCTTGCAATTGATTGTCCAGGCTTGCCATTCTTGGCCTAACCTATCAATACTGTCTCTCCCGTATTTCGCGTGAAAAGTATGAACTATACCATACGCTCTATAACGACGAGGTATCAAGATTGAACGTTTCCGCGCCAAATGCGCATGACTCTCCGCTTATATCGCTCAATCCCGATGACGTTAGTATCCGGCCAACGGACGAATTACGCTTTACATTATTCAGGCATTGGACGCTGTATGATGCAATGTACCATTCCAGTTATATAGCAAGCAAGTTGGGGATTTGGAAGGAGCGCGGCCGCAAACGATTAACAGGTTTGTTGGCCAAAATGGGGTATGAATACTCAAACATATGATTGTCTGCTGAATTGCTGCTTTTAAGTTTCTCCTTGCCACAGACACAACAACCATACACTCATATGGATATGGACCTCAAGAGGATGTTAGTTGATAAACTGAACGAAGTTGCACCCGAGTATGGGCTTGTTGAACTCTCATATCCATCCTTCATGCGCTGCTACGGCTATCGTACGCAGCCTCTCTCAGCCGCAGATGCAGTCGATGGGATCAACGCTTTACTTGATATAGCTGGAGGTGTGCGGATGGAAATAGAAGTAGAAGGGGCACGAAACGGAGGTGAATGGTTCGGTCGGGGAAGGATGTGGGAAGGCGATAAATATGCCATGAACAAGGGACGAAACGAAGACCCATCTCGAGACAGCGCATCCCAGATGCAGGACGATGATGACGAGTTTTCTCAAGATCAGTGGTGGATACAGAATTTCTGGACAGCGTATGACGCAGTGAACAAGTACGTCTGCCAGGGTGAAAAGTGTGATCCAGGGTTTACGTTTATTCAGTGTGAACCAACTACAAGAAGCATTGAAACTTTCCATGTCATTACATCGTGCAATTATTCAACGGGGAACATCCATCATTGATAAACAAGATATCAAAAAGATGAGGAACTATCGAGTTGTTGTGATCTCTCAAGGTCCTGACCTTGACTTGTTTTCGCATCCTGGAGTGCTTTCGCGGCTTGCTCTGTGGCTCATAGACAGTTTTCGCGATCGAGTAACTGGAGCCAATGTCAGCACAAGGTCAAAGAAGGAAAGCCTACCTTTTGTTGTCGCATGCTTGAACGAAAAGGCACAGACGTACATTGTTGTTGGGGTCATGGCTGCGCTTGACTTTGGCGAAGTGCGAAAAAAGTGGGTTGGATGACATGTTTGAGTGGACTCAAACCAGAGCTGATTGAATGGCAGTGAATTTGGCCTTGCGTTCCTTGATGCAAAAGAGCGATGTAATGCACGAACGAGACACGGAACATTTGATACCAGCGTTCTTGAGATTGACCAAGCTGATCTCAAGAAGTTCTTAGATACATTATGTGAAGGACCTTAGTTAATGATGCACGTGCTGCCCCGAAACACGACCGAATTCCGGCCAAAAACCGTCCGAACGCCGACGTACCCTGAACATGCATGCTGGAACGAGGAACAGGGGAAGCAACACGTTTGCAAACCATAACTCGCGTCTCAGCCAGAGAGGAAACCCACGCCGACGTAGACCGGGAAAACGTGAGGAGACGAGAGGGATACGGGTCTGTGAGTCGTCGTTCTGCAGAACAACAAGGCAAAGTCCCAAGACCATGATGGTTTACTATAGCACGGGACTTTTTCCTCCTTGTCGCACTCTGCATTGGTCTAGCTTGTGCTCTCATGTTGCTCGCCCGTCCAGTGATCAGTTCAATGTTGTTTCCGGTGTGACATGGTGCGTTTACTATAGATGTGGTATGTAATGTGCTCATTGGCCCTACTCTTCATATATTCGAACACCTCCACCTCCCCATCTGAACATCACCGCCTTTCCATCTCCAGTCGGTTGCGTGAAAGCGACCTCACCCTTTCGTGGGTCCAATTCGTATCCGTGGATGAAGGTCCTGGCCGCCACAGTTAGTAATGTGCTTGCAACACCCTGCCTTCGGTGCGTGGATGCCACGAATAGTCGTGGAATCCCCATTGGGGTGGCGAGAGGTTCCGGGTGACAAAATATCCCCATTCCTGTATCAACTACCACAAGAGATGTACTGTCCGTCGACCTGTCTGGACTTTGACTTTGGCCAGAATCATTCGGCACGACAATGGCCATAGCCGTTTCAATGTACTGTGCGATAGCGCAACCGACTATCTTTTCGCGGACATGTCCTGCCTTTGTCTGCAATGGGACGAGGAAGAGATATAGTTTGGATTTATGCATAGCGTCCGCCGTTAATGGCGGTGCAGATAATGCTAAATTGATGGTCTCCAGAACCGTCGTGACCTACACAGTGTTGGATCATAGAGCTGTTTGTGCTGCCGAACCCAGCTCACCTTTGATCCTATTCTTCCACTCACGTTGGCCTTGAAACACACTATTCTTCCCTTGGCACCATTTTTCAGCTTCACACCGGTGGCGACTTGGGTAACGCCTGCTTTCGTGCATTCCTTCTCTTCTTCTCTCCCCCACTCCATTCCTTTCTGCACCCTGGCGCAATGGGTAGCGTGAAGCATTTCGTCGTCCAGAGCACCTTTTGTGTATGATAGCGAGCATAATGGACAGGTCCTCAGAATAGGTTGATCGATAGAAAAGTGCAATTGAATTAGCTTCCGCTGCGCCTCGTTCTTGTCCTTGGGTTTCGTCGTTCGTTTTGGGGTGCAGACGACTCGCGAGCGTTTGGAGGGACGAGATGCATCAGTGGCATTGTCGAATAGGGGTCTTTTGCGTGGCAGGGTGCGGGTATAAGTTCGGTGGACGAGGGTGGGCATGATGATGACTTGGATGTCCTAGAGAGACGCGTCGCGTCGTTTAATTATATCTGCCACGCGTGTGTCACGTGCTGCGCACTGGATCTGAGACGCTGAGTCAGCCACCACTCCTAATGATTAGGTTAGATAACACTGTTATCCTTGTTAACATGGAACAAAAATGCCCATGGAAGGAGAGACAGCGCTCAGAAGAGGCTCGGTATGCGCATGCAAAGGTGGGTTGGGATGGACGATAGATCTGAGCTATAAGATTGATGCTGCGTATTCAGGAACAGGAGTTGCTTGCTGCCATCCGAAAGCAAACGGACTCCGCAGACACTAGCCATAAGCGAATGGACAGGGACTTTGAGGGTGGTTTTGGTGGCCAAGAGGACCTTGAGGATCGCTATGCCACAACGTCTGGCGAGCATTGAACATTGAATAGTCTGGGCCATCCGTAATTGCCCATTTTATTTCATTAAGCGTGCAGTCGCCCTAGGCGCCACAGACCACCGCAGTTAATGTCACTAAACCTGCTATTGCCTGATCTCAGGAGGTTCATTCAGTAGTATGAATCCAGCCAAAAGCATTGCAGGGCAGATTTATACGCAGGCCACTAATGGAAAGAGCTGAAGCCTTCAGACTAGTCTTTCCGCCCCTATCCGGCCCGCCTGCATCTGCAGTCGGCTCAGCTGCTCCGCACTCATCCCTCCCACATAGTATCCCCCGCCTCCTCCCAGCCGTTGTTGCTGAGATATGTTCACCTGCCCCCGCCCCGCCCGCGGCGACCCAGGTTGTACAGCTGCTTGACCCTGTTGCTGCTGTTGCTGTTGTTGCTGTTGCTGCTGCGACAGTCTCGCCTGCATAACTTGTCGTCCAAGCTCCTCCACATGTCGCTTCCGTGCAAGAATTTCCTGATGCTCTCGTGCATCCCGTTCTGCCTTCAGCCGTATGAGCTCAGCAGGCGACAGCTTGGGCAGCTTCGCGTATTGTCCGTGCGTCTCGTGAATAATCGATGGTTTACGTTGTGCTGTACCACAATTACTTCCACTCCCATAAATTCGTCCACATACGCACCATTGGCCTTCTGCAAAGTCTCAATTCTCTTCTTGGCATACTTGCGAATAGTATCCTGCATCAACATGTGTCGTCGACGTTTCCTAGGCTCCACACCCGTCCCTGCGACCCCACTCGTTGGACTCGCGACACTGACGTTCGCTTGTCTCTTGACCCCTCGCGTCATCATGGACGGCGTTCCCGCTCCTGACGTTGCTGGCGTGGCGTTCGCCTCTGTTTGTCGAAACCTCAGTTCCGAGCCCCATTTCTCTCGCCACCGCTCCAAACAATCCCGTGGGGTACGCTTGTCCGTGGATATGGTCACACGAGATGCATTGAAGCACTCGGCGATGAGGTACCAGTTGTACGGGTACTTGTCAATGCACGATTTGAGCAACCCGTCGTCGTTGGCAGTCCAGACGTGTTCGGCGCTCTTTCTACGTGGATCCCTTGCAGCAGCTTGCCAAAACGCTGCCGCGGCATTATTGGTACGGTTCTCAAACAGCTCTGTGTTACTGTAAGCTGCGCCCTGAAAACGGGTTGCTGTTCCCCAACTTACCATTCAATTGCTCTTCATTGACCCTGATACTATCAGCCTCCGCTGCAACGGGTGCTTCATCAATCGGTGCCCATGAATCGTCTTTCCAGCGTTTCGACGGGAGCAGGGGACCCAGTAATGTCGGCTTTTTCCGCATGAATTGACTTGCAGGAAACAGTTTGGAATACGTCGTATCTTCTATCCTCTTGTTTGGATCGTCCTTATCGCTTCGTTTCTCTGACTTTTTGCGTCCTTCCTGATTAGGAGCAATTACTCGCGCAACTTCAAGCATTTCCAAAGGCTGTAGATCAGGGAATATTGTCGAGAGTTCGGCGGGGGGGAAAAGCTCGTCCTTGTTCTCATGATTCTCCACCATAGAAGAGTCATCAAGATGCAAATCTTCAAAGCTAAGAAACAGCTTCTGTTCATCTGAATATGCGATCCATTCGCGAACGGGCGCGTAAATATTCGCCTTTGAACTTTGTTTCGTGGAACAGGGAAATATATCGCGCTCTCCAGACTGTGAAGCCGATCCCCACATGGGATCATTGGAAGTTGACTTTAACCCTACCACTTCAGTGCCCTCGTGGTTTCCTTCGCTCTGTGGGGTATCCTGAGAGTCGAGCATCGGGACGCTGGACTCGCCCAAGGCTAACTGATCCTCCATTTCTTCCTTTTTCAGCTGACTGACAGTGGGACTATCTTCAGCCTCCGCTGCGATCCCTGTCGGTGTGCCAAGAGCATCTTCCAAAAGCGTTGATGGCTGAAGGGCATCAACAACTTCTCGATCTTGCTCCTCGTCGTCGTCATCATCAGACCCATAGTCAAGACCTAGCAATGAAATCTTCTGATCCTGGTCAGGCTGATATGTTTTTAACGGTATTCGCTCTTCTGCCAAACACTCGTCCTCATCCATTTTTCCGGGCAACGGTCGTTTCCAACGGACAGCTATACCCTTTGCAAACCTCTCACTCCAACTCCCAGCAGCATGCCATTCAAGGACAGAGGTCGACAAATTGTAAGCAAGCGCCATTTTCCATTTTCGCTCTTCCCGGAAGTCGACGCGCATCCATTTCTGAGACCTGATGATGGTAGCTTTGATCCCCCATAACTGAAACTACTTACCATTTCATCCAACAAGTAATCCCAATGTGTTTTCACCAATCCTCCTACTCCCCTTTGCTTCTTCGGTTGTCGAAAGCTCCAGCGGCCGGCATCCTTCAGAAACTCGATATGTTCTACAGCACGAACCAAACGAAGTTCTCCCATGGCCACCTTGTCAAAAATTTCAATGTACGGTGGAGTCTTTACGTGAAACAAGCTTACAGCCCACTCTCGCGAACTAAGACACTTGGTCGCACGCGCAACCTTTTTCCATATAGGATTGGCATTTATTGTTGCGGTCCACTTGTTTAACCCCATCGCGGTCCAATCGTTGCTGTCCCTCTTTGGGTCGTTCTTCTCTCTCTCCTTATCTCGTTTTCTCTGTTTCGATCTGTTCTTCCTGCTGTATTCAATTGGTAATGATTTAAGCGGAGGAAGCGAATATTTTGTATGTGGCCCACTGCGCAACAATGTAGGTGTTGTTGATTCAGTTCCCTTAGCGGGTTGGATAAGGTTCCTTTCTGGATCGAACACATAATTGTATGCCTTGAGGGGTGATATAGGACCGAGAACAAAGACCGGCCTTGGAACCTTATTTGGCAAAGGGGAATACCTCAACTCTGATTGGTAAGAGAATTCCGGGAAAACCAATCCGTTCGTGGCAGGTTTTAGAACAGGGTCAGGCTGGACGTCCATAGTATCATCCACTTCTTTCGATATAGCAGACAACGCCTCGTCCGAAGCATTTGAAAGATGACCTTGATCATCAAACCCGTCTGGCGATAGCATTTCTTCCGAAGGAACATGTTGATCAATAGACATTTGCTCGTCTTCCACATGCTCATCAACGTGATCTTTGTCCATATCGTGGTCATTGTCTTCTGGCAACTGAAACACGTCATCATCCAAGTTTTCCTCGTTATCTATGTCCCCTTCTCCATCAGCCAAGTCATCATCCACAATACTAGTAGCTTCAGGTGACATTGCAGAAGGCTTATTAATAGTTTCACTTGGTTGTGGAGTAGGCCTACGATGAAATGAACTGAAAAAGTCAAGCTCGTCGTCAGAATCGTCTTCAGGAATGTGTCGCGGGTAGGGCTGAGATGGCACTACGTCCAACCTGGAGGACGGCACCTCTGGCTCAGTTGGTGGAACGACGATCTCTCCCGCCTTGTCTGAGGTTTGAATTGTCGACAAAGTAACTGAGCCTTCTTCAGGGGTGACATGTGAGTATTCGTCATACGCAAATAGCTCGTTTTCGCTCAAGTTTGCTATAGAGCCGGTTTCGGGACTTGTGATTTCGGTGTTAAGCGGTTGAAGACGACAGGACTGATTAACCGTACTATTTAGAGAGATCGAAGCGTTGAAGGAAGCGATGTAAATCCTGCTCTTCGTCTTGGTCGCTGAGGGCGAGTATGTATCCGGCCGTTTTGCGGCGGCACATCATGTGGTACATTTCGCGCAACAGCTCATCACGGCGGTCTGCAATGAATCTTAAGGAGAGATTAGAAGATGTAAGGATGCGCAAGAACGACGGCTGAACTTGAGCTGGGCGATGCGATGCTGGAGCTGGTCATTGGCAGAGTCTGCGGTAGACATGCGAGACGAGGAATCGTGAGAAAACAACTTTGAAGTATGCTCCGCTCAGCCAGAGCTCGCCTCCGCCTCCGCCCCGTCACCTTCCGCCTTGCCCTTCCTCCATCTCCCCGTCCATTCGCCTCACAGCCTTCCACATCGTCGGCTCCTTCTTCTGGATCGGCGGGCACCAGCCACTTTTTTCAGTACATAGCCTATGGATTTCTAATTGCAGCCATATCCGACTGGGGTTTCTATTATTTCGTGTGTAACGAATCCATTTCCATCCATCTCACACCAATGGCAGCAGAAACAATCTCGTCAAAAAAACCGCTATGCATCCTCACAAGAGCTGTCCCAGGCCATCCACGAATTGCAAAATACATTTCTTCTCCCAAATGCCGTGGTCACGGATCCCGAGGCACTCAAGGCATATGGCACCTCTGAGAACTCATATCATCCATCTTCACCCCACTCGGTCATCGTACGGCGATATTATTTCATTCCTTCGTAACCATCTTAGCCACACGCCACACGGCAGGTTCGACCCAAGAACACCGACGACGTAGTTTCAATTGTCAACATTGCTCGCAAATACAGAGTTCCCCTCGTTCCTTACAGCGGGGCAACAAGTCTTGAGGGCCATTTTTCCGGGGTACCTTGTCTACTATGCTCACGTACGTCCACTGAAACGCCAGCAGCATCCGTCGGGAAGCATCTGCATAGATATGTCAGGCATGGACCGTATCCTTGAAATAAATGGTAATTACCGGCAATTTATTTTTATCTACTACTCAACAATGATTGACCTTGAGTAGAGGCGGATTCGGACTTGACCTGTCAGGCCGGTGCCCGATGGGATGACATCAATGAAACTCTTCGTTCTAAAGGGATTCCCTTGTTCTTTCCTGTAAGTTATTGAGCTTCCGTTAGTGAATGAATTTTTGAACATTCTCCTTCAGATCGATCCCGGTCCAGGAGCGGTACGACCCTGTTCAAATGCATTTTGCATCCACTGATATGTAACCCAACGATCAGACAATAGGTGGCATGATTGGCACAGGATGTAGCGGAAGTAAGATCAGCTCCTCTTTTCTTAGACTGCTTTCTCAATCTGTTTTTATTTTTATTTTTATAGCAAATGCTGTCCATTATGGAACTGCTCGTAGTGAATGGTTTCTGAACATAGTCCGTACGGTATTTTGGGTATTTTATGTGGTTCTCACTTTTATAGACCGTGGTGTTACCCAATGGAGAGGTTATCAAAACAAGGAAGCGTGCCAGAAAATCTGCATCAGGCTTTGACTTGACCAAGCTTTTCATCGGCGCCGAGGGTACTTTGGGTATTGTTACTGAAGGCAAGTTAGACGTGACCTCCTGTTGACGATAGTCAACATTGCTATAGCTACATTAAGATTGGCATCTCGTTTACCCACTAAAGTTGCGATGGCACAATTTCCAGATGTCGAACATGCAGTTACTGCAGTTCAAGAGATCCTGAACTCTCCTCTAGGACAACATATTCGTACGCATGGGATTGGAAGGAGCTAACCTTTTTGATATTGACCTCAGCACAGAATGCGTCGAACTTTTGGATGACCAGAGTATGTCTTTTCATCTACGCTCTCGTGTTACTGTACTAAGCTCGTCATTTAAAGTGATGAAAGCAATCAATGAAGCTGGCATTGTCGACAACCCTTATCCTGTAAAAGACACGTTATTCTTCAAAATTCAAGGCGATGACACTTGCATCAAGCTCACATCCAAAACGGTGGAACGCTTTGTGAAAAAATACAAGAGTTCTAACTTCCGGTTCGCGGGTACGGACGAAGAAGCAGAGAACTTGTGGCAAAATCGTAAATATGCTCTTATGTCAAGTTTAGCCTCCCACCCCGGAACACGCTGCTGGACTACGGACGTTTGGTAGGGTTACATTATTATTATACCATCAGTCGAATACTCAATCATTGAAGTGTACCCGTTTCACGCCTTCCTCAACTAGTCCGTGAAACAAAGGAGGATTTAGTTAAATCAGGTTTGCGAAGTACGATAGTGGGTCATGTTGGAGACGGCAACTTCCATGCATTGGTTTTATTTAAACCAGAGGAGCTGAAGGCTACATCTGACGCTGTTCATCGGTTGATCGAGCGCGCAATTTCGCTCGATGGAACATGTAAGTTGATATGAATTGACTCCAAGTGATTACTGAGTGTTTTGCAAGGCACGGGCGAACATGGGGTAGGTATTGGCAAGAAGGTTTATCTAACAACCGAGTTAGGTGAGGGTACGGTGGGACTTATGTGGCAGATCAAGAAAGCGATTGACCCGCTGAATATTATGAACCCGGGAAAGGTGAATTCAACACATTTCGGCGCCTCCTAGACTTAACATTCGCAGCTTTATCCAGACAGCATCAGAGAAGCGTGAATGAACTACTTGGGCACGTATGGCGATATAACTAGTAGTAATAGTCGGAGAGGGGTTTACAAGATTGTATTTTAGCCATTGCTTCCTTAACTTCCGTCTCCGCAAATACCGTCGCTTCCTTCGCAACAATCAACTTTTTTTCCAGTTCATCGAGAGACATCGGTCTTAGTACACCACCATCTTCGACCATGCCGATACTATCGTAACGTCGTAAGGTGGTGCCTATGCGAGGCAAAAAACCATGCCTATCCCATCCGTTATCGTTAAAGGAAAGTACGGCTCTTACGGCTGCCAAGTTGATATCCCGATGGAGTTCCTCCAATTTTGATAATTGCACCTCCATCCATCGAGCACGACGTTCCAGAGCCAATGTTAGGGCTGCAACTTCATCTTCTTTGCTATGTCCTTCTTCACCTGCATCGTCGAGAAAATCATCCCCTTTGAGCATGTCACGCAAGACACCATCAAAAGAGGAGCTATCATCCCAAGTTGTGCGTGGAAGAAGTCGCAATAGGTCCGAAATGGTTTGTGTTAGAGTTTCGAGAAGTTGTTGAAAAGAAGAGACGGCATTATCGATTGAACCAGACGGCATATTATTAGCAAAGGAGCCACCTCCGACTGATAGTGTCGATAGAGCATGGACCAATGGACCATACTCCAGTGGCATCTTCGCGGCAGGATCTACTTTGTTGGAATCAAAGAATGGATGGTTGACAAGGTCCATCCATGGATAGCATATATCCAAGTCATCAAATATCTCCTCCAATGGAGTGGGCGAGTTTCGATCCAGTAATTGAGAGCGAATACCGGATGCCGTATTCACATCAATGGCAGGGATTGGATGCACTTCAGAAGGCGATGGAACTGACGATGGAGTGTCTTCTGTGGTTTGATCGCCCTCTTTAACGATGCGTAAGGGTTTTGCGACTGGTTTGTTCTTCTTTGGCTTTTTAGAAAGAAGTGGCGCCGGTTCTGCCACCGATGTAAGCTCCGCAGGTGTAATTTGTTGCACTTTAGATGAGGAGGCTTGCCGTCCGACCTTGTATGCCGCAAGGCTGGTGTCTGAACGCTTGGTCGATTTTGTCCCGTCAGAAGCTCTGGTCGAAGATTTCCTATTCCCAGGTTCGATTACAGGCGTCTTATTCTTCTCCAACTGAATTTGGCGCTCGTTTTCAGCTTTTGCGCGTTCTTTCTCCTCCCTTTCCTGTTCAATCTTAATCATTTTAATCCTCTCTTGCTCTGCTTTCAATCCCGCCAGACGTTCCTTCTCCACTGCCCTTTCTTGAGCTGCCTTTGCCTTTTCCGCTGCCTTCAATGCCGCCTTTTCTTGAGCAATTCTCTGTCGTTCGGCTGCACGTTCTGCGGCTGCAGCTTTTTTGGCAGCCTTACGTTCCGCCTTTTCTCGTGCCTTGGCATTTGGTTGACCAAGTGCTGTATCACCAACGGACGATTGGTCTTCAGGCGTATTAGCAGTCAGAGCAGGGAAGTCAACGGTGGATAAAGTATTCGGTGGATCCGAGTTGCTCTCTGACACCTCTATACATACCCAATGCGAACGCGAAAAGAACCACGTCAGTTGATAGTTTTCTTGAATACCATACCAAGGGGAGGGAGATAATTTGAGCCTTAGATATCACTGCTACTCGATGACTCGCCAGTCGGAAAATTCATGACTGAAGGAAACGGAAGCAGGCGCAGTTGCAGATTAGACGGTTCGTCACAACCAATATTGTACATTCCGCACTGAAGAAGCACGGCACTCGGTATGCTGACCTCCCTCCCCTTGAATTTCAAGGAGAGACACTCACCATCTCTTGATCCCGGAATGTTTGGGACGTCAGAGCCATCGTTCATGTGGACAGTGGAAAGGTTTGCATTATGAGCCAAACCCGGTGGGAAGCTAAGACCAGGTGGCGTCGTATATGTCGTATATTCCTTTTCGACAGCAGATGATCCAAGGCTAGCGGACATTATAGCAGGATCATTGAACGGTAACTTAATTGAAGTATTCTGTTCGACTTCTGGGATAGTAAGCATCAAGACCTGTTCAGAAAGGGATAGCCATACTGGTATTATTCAAAACAGAGCTCGCACGCTCACGACTGGATTGAATAAATTCCCGAAGCTGTGCTTCGCTAAGGTTCACATTAGGATCAGGAACATCGAACGGATGAAAACGACCAGGCGATTGTTGCAAATGAATGGCATGTGGTTGTGCAACTTGAACAAGAGGTGAACCCACGGCGGAATTAGGATGTGAGTAGGAGTAGTCCTGACGGACAGGAAGTGACCACGCCTGAGAACTTTGGTATGTGTCAGCTGGGGTATGACTTTCGCTAAAATTGGCACTGATGGGAGAGGATGCATGAAGAGGAGAAGAAGTGGTTGTGGAGCCCTGTCGACCGCGAGCAAAGCCAAATCGAGACACTTTTCTACCAGTATCATCATCAACTGCACTACGTTGAGTGGAAACAGCCACGGACGAAACAGGATCGTCAGCCGAATCTGAAAATGGATTAAAGGAACCCATATAAGCAGAAGCACAACTGGGTTGTTGATGTTCAATATGACGATGAGTATTGACAGGATCGAATATTGCATGGTCATGAAATTGAGGATAGGGAAGTCCTGGAGGCGTGAATCCAACTGGATGACGAGCAAGTGTACGCAGTAGGAAGGATTCCACATAAGGTGCTTGAAAAGGAGTGTTCGGCTCATCTTCAAATCTGGTTAGTTGATCATCATCTCGGCCTTCGCGTGCTAGGTTGGGATCTAAATTGAAACTGAACCCCCCGTCCCCTCCCCCACTCAAAGTCTGCAATGTTCTATCAAAATCGGGGAAAGGACTAGGGTTCACCGTCGATGAGGGGGCAGCCTCTCTGCGCGCTTTGATATCATCAATCAATGCTCGCGCGGCATTGGACACTTGGTAGGACGTGTGAGAAGACAACAACGGTGTTTGTGGGGATGCAGATTCAAGACGTGGGGGGCGACTAGGTGCTGATATACCAGGAGGCGCAGCCAAACCAGGTGGTACTAGAGGGATGCCGGGAGGAATGGCAGGTGTCGAAGGCACTGATAATTCGGCAAAATTTGTGGCGGCTGAAGGCGCTGCCGACAACGGAACATCTTGAGAACTGGACCAGTGGTCAGAGTCCGCTACAGTGGATGGGGCAGGTGAATATGATAAATGAGGCGAATCTCTCTTTATTCGCAAAGCCTTCACGTCTGGCGGCGTTGAAGGGCGTTGAGCAGATACAGCACTGGCAGGAGTCGTTGGACGCGATGGAGCTTGAGAAGGAGGCTTCACTGACGTATTAACTACTATCTTTTTGTCAGACACCTTTGAACCAGACGCCCGGCTATCACCACCAGGTTGTTGTGTAGTGGCGAAACCACTACGGAGCTGTCGGACGGCCGCGCCACGTCGGCCCTGGCGACTGGCTGTGGTAACAGAAGTACTTCCTTTTTGCGCTGCCCACGAAGCAGCACGAGGCAATCCTGCTCATCAGCATTTCATTAAGTATCGAACACGAAAAATAAATTGTTAAACTTACCATCTGGCTCTTCAGACTTCTTGCTCATTGCACTGGCTCCTCTTGACCTCGTTTCCGTCGTTTTCATCGTATGCTTTCTGTGAGGTATATATCAGTGATTTCTTCCTTTGCCCGTTAAAACATCTACTGACAGCGTTGTCAGATCTTCCTTCGTAAAACAGTCTTTCTCGTCACCCCATTCATGCAAATTCATGCAATTATGATCGTTACAATTCATTCCTCGGAGGAATGACATGCAATACTTCGTTGTCCCATAACTAGCCCTCATTATCTCCCTGCCACCGCTGGGTGAGGAAGCACCGTCAACAGCTGTAATTGCCCGAGCAGCATCTTCACGACGATGATACGTAATGTAAAGCCCAACGACCGGTTCACGACCCCCAGGGGGTGTCCTTTTGACGAGAAGAATTTTTGAAATCCTGCCATACTTGCCAAAGTAGTCTTCCGAGCGCAGAGTGGGAATCAACTGTTTAATGGATATGAGGGGGGTGACAACTATTTAGTTCAGAACATACTTCTTCTTTTGCGAAGCGTGGTCCGATTCCGACCACGTATACTACATTGCGTTGCACCACTCTGACATTGGCAAGATGACGCCGCCCTAATGAGTCAAGTTCTTTGCGTTCACGATCTCGCTGTTTTTTCTGGTGCGTAAGGCGCTTATGGCTAAACAACGGCTACTTAGTTTGGGTATCAAATGATGAAAAATACTCTCGCACTCTTCAGTATTTATCGGCTTGAACTCTACTCCTTCATCGGTATAAATCCTTCGGCACGCTGGACAGCGCTTGTTTAAATTTTCCTTAATATGATGCCAACAAAAGCGACAAATCTTGTCCAACATGTAAATTACCTGAACCGACTAGCATATATGAAGTTTTCACCTGATAGCCACAGATACAGGGTTTGAAGTTTAAATCGGATATATCCATCTCTTCCAAGCACAAAGGACATTCCGCATCTTCCTGCACCTCATGATAAGTAGATGTCGATGAATCCTGCTTATACCAACCGTTTCATCATCACTCCAATACGCGTCCTGAACACCAGCTAGAACGTGGGACTTGGATTGAGGGATAGAAAATCCGACATTAACAGGGGCAGGAAGTGCATGATGGGGTTGGATGCGGGATGCTGACATTCTTTTGATGGGAAAGAGTCTTGAGGCGGTATGAAATGAAAGAGGTGAAACGCGGTGGGCAATGAGGCAGATTACTTATTTCTCACGAGTGTTTGGTTATGCTTGTCTTATCCATTACATAAGAGAAGTTATCTCTGGCAATCATGGCAGACGGACATCCCCCAAACCCAGCACCGGCAGCATCAACAGCCCAGGAACAAATCATTACCCCCTGGGACGTACAAGGATCGGTGACAGCAGATGGGAAACAGAACGCGATTGATTACGATAAACTCATAGATCAATTCGGTACTCGCAGGATTGATCCTGTAATTTTGGAGAGATTTGAGAGACTGACTGGCCAGAAGCCTCACATATTTCTTAGGCGCGGAATGTTTTTCTCTCATAGGTCAGCATTCAGTTTCCGGATGATATATCACTTTGACGAGGATATCAGGGAATTCGACAGAATCTTAGACCGATATGAACAGAGACAACCTTTTTTTCTGTACACAGGGCGAGGGCCCAGCAATGACATGCATATGGGCCACATGATCCCGTTTATGTTCACCAAGTAAGCCACATAGTAAAAAGGTTTTTGGAAATGACTGTGACCGCGCTTAGGTGGTTGCAGGATATTTTTGACGCTCCCCTTGTCATCCAGCTGACAGGTGAGTTATATGTTCCTCATCCTGAACAACACTTATGAGGATATCAGACGACGAAAAGTTTCTTTTCAAGCATGAACTGAAAGTGGACCAAACCAGGTCATTCGCTCGTCAGAATGCCCGCGATATCATTGCGTGCGGTTTTAAATTGGAGAAAACATTTATTTTCTCCGACTTCAACTACGTTGGGGGTGCATTTTATGAAAATGTGGTAAAAATATCAAAGCAAATTACATACAGCCAAGCCAGAGCGACATTCGGTTTTACTGATTCGTATGTTGGTCAACAGAAAAGCAATCAACAGCCCTGATGTACCATGCAGTGACAATATTGGCCGGATTCATTTCGCGGCTATACAAGCGGCACCATCGTTTTCCAACAGTTTCCCTCAAATTTTTGGGTCAATTTCCAATATACCCTGTTTGATTCCATGTGCCATCGACCAGGACCCCTACTTCCGCTTGACTAGAGACGTCGCGCAGAAGTTGAAATACCCCAAGCCAGCACTTCTGCACGCAAAGTTCTTCCCTGCTCTACAGGGGCCTCAGACAAAGATGAGTTCGAGCGATGTTAACAGCAGTATCTTCATGAACGACAAGCCGTCGCATGTCAAAAACAAAATTAATCGACATGGATTTTCTGGAGGGAAAGAAACTGAAGAGGAACACCGTCGCCTGGGCGGTGACACCGATGTCGATGTCAGCTATCAATACCTGACATTCTTTCTGGATGATGATGATGAACTGGAGAGGATTGGTCAAGTGCGTCGCAAACACGGCCGTCGCGTTGTTTCATTTATTTGTTCTCAGGATTATCGGGCTGGAAGACTGCTAACGGGTCAACTAAAAGCGCGATGTATAGAAGTTTTACAGCGGTTTATTGGCGAGTTTCAAGAGGTTTGTCGAATGCATTTGTGGCATTGAATATAATTAACTTCATATATTAACAGCGCAAGGCGAAGGTCACGGACGCTGTGATTGATTCCTTCATGGATGCCAGTAGGAAGATCAACCCAGGTTTTAGTAAAACTGATAAGGTTTCATAAGATGTATGTACTTTTAAGATGTATAACGACCTAAAAGAATTTACGCCGCAGCCAGCTTGCCGGCCTCCGTCATACTGTCGCCTAATCTACGAGACCAGTCGAACATTGGTTCTCCTTGTATTTCGGTCCAATTATCGAATGCATCTAGCAATGCTTTGCCCCAGTCATAGTTTTCATGCTCTGCATAGTCGGCGGGACCATCCACGAAGACAACAATACGGGCTTTTCCAGGATGAATAAAAGCATGTTCCACAGCAGAATGAATAAGTTGTCGGAGCGGATCCCAATATCCCTGGATGTTGGCAAGCACGATGGCTGTGTACAAATTAGTTGAGGAAACTTGGCATAGCTCAAGATGTCCGGGACTTGCGCTTATTGTAGATGCCCAGTTGAGTCCATGTAATGGCCTCGAGGATCTGAAATCCGACATGAATATGACGTTGTTGTTGCGATGGATAGATGCTGACCTCCTCGAAAGTTCCAAACCCACCGGGTAGACCAACAAATCCATCCGCTCTTTTTGCTATCTCGACTTTGCGGTCGTGCATGGAGTCTACAAGGATCTTTGATAGACTGTTTAACATGCCTTACTTGCAACAATAGCTCACCATTGCTACCTGGTTGGCCGCAGTCAGCACAGGGGGGTAGCGGGACGGTTGCGCGGACCGCGCACTGGGGTCGATGTCTTTTTCCTTCTTGGCCCCTGTTATCTTCATTGCATAAGGAATAATACTAGTCACACTGCCGCCGGCGTCTGCGACTGTCGTGGATATTACACCCATGACACCGTCTGTGCCACCGCCATATACCAAAGATCTGCGGTCAGTTGCAATAGCCTTTCCTAGAGCTAAAAGACGGCCAGTGAATATGTTCAATGGTATGTCAAAAACAGATACTTACATACTGCGGCCTGGTAAAACACTTTCTGTTGGTCCCCAAACGATGATCCGCAGTAAACGGCCACAGAGCTGCGTTTGGGTGCCATACTTGCTTATTTAATATTTAAATGTTTTTCCATTTATCAAAAATAAAGATTGACCATATAATCATACCCAGTTGGAGTCACTTGCCTTCTTGGGATATTAGATACGCTAGATTACAACTTCCTTCCGGGCCTTTTGGGCCGTGCAAAAGGTTTAGGTTCAGCAGCCTTCGTATCCCCAACGTCAACACTCTCCTCATCTAATCCAAGACCAGTTCGCAATGCGGCCTCGTCGAGTTCATTGGGATGAGACGTCTCGATTTTGCGCACCGCAACAGATGCCATGGGAGAGGATGTTAAGATTATCTGTTCTCCAGCCCGAAAAGTGGACAAGGACCCACACGAGTGTAGCATTCGATCCTTGATAGACGACGTTGTTGGGCAAGAATATATGTAGACTGAAGGGCATTTTAACAACGCATCACGATCGACGAGCATTCTTACCTATCTGGCGTGCGGTGAAAGAATGTGACCATGCGAAAAAGGCATAACAGGGATCAGACGGAGGCAGTACTTGAGGGAGGTCCTGTATATCGATGTCTTTGAATGAGTTCAGGGTTAAAACCTCTGACGCCGTATCAATGTGCTGGTTGTGACATCAGCATGAGGTACGACAACGTTCATAGAAACCTTATTCACGAGGATCACTATAGCGCATCCTTTGCCGCGGCTGAGGCTAACCAGTGCTGCTTCTGCATCTTCTGACCACCGGAATCCGACAGCTTTATCGACGTGACCGGTCCGGTCCTTCGTACCCTTATGGGACAGACTACTGCTCTCTGCTGCCTGTATGTCGGCGAGCTCCTGCTCACGCGAAGAAAGAGGCCCCGGGGCTGCATTATGTCGCTTGTGAGCTGCGTAGGCCTCGGCAGTAAGATCGCTCTTAGATGTAGCGAAAATAGAATCTATAAAGGTGGCTGACCCGAGAGCCTTGATCAAGGAGCTTCTCGTAGAAGCATACAACATCTACCTCGAAGTTAATCGAAGACTAGGAGAGAAGGAGGGCAGACCTTATCTCTGACTTTGGCATGGTCAGGAACATAGGATATGGCTGTCCAGAGGGACGGGGGATCGTCTAGACGTGCAAGAATGTATGTAGGGGTATTGTCGTGGAGGACGAGCGGGTCCTGGAGGAGAAGGAGATCATCTGTGGCGGCACCGCGGGCGGGGATGGAGAGATCATGGACGAGACGATTGTCTACGATGGAGATCTTGAGGAAGCGAGTGTGCGTGGCGGGTGCGGCTGCAAAGCGGGCAAGGAGATTGTCGTCTAGGGGGATGCCAGACGAGGCAGACATTGCTGCCAGTGAGCGCTAGTGAGCGATGCTTTTTAAAAAAAAAATTTAATTGGTAAAAATGAAAATAAAAAAGAAGATAATTTCAGCTTAGTTGAAGCTGAAGTGATTTGATATCAATGTCATTGAACTCTCTTACGAGTGGCCAGGAATGACCGCGATTTTTTACCGCATGAAGCCTCAACATTGAGGCCTTGAGGGTTGACTTTACAAAGGGATATCCCATTTTCTTAGATGCCAACATGAGCTGAGTGACGCGCTGATGCCCATGCCAGACATTCCCTACGACCAATACAGGCGCCGCTTCCCCGCCCACTCTCCCCGCCCCTCTCTCACCTCTCTAGCTCCTTACAGACCAGGCTTCCAGCCCAAAGGTTTCTATCGTTCTCGGACCGACACCTTTCTTTCCCTCCGCTGCCGTCATCGCGACGGTGAAGGGCCCGCCGCTACAAAGCGGGTCGAGCGTACAAAGCTCGAACGGAGGTTGGAGAAGCTCATATCTCTTCATTTCTACAAGCCCTCTCTCGACCCCCCTGTCAAACAAGATGGGCAAACGTGGAGGCTTTCTTCCTCGTTCGACCTAGAGTCGCTCAGAAGCATGGATGCTGCTAGCCTTTGGAGAAATGTAGTCAGTGGGAAAGCTCAAGACACCCTTAGAGGTATGTCACCAACCCCTGCCCATACTAAGCCATCCTGAACAACTCAGATGCCGAACAGAGGATAACGCCGTGGCAAGAGGATTCAAGTGTAGATCGATGTCCCTTGTGCAAGCAAGTGCTAACTAGCATATGCATCATGCAGGATACTGATTTCTCTACTCTGCAGTGCTTCTTTCCATCCACTCACGAACCGGAAACACCATTGCAGGTTATGTGGAAAAATCATTTGTGCATTACCTCAGAAGCGACCGCATCGGCCTGTGACTTGTTCTGTACTGTTCGTTGTCGATCCACAGTCCAATGCTATAGAAGAAGTCGGTGAAGGCGTCGATTACGGCGTGAAGAGGAGAAGACGCATCAGTCCCGATGGAGATGTGACTGGAGATGACGACAAGTTCATGAAAGGCATCAGGATATGCAGAGAATGTCGGCCTGTTCTTTTGTGCGTTCACTTGATACTGTTTGATTCAAATTGATAGTTTCGTTCAGGCGCAGAAAGTATCGCCAAGAAGTGTCTTTAGTACCGTCATTTGTACGCCTGTATAATGTGAGTAAACACGCAAAGTCTGAATATTGATTACTAACTGATGTGAAAGGTTCTAGTAGAGTTGGAACATGAAATTGAGATGGCATTGCCTAATTTTCAGAATTTGATCTTGAGTCTCAGGTAACTATGCGCTTCACATGATAGAACAGTTTAACCTGTATTCGGTAGTCATAATGATCCGCCGACGAAGGAAGCATCGGTTATGCGAAAGCGTCTTCTGGAAGCCTTCGCGCAGTACGATGCTTTGTCAAAAAGAATACTTCAATTGCCTTGTCCAAACGGTCCTAAGAGCTCCCAATTCCGTGTTCAATCAGCGGTTCTTGCTCGCGCAAATATCTTTCTTCAGAAGAATATGTTCCCGTTGAAGGTGATGCAATCATTATTATATATACCAAACGCGCCTGACCAGTTTTTGTATTTCTTAGTCTCTGCCCGCTGCAAGATCTCCGATGAGTCCCTCTAGTCCTTCAAAATCATCAAAAACAGATCTACCAATCGGTGCAACGCCATATGCTCTTGATTTTGAGCTGGCTCAACAGCTGCAACCGCTACTCGAGCAGGAAGCTTTGCTCGAAACATTCATAGAGGAAGCGGAAGCTCATCGTAAATTTGAGGACGTCAAGACCCTCAAATCAAATTTGGGTGAAATTAGAATGGAAATCCAGAGGGTTAGCCAGTCGGCAAGTCTCGAGCCTCCATCAGATATACGATGACAGATTACAACCGTTTTTTACTTTCCAAGTATCGTAGAGTCTCGCCGCGCCTACATGGGATTAATTTTCAAACATTTACATCACATCTACGACAATTATAAGGCAGATACTACATGTGCGATAGGATGCTAATGTGAACCACGACGATACGAATGCGGGAAAATGGTACACTGGCGAACTCATTGCCGTTCAAGTGAACTTATGAAACTCTTTAGGTCTAAACCTTCATATTCTTCCTCTGGTGGGAGATCTTCGAGACCCTGAAGCAAATTTTTCTGGCTAACAGGTCCAGATGCCTCTTTCGTGCTCTTTTTAACTGTGCCTGCCGTATCCTCCTCCTCCGACGTGTGCCGGAACAAATCCAATACCAGATCAGTATCCATTGATGCCAAACCTGCATTTTGCTGAGTAACAACCGAATTTGCTATGTTCAGTTTAAATCGTTGCAGCCTACACTTCTTGGTTAGCAAATGTAGCGACCGCCCAAATCGTCTTTACCCCATAATTTTTTCTTCGAGAGTTCCCTTCGTGATGAGGCGATAAACATTCACGACCTTTTTCTGACCAATGCGATGGGCACGATCCATTGCCTGCAAATCCTTCATGGGATTCCAATCATGCTCAACAAAAATCACAGTATCAGCCCCAGTTAATGTGAGGCCCAGTCCGCCGACATGTGTCGTCAGTAGCAAGCAGTCGATACTTGGGTCAGAGTTAAAAGTCTGAACAATGGCATGCCGCTTGCTAGCTTCCGTGCTGCCATCCAGTCGCATATATGTTACTGATGGCATATGGCGTTTAAATAGGTTTTTTTCGATGATATCGAGCATCTGCTTCATTTGACAGAATATGAGGGCCCTATGCTGGGAGAAAGCAGCGTTAGACTCCGCTACAGTATCGATCAATTCGCTTTTGCCGGTATCTATAACTGGAGGGGCGCAGCCAATTCCGCAGTCTGTAAGCAATTGTCTGCTCACTGTTAGTTTATGCCTAAGAGAAGATGCATTGTATCCTACCTCAACGCCTGTAACTTGGGTGCATGTTGTATATCGTCGAGACCGGTTGACTGGCCCCCTACTCTGGCAAGGGCATTATCGATGGCCTCCTTGTCATCCTTCAAGACCAGAGCTGGATGATTGCATAATTTCCGCAGGTATTGGAGCGATTGAAAGACGTGTTGTTGATCGCCACTTGGTGCAGGTTTGAGGGCCTGTATTGCCCCTTGGGCAGCCTTGCTCTGGGAAAAGTCGTCGTAAAGCTGTTTCTGCATGTCTGATAATTCACAGTAGTAATCTTGTATGATTTTAGGCGGTAAATCATTCAAGACATCTTCCTTCAGGCGACGCAAAAGGAATGGAAGAACTTGCTTATGGAGTGCCTCGAGCGCCAACGCCGCTGAAACGGAATTTCAACTAACCGCAAGATGTGTGCCAATCCTCTTGATTGCTTACCAGCTTCACTATTCTTGGACTTTCCGTCGCGGTTGGATAATATTGGTTTGCCAAACCTTTCATTAAATGAAGCTTCTGTACCAAGGAAGCCGGGCATCAGAAAATCAAATAAACTCCATAATTCCAGAACATTATTCTGGATTGGCGTCCCGGACAAGATGAGGCGATGCTGTGCCCGGATGCTTTTGACGGCTTTGGTGAGTTTCGTTCTGGCGTTTTTTATGACATGACCTTCATCCAGAATACAGTACAACCAATCCATGTTATCTAGATTTGAAATATCGTTGCGAACCACTTCATATGAGGTAATAACCACGTCATATGATTTCAGTCTGCCCAGAAGTCGGGCACGCTCTCTGGAGTTTCCCGTATATAAGATTGGACGAATGTTATCCGTGTATTTGAGCACTTCATAGTACCAGTGACCCGTCAGAGTCGGCGGGCAGACAATTAACGAAGGCAAATGCACAGCTTCTGGTGACTTGGTCGTTTTGTATCTCTCAGATCGCTCGTGATGCTTGCTTGCCAAAATACAAATAGATTGCAGAGTTTTTCCTAGACCCATGTCTATTTTATTATCAGCAGCAGTCTTGTGCATAAATGGGTGGATATACCGTCGCAGAGAATCCCATGCAGTTGATATTTGGCAAGAAAAGCAAGCCAATTGACTCCATCTTGTTGATACTTGCGTAAATCTGCTTTAATTTTGACAGGTATAGTGTATTGTTCAACTTTATTACCGTCTAACAGCTGGGTCAGAAATTGACGTTCGTCTTCGCGACGCCTGAGCAACTCTACAGGGAAGCAGGGCGGATCGGGCAATCCGGCCTAATGTCATATTAGTTATGTTTGTTCGTTTGGAGCAGCACTATTGAAGACGTACTTCCAACGGCACCATTTTTACCAGTGAAGCGAAGGTGTTTGTGGATATTGAACGAATTTCCTCGTCTGAATCACTCATGCGACCAAGAACGGGAACTATCATGAACAACACGTAAGGTAAAGCCTTGATGTCTAAGCGTTGGACAACATCTACCGTGGCTTAGTCTTGCCCGTTTTGTAGTACCTTCAAACACTCACGAAATACTAGTTCCGCCGCACCTTGCCTGTTTGCTAGAACCAGAGGGTCACCCAGAAGCGGTACTATATTCTCGATGACAAATTTCATTGCTTCGGTCGTCATCACGTCGCAAATAGTTGCTAGGCATCTAGCGGCAGACTGCCGAATGATTGCAAACCTGCTCTGAAGGGCAAGTTTTAACACCGGAAAAGTTTCCGCCAGCTTGGGCCACAGCCCCTCGTGAAAGGTTGGAATAACAGCTTCCATAACACTGAATGAATCGATAACATCTTGTCCATGTTGTTTGTCGATCAGACTGTCGGATTGCTCAGGTGTCGCTAAAAAAACTGTATTAGACGGGAGTTCGAGACCATCAGGCAAGAACGAACCAGCGTTGAAGGCACTTAGAAGACCACCAGCCATGGATTGCCACATTGTAGGAATTACATCCAAGAGGCGGGGCCCAAATTTTGATGAAAGCTGTTCAAAAGCGAGACCTGCACCTCTCCTGGCGAGACGAGCTTTACCAAAGTCATCTGACCTCTGTCTACTTGTTTTGTCCTTTTCCTTTCCGTCATCTTTGTCACTCTTCGACGGCACAGATACCAAATTTTGGTATGTAAGAATACCGTCTGTATACTTTCGTGTGTATGCGAAAGTAGGAGTTTGTTCATCATCCTGGCATAAGAAGGTGCATAAGTTCTTGACAATCTTATCAGGAGGCTGAGAAAGGTTATGAATAAAGCAAAACTCGATAAACGATGCCACCGCAGCTGCGGATCTTGTTTGAATATCAACATTTTCCTCAGTCTTGGAATCACAGCGTGAGATAAAGTAATGTGACCACAAAATATCGCACCTTGATACTGTTCATAATTCCTTTCACGACCGGACTCACTTTCTCTGGGGTTCCCCTGAATGCTACAAATGCAGCTGAAAAAGCTGCAGCTACTCGCACATCGTGCTGATTCTTAACCTCAGCATATCTTTCGATGTTAGTGATAATATTGTTGCGTTTCTCGCTGATCATGGATAGTTCTTTGCGCCTTGTCCTACCAAGACTGTCCTTCAATCTTGTGAACATCACTCCAACTGCAGCTTGAGCAGTGTCTATGGTAAATCCCCCAGGTTGTGTACCGGTGATGTCAATCTCAACTCCGAGGGAAGGAACTGCAGACATAGGAAGTTTGCAGTCCAAAGCAAAGGATTGAAGTAGAGACGTGCACTCGGTATGAATACGACCGAGTGACAAAGCCATCTCATGATAAGCTGCCGGAGGCTTTCCTTGGAGCCAATTGAGAACTTTGCCGCTTAAATCTTTGGCTAATGCAGATCTTTCGACAAGTGGTACTACGGCCGGGTTGGTGTAGTGAATACGCGCCCACTCTTCAGAAACTATTGCAGCCAAAAATTTCTGCAGCATGCTTGTGGATTCTATGTAATGGGTGAGAATCGGATAAAACGTCTCTTCTAGTATCTGCGGCAAGTGCTAAGACAAGAATCAATAAAAGTAATGATGATTCTTACCTGTGATGGCCAACAGATAATGAGATGGGCCAATGCTGTCGCTGCTGCAATTCTAGCTTTCAAAACGACTTCCACAGACACCAGAGATAAATCTTGGGAAAGCATGTTTTTGTCCACGTTGTGTCGTTCAAGCGTTGCATTGTTGTCCGTAGCCACAAAAGGATGATAGAAAACGGTAGAATTGATAGGGATACCAATTGGAGTCATCACGATGGCATACCAATCTAGAGCCAATTGCTGTGATACGACATTCTCAAGACAACCCGGTGTAGATGAGACGATTGTCAATGCAGTCTGCCACGCAAAAAGGCTAGCATTGCGTATATCGGACCGTTCCTCCGCAATGATATTTTGAAAGAGAAGCCGCAGGAAAGGGGACTGTATCCAGTCTCGAGGAAGGGATGGTACAGCCATAAAAGAGTCCAATGTATTTACAACGGAGAGGCGGACATTCGCTATTGTATGGCGAAAAAAGGGGAAAAGAGTTTGAGCCAATGTTGAGAGGGGAAGCCTAAGGCGAGAATAAGTGAGAAAAAAAGCGTGATCGCCCGACAACATACGAAAAGTTTTCGCTAGCAAGCAGTTCGATGACTTGATCATACGTGACCAACTTCCCTAGAGTTCGGTTTTGCGATTAGAACAGTAACTACTTATTCTGAAAAATGTACTACTTACCCAGAAGATCCATAACTGCGCCCACACTTGAACTAAGATCATCCTTCATGTCACTTAAGCAATTCCATAAAACATTTAACACACGATCCAGAGTGTCAGGCAACTGGTCAACAAGATGACCTGCAACGGGAATAAGGCACGACGCGGCCACTGCACGCACATCGTCATCACGATCACCCAGGCTAAACCAAGATATCAGAACAATTGGTTTGAAGATGCAATGAGAAGTATACCCAAGAACAGCGGCGTCGACAACATCTCGAAGAACGTTAATACTTGCAGCAACATGCTCCTCGTGTTTTGCGATCACACCATTGAAAAGATCACTGCGAACTGCGACCTCGTACTTCAACCCAAGGAGGCCAGCATGTCTGACTTCCCATACATGCGTCTTCTCCGACACGGAAAGCGATTTGATCGAATAGCTTGATAGCGATTTTGATCGTAAACCCGCCGGAATATCGAAATCTTGGCGTATCATGTCAAGGAGGATGTTGTGAACATGCAGTAAAGATCGTGTAGGCATATGAATCATCAGAGAAGCCAATGTTTGTGAGACAGTCTCTCGAACAGGAGCTACGACCTGCAAAATGGTTTAACTCGAGGTAACCAGTGATAGCAGATGCAGACCTGATCTGAAACGAAGTCTCCAAAACGGTCGAGGACGAATACACATAGAAATTTTGCCGCCAAAGCATTGCACCATTTCTCATGTCCAAATTCATTTACTTCCCATGAAGAATCGTCTATTGAAATGTAGTGGATAGGTAGCATGAATTGGGTAGTAACCGTACCTTTCATCCCGCCATACTTCCCCTGAACCTTGAGCAACTCGCGTAGAGCTATAGCTGCACCATGCCGAACCTCCCAGGCAGTACTGAACAAGTCAACCTCTAGTACCTTCACCAAACCATCCCATATCCAACAACCGGGATCTACCTCAAGAGCTTTGGATTGTTTAGTTGCCTTGGGTGATACTGCACCACCCTTGGAAGGATCAATGATTACTCTATCAGAGGATGGTTCTGCACTGGAGGGGGATGGGCTGCCTATACGAGAACTTGGAGAGACTGTTTCTTCATTAGTCAACAAGCGAACTCTATCGCAGAAAATGAACAAAGATCATGGCTGAAATCATTCACGCACTTGTGACTCTGTCCCGCTGGGGCAGCGTTGTATTTCGCACCCGAAGACTGAAGAGGAGGGGCTGGTACATAAGCAGTGTTACCTGGCTTTCGCTTCCTCTTCAATCTATTGCGCTCTCTCGCGGACAGATTACTCATATCTGCATTCTGGTCAGGGGGTATAGTTGGTGGCGAGAGTGCGACGGGAGTTGAAGAAGTTGAACGTTCAAACTTCACCCTAGAGTCTAACGTAGTCTGCAAGGAACTCTCGAGGGCGACCTCGGGCCTGCTAGAAACATCATCAGCCTCCATTTCGACATCAACATCCATATCAGCAGCAAGTTCCTTGTCAAGGTCCATCTCGTCCGCGACGCTGTCGAGAAATTCGAGTCCAAGACGGCCCATTGCCTCCTTCCTTGCTTTCTTCACCTCCATGGCACTGGAGAGAATACCGGCTGGTTTCGTAAACTCCTTCCCTGATGAGGCAAGCAAGAGTTTGCCCGACAATATGAGCTCTTTGACTGAAAATTTAGGGAAATCGGAAGGAGGATAGGCAGATGCCTGGGGAGAGTAATGAGATGGCTGCCACACAGGGACCAAGGAGAATATTTGCGAGAGGGCTACGGAGGCGGCGGAACGAGTTTCAAAGGACTTTGAATGCAGATAAGGTAGAATCTAGAAAGGCAGGCGTTAATGGGAGAAGGAGAAATGGGGAAGAAGGCATTACTCGAGCTACCACAGCCATGAGTTCAGCCCAGGCTGAATGATCCACGGCCAAAAGATGCTGACGAGTGGACTTGAGATCGTCATCATTAATGGCGACATCTGAAATGACGCTTTTGACGGCTATTTGGGCTAGCTGTTTGGCAGCGGTATGTCTTACAGAAAGGGAAGAGCCTGTGTCGAGGAGAAGGAGGAGCCTGTCCAACCTGAACGCGGATGAGCCGGCTAGGAGGAGGAAGAAGGCGCAAGGCACAAGGTCACCTTGAAGTCATACCGAACCGGACCGGTTCCGAGATAGAGAGTATTTGGATCTGTTTACGGGGGGCCTACTGTCCAACTCAGTTGGCCCGCCTTTTAAACCCCGTTCGCCTACGTGTGACTGCTATCCGTGACGGTCACATCTAGCCATTTCCTATTTCGGTTTCGCTTCCCGTCAGCATGTCCTGGTACCTTAAATATCTCCATCCTCTCCAGACTGGCCTCGCTGCCTTTCCCCGTACGCCCCCCTAATCATGTTCTCCATCGCAGCTCTCTCTCATCGTCCTAGTTTCCTTGCCTGCAATTGCGCCTGCCCTGAGATCACTCCAATCCGCCCTTGATGCAATCATCACTGCACCCGTGACGCTAGATAATTACCCACAAGATTTGCTGGCCGTCGTCGAATTAGCTCACAGAATGATGTCTTCTACTTCTCCCCAATCTTCCTACCATTGGCGACGGCTGCACACAGATGCCTGCATTATCAGGTCCATTTGGATGCTTCAAAGCCCAACTCCTTTGAATGCCGTATCATCCCTGGATTCTGCAATCATCATATCAGGGGCAACTGGGACCGATAGACTCGACCTAATACAGTCCTTAATCCAGGACATCCAGTCTCGTTATTCGTCCCCGCATCTATTCACAGACCAATTAGATCGGCCCTTGAGAGTGGCCAAGACGGGCGGCCGTTTAGAGTCGGCAGCGCTTTGGGTAACGCACCTTGACATTCATCCCTCGCTATTGGCTTTTCAAACAATACATTTCCAAAAACCATTTATCCTTCCCGCGTATGCCACAGAATGGCCAGCAATGCAGGAACATCCGTGGCGTTCAGCAAGTTACTTGACATCAATTGCTGGCCCTGGACGAATTGTACCTGTAGAAGTTGGGTTCGATTATCGTGCGGACGATTGGTCGCAAAAGCTCGTTTCCTGGGACAAGTTTCTTTCTACTCTTGATCTTACCGGTCAACTCTGTCCCAACCAACCATGCACAGAAGTAATGTATCTGGCTCAACACAATCTTTTTTTGCAGTTTCCAGCACTATGGGCAGACATATCAATCCCCGACTATGTCTACACTGACCTAGACTCTACCAACCATACGCCCCCTCAGAATGATGAAGGATTGGTCATTAACGTATGGTTAGGGCCTCGTGGAACCGTGTCGCCTGCTCACACGGTATGTGGCATTCTATTATGTTGAATTTCCTTTGTTCCTGTTCGTGCAGGATCCGTACCATAATATGTATGGTAGGTGAGAATGTCTAATCCAAAGTAATCTGATACTTGACTTTGAGCAGTGCAAGTGGTTGGCACGAAGACGGTGTGGTTGGCACCGCCAGACATTAGTTCGTGGATGTATCCATGCGAGGGGTTGGCGTCCCACCCTGCTGTAAACGACCGTGATCCTCAGATGAGCAACACATCCAGGGTAGATGTCTTTGGGCAAAGAACCGATGCGAGCGAGGGAGAGTATCCTAATTTCTGGACAGAGGTGGTTCCAAGAGCAATGAGTTATACACTGGTAGCTGGAGACCTGTTGTACATACCGGCCGGATGGTGGCATGGGATGCGAAGCGAAGAGACAAGCTTTTCTGTGTCGATGTGGTTCTGAGTAGCACATTCAATATAATCATGTTCTACTAGTAGTAGTAGTACTAGTAGCATCAGTCCTGCGCTTCCATCTCTACACACATGTAAAGTTGGCGCCTTCAATGCTCTCATCTATGGCTTTCCAGACTGAGCATTCTATCATACGCCCCCAGTCTCCACAAGACACTTCTCATATCATTTTGAATACTCACATCGCTGATGCCTTGTCCCGTTCCCCTGACCGCGGTGCCACTCTCGTCCTTTCCAAGTCAAATATCTCGGAATTCGATCCGTCAGCTATACATGCTATTGTCGCCACCAACGAGAAAGGCAGGTCCTCAGTAGAGAGGTGATATTCAAGTCCTTCTTTTATGGCACTTCCTGATTTGCTCGACAGGCTTGCGTTCGCCTACAATCGTTTGTCCAGCTTGCCAAATGAATTCAGCCTCTTACTTCACTTGAGATATATCAACCTCAAACACAACAACTTTTCTGTCTTTCCTCATGTGGTATGTACAGCCAGCCTGGCGTATTGCGTAAACGAATATACCTTCTAGTTAACAAGTCTACCCGCGTTGGAAATAATTGACATGAGCCATAATAAGATTACAATGCTTCCATCACTACCTGGGCAACTGGTCAATCTCAGAGTAAGTCACATCCGTCGCCGGCTCTTTCGAATCTGATGAGGTCAAGGTCCTTTGTCTGTCGCGGAACAAGCTTACCCGAATTCCATCCTACATTGTTCAATTCTACCGCCTTGAAGTATTTCAGGTAGATCGTAACCCGATTGAGTGGCCTCCAAGCGCTGTGATCGACGGTCAGCAAAGCGGCAATTCCGTGCATAATATGAAAGATTGGATTCAGACTCTCAAAGAGTGGATGGTATCACATCCCGAACCAGCCTTTGACGAAGAACCTTCTTATTTTGACCTAAATCGAGAAGAGTATGTATTTTCTGACAAAAACAAAGAGTCAATGGGAATGAATAAAAAAATTTTACGATAGATCATGGCAATACCCTACCAAGCACGAGGAGATTGACATTGTCTCACACATGCGTTCATGTTCGATGGAATCGTCATTCACCTTTACTTCCATTCCTGAGTCAATATCAGAACCTGCTGCAGTGAAACTCGCAGATCCCGAACCACCTGGACCTCCAGAACACCAATTTGATAGGGTCCATCCACACAGTAATGACTCTTCGCCGGCAAAGTCTGTAGGGAGTTCTGTGGCTAGCCCTGCCGAGTCGGAGCCATATGACAGACCTTCTGCCACGACAGGCATGGGTGGTACGTTTGACGCACCGATTCAGCACAACAGAAATGCATCTTACGCAGGTCATGGACAGTTCATTCATCGTGGCGAAATACTTGCTAAGATGAGCATGCCTGACCTTCGATCGGCGAAAGTTGATTTCACCAAGAAATCGTCAACGGATCCGCCTCCTTCCTCTGACGAGGCATACATTATTGATGACTCTGCGCAGCAACAGCTGTCCCGCTATCCGGGGATGTCTTTGTCTATCGATACAGGGATACCCTCCACGTCATTTGTTGAAGAGAACGACAAATTCATTTCTCGCGCGACATATTCGATGACGTCGGAACGAAATTCTTATTTTCGCAGGTTGTCCGCTTTTCCTGCGCCAATCACTTTACCTCAGTCGCTACTGTGTCTAGTGGATACCGCTAGGAGCATGTTGTTTGCGGGTTCCCAAGTTTACCAGACTTTGGGTCACTATATTGAGCACGTTGACGAACGGCTCTCTTCGGTTCTTAGGAAAGTTCTTGAACCTGCGAGCTGTGACATGTTGCAACTTATTTCTGCTCTCGATCGATTTGACTCGATAAGCCGCAAAATGTTGCCTCCACCTGCTACATGTCGAGCAGTTGTTGAAAGTTGCAAGGATACAGCAGCAGCTTTCAGTAAGGTGGTCAAAGTCCTGACGTTTCAATTGCAAGTCCTTACAACTTGCGATGATGTTCGATATTCTCGACTACTTTTGGTCGAATTGTATGCAGCAACAGCCGAGATTGCTTCCGCATGGAAGAATATGCAACCTCAAGTCCACCACTTGAAGTCATTGCTCCACATGAATCGGCTTGCTGGCCATGGAAATTCTGCTTCGGAAACGAGATCTATTTTGCCATTAGAGACTTCTACCTCGGCGCCACGCTATCCCAGCAGCTCTGTTCCAACTGGGATGCCTGCAAGTGTTGGCCGTGCACGCACTATACGGAGACATGCTGGGTCATTCAGCTCGAAGGACGTTGAGATTGGTAAAAAATTGCCATCGTATGATGATTCTTACAGAGGCCACGGACCCCAAGGGCGGTCACAAACGTTTCGAATGCCCAGACGTCAAGCAACCTCTCCAGGTCTTTTGCCGTCGGCACAGAATAGTTCGCCTAACCCCACACCTCTTAGTCGGTCACCGCCGCACGGCTTAGAACCTGATTATGGCCATTCTCGCAATGATTCCCAGTCCTCTATCCACGCAATGTCCTTATTATCATCACCCATCTTACCCGGTAAAGTCACGAATTCTTTCGAGTTGTCTTCAAACTCGAGGTCTCAGGTTGATAAAGAAACTCTACATGCTATTAACGAGGCCGTTGACATAGCACCGACTGTTTGGAGCATGATTGAAGACTCTCTCGAAGACGTCCTATCAGTAAGGGCCGATTTTCGCGAAGGGCTTAACAAGGCCCGGATTGTAACCAAGAGATTAGCTAGCATGGTAATCGCATTACAGGAGAATGACAGTCTCAGTATCAGAAAACTATTGCGTGAAGATGCAAGGTTATTCCTCAAGGTAACAGCAATTCCTATATGACGCCAATCACAAATGACTTGAAGTTCATAATAGGCCGTTGTGCAGCTGTCTAGCGCGATTAAGACGTCTAAAGAAGCACATGATGTATCACCGGCCCTACGTAACGGTATGGTCAAGCTAACAAATGCAACTGAAGAGTTCGCGATACTGCTGCATGTTTCGTCCTTTTCGCCATCAACTCCAAGGTCATTCACGCCGACAGTCAGTGGTCCTGTACTGCCTAGGGACAGCCAGCTCGGATCTAGCTTATCACGGAGCAGGAGTGCGCAAGCTCCTCCGGGTACTGCAACCGAATACCTCGGTAGTGCTCTTCAGCCACAATCATTCGTACCGTCCATGAGACATACGGCTCGCCGTGAGTTCCAATGATATTGCCAGGTTCCAGTGGATATATACTTTATGTATTCTATGGTATTACATAAAACAACTAGTCACTGTTGTGTTTCGGCGAAGCAGTGCACTGGTTGAAAAATCCATATGGGATCAACATTCAAACCTTTGCCATCCATATCGTTATCGACATTTCCGCAGCCCGTCAGTGCCCTATCTTTCGATGCCGTCTCTGACACTCTGTGGGCTGGTTCAAACAGTGGATATGTCACTGCCATGCACGGATCACAGGGGATGCAGGGTGTCTCGTTCCCGGTTGGAGGAAGCCTGGCCGTCAACAGAATTTCAGCCGGTGACAACTATGTGAGGGCGTCTGGCGTTGCTGCTGATGGGGTGGGATCATGGACGAAGGGGGGCATGAACAAGTGGTATCACCGGTACGGTCAAGGAATCCACGCCATTAAGAGCAGGCCGTTAACCGTCATTTACAGGTCTTCCGTCAATATCACCACATTCACGGATGCATCAAACGTTTCTCATCACATAGCGGCGTCAGCCGCCAATTCGCACTTGATTTTTTTGAATTCTATGACAGGAAAGAGCATCAGAGAAGTGGCAACCCCTTCAATTATCACCCAGCTACAATTTTCTCATACAACGCTTGTATCTGGGTCGTCAGACGGCTTTCTGCGTCTTCATGACTCTCGCACAGGCATGAGCAGGTCTAATGCGGAGGGTTCTATCAAGGCTCATAAAAGTGGAATACAAGGTATTCAGGCGACGGGGAATTTTATTTTCACCATAGGTCTAGGGGAAAGGTGATGACGAACAACTCGTCCAGATGGCATTTATGAACTTTTGGAACTAGACTATCTCGTCCATTTCCAGATCCACTAGTGAAAGTCTACGACATACGAACCATGCGCCCTATTCAGCCTATCCCTTTTTCATCTGGGCCAGCCTTCATACAGTTACTGCCCAAGCGAACAACCAGCATCGTGGTTGTATCTAATCAGGGTTTAATTAATATCGTCAATGTGTCTAATCCATCGGTATCTGGGGAGTT
The DNA here is from genome assembly GCA_023014395.1 of Amanita rimosa. Lineage (NCBI taxonomy): Eukaryota > Fungi > Basidiomycota > Agaricomycetes > Agaricales > Amanitaceae > Amanita > Amanita rimosa. The sequence goes on along the minus strand of JAEBUO010000038.1, from coordinate 189,245 downwards.
CTATCAGGTGAGGTACTCTCCGACTGCATAACCTTACCGTCTGACCAAGGTTAGCTTGACCTTACCTCGTACATAACATCTGCCGCAGTTTCCCCCACGGGTGCTTACATGGCTTTTGGGGACGCAGACGGTACAATACATCTCTTATCCCAAGCTGAGGATGCTGGCTCAGTTCCCTTCAATGGTTTCGATGGTCATGCAATTGAATTGGCTAACACGCCATCGCCTTTGCCTGTCATTGACTGGCACGATGACACGTGAGTTATCTAACAAGCAGAACGTTTAGATGGTTACCAACATTCTTGTAGACCGCTGAATTCGATTGGTTTACCTCATTATGATTATGATTTGCTTTCAGCCTGGTCTCCTCTTTTCAGCTCTGGAACGACAGAATACCTGCCATCTCCCAAGGTGCCTCTGCAGGTATTGAGCACGATGAAATACAATGAAGGGATAGCATATGCTACAATGCCCAAAGAGTTAAGGGGACATCGCAATGTGATCACCTCTAGTCGTAAGAAAGTCAATGCTCGTTTCAGAAGCGGGAAAACACAAGTTGTCGAGGTATGCTCCCAAAAGTCTTGCTGCACTTATCCAACCTTCCTAGTCGGATCATGATACGCTCCCTTACGACGACACGAATGTTGTGCCACGCCATTATCGTCGTGTCGAAATCGAATATTCCAAGTTTGGGGTGGAGGACTTCGATTTTGGGTAAGCTAGTCATGAATCACAGCAAGGATTTCCCCGACGTTTTCCTGGTTCAGCTTCTACAACCAGACTGAGTACAGCGGTCTCGAAACGCACATTCTGAATTCGTATACAAACGCAATCTTGCAAGTCATGCATTATTCGCTACCTATTCGCCAACTGGCCAAGTTTCACATTACTACGAGTTGCCCTCGAGAACATTGTCTCTTGTGTGAATTGGGATTCGTTGTGCGGATGCTCGAAGATGCGAAGGGTATCAACTGTCAATCAAGCAACTTTTGCAAGACGGTGGGAGTCTTAGCTCAAGGTAACCGTCTGGCTCAATCTGAATGCAAGTTGACACTGATTCGAGTGCATAGCTCAGAACGCGATAGAGCTCGTTGAATACGGACGAGAGTCAGACGAAATTAATTATGCACAGAAAATACAAACGTTTCATCGGTTTCTCATCGAGCATTTGAGCCAAGAAGGCAATACTTCACCTCACAATCCGAGAGTTACCAAATCAATAGATGATTCGCGCTCGCCACCAGCGCCTATTACTCAGATACTTGGGATCGATGGAAAGAACCTGGTCACATGCATAGATTGCAATGTTACACGAGAGAAAGACATGGTGACCCATGTCATCGACCTGACATATCCCCGCAAAGTGAGTTATCTGCTTCTATCTCTCTGGTGTCTTTCTGACACAGGTCTGGTAGTCAATCGCTCATGATTCACAATCTTCCTTTTCAACGATCTTGCGCAATTCGCTGCTTCGACATATGACTCACAAAGCGACTTGCCAAGCTTGCAAACAATTCACCACGTTCACTTCGCGTCGCTCAATTCCCTCCAAAGATCTTCCGCCTATCCTTGCCTTGAATGCTTGCATATTCAACGACGAAACGCATTCCATCTGGCTGGACAGCAAAACACACACATTTCTCTCTCCAATGATCCAGATACATGGTCAAATACGAGGCGTGGATGAACTCGTGCCAGTAACTTATGAGATCAGAGTGGGTACAATTATGTACTTCATATCATCTCATTATTTTACAATTCGTAGGCCCTTATTGTGGGAGTAAGGACGAGAACGAATTCAACTCATCTCGTGGCAATTGTCAAAGGCAAGGTGGAGCGTATCACAACACTGCCGCCTCTAAAACTTATACAGTACCGCATGTTCAAGAGCAGAGCGAGTTGGATAGTCCCTGGTTCATATTTAACGATTTTGCTGTGAAAAACGTGTCTGAAGAGGAGGCACTCAGTTTCCCTGACAAATGGAAGGCAAGTATCATGGCAAGGAATATATACTGACTGACGCAGGGACAATAGATACCGGCAGTTATATATCTCGAGCGAGTGGACGCGCGGGGAACCCTTGATTTCAGTGATTTGCAAGACAAGATAAATCCAGCTACTCTCAGTCAAGATACGTCAATCTCGTTGTACGTTGTGATTCTTCTTGTAATGAAGCTTCGCTCAATATAATGGAGAAATCGGGACGAGAGCCTTGTTCAACATGAGACACTCAGCGTTGACGAATTACCGCGACCAGGAACTCTCGTTGCCATTGACGCCGAATTCGTTTCGATGCAGCAGGTCAAAAGATTTCATAACATTCTTCCATGGGAACTGATATCTGGTAGGAAGAAACAGAAATTCGGTCTGACGGTACGAATAAGGTCATTAGACCTGCAAGGCTTAGCCTGGCTCGAGTATCCGTATTACGAGGGGCCGGTCCAAAACAAGGAATACCGTTCATTGATGACCATATACATACAAGCGAACTGATCGTTGATTATTTGACGGAGTTTTCGGGTATTAAATGTAAGAGCAATTGCTTGCACAATATTATTATCTAATTTTTGGTTTTGTGCAGTTGGAGATTTGGACCCGAGACTCTCGCGATACACTCTCACACCACTCAAGCTCGTGTATAAGAAATTGCGGCTACTAGTCGACCTGGGATGTATATTTATCGGACACGGGCTTTCAAAAGATTTTCGCATCATTAGTATGTGACCCCAATTCTGTCAGACTCGATGGGATGTTCACAGTGCTTAGACATATTTGTTCCGCCAGAGCAAGTAATCGATACTGTTGACCTCTACTTTATAAAGAACCGTCAACGGAGGCTTTCATTAAGGTTCCTATCATGGTTTGTTCTGAATGAACACATTCAAACGGATACGCACGACTCTGTCGAAGACGCGCGCTCTGCACTTAATTTGTATAAGGCGTACACGAAATTTGAAGAACAAGGTATTTTCGATCAGAAATTAGAAGAAATATATAAGGAAGGGAAACAATACGTATGTCCCATGCCATGACTTTACCAAGAACTGCTGATAATTTATGTTAACAGCATTTCAAGCCACCGCTGCTTCCCGATCTGCCTACAACATTGACCCGCAACGTTTCTCCAACATCCTTCGTCTTCGCTGACAGTAATATGCTTAGTGCATTGTCCCAGATGTATCCCCTCAGCCATTCTAACACTATAGATGTATATGGTTCTACCTGGAGGTCTTGATTACTCGTTGTCGTAACATGTACATACATCGTATGAAGGGATGTGATATTGGTTACTAAAAATCTAGGTCATCGTCAATATCCTTTCTTCGCTGAAACTAGGGAGCCGTGAATGAGTGGACATTCAAACTATGATGTAGAATTGGACGGACTACTATGGTGGATTTTTTGGATGTAGATTTCCCTTGTGCATCATCCAACTATGGACCCGATGAGGACGACGGCAGCAGTGTCAAGATACACGTACCTGCTCGAGCAAGTCCAGGAGTTGACTCTCTGTTACCCGTACTTTCAGCTTTCCCCCTTGTGCAAGTGAAATAAGGAGATTCTCGATCCTTGTTGATCTCTCGGGACTGAAAAGCGCAATCCTTGAGACTATCGGTAATGGTGATGGCAGAAATTGAGATCCGGGGCCATGCTGTTATTTACACGAACGCACGTCGTTCTCGAGCAGCATTATCCAGAATCGTAGCTATTAGATCTCTACGCATCTGCTCCTCTTGCAAGCGCTTTGCCTCTTCGTCGACGCCATTCTGCGCTCGTGGTGCAGTAGTTTGGATTTGAGATAGATCCATGGTCAAGATTTCTCACGACCGCTAGGAATACAACACATCCAATATGGAATTTCAAACAAAATCGTCAACAAACCCTCCCCATTTTTCAATAATCGGTTTGACAATCAGTTCGTATTCTTTACCCTTATAGTGACCCTTCGTTACCCTTTCAAACTCGAAGATTTCCTTGTGAATGCAACCACAATCACTGCAGGCCTGCCTGTCTTCCCGAGTGTGGTCAGTCAGAGCACTGCCAGTTGCGTGTGCAGGATTTGGCCATGTTGGATCTAGATATGCTTTCGATGCTACAATATCGTTCAGCTCGAGATGAATGAGTCGCTCTAGTCGATCAGTCCTGATGAGCAAGCTTAAGACTAATAAAAAACACAGACCTAGTCGATGACACCAGGCTGCTTTCCTAGTCTCATCAAGCTCCTGCAAACCCCTTAAATTGCTCGAGTCATTCGTATCTGGGTTCGGATATATTCCTAGGCGAATTTGTTCCTTAGACCCACATTGCTTTCCCCATTGATCCAGCCTTCTAACATGGTTAATTGCACGCCCAACCTTGAATTTGATTGCACAGGAATTTGGCTCTGCGTATTTGTCATCTTCAACGCAACTTTGAGAGATTGATATGCAGTCACCTCTAATCTCAAAGGTGTATATATATCCTGGAACATCATTGTTCGACCGCGCCTTTTCCATTTCCGCGCGCAGCATGGCTTGAGTTTCCGATGATAAGTGGTCTGGTATCCAATCTGGAAAAACTTGTCAATGCCGTCTAACTTGATCTGCTAAAGGCATACTCTTATATTCGATCCACACGCCGTTTCTACGGGCATAGAAACCAGTGGCTAGATTGATTTCTTTGACATGTTGGAAGCAGTATGTCCCTAACTTGACTCGACGAGTACATTGTTTACCCGCTTTCGTGAATGCTGCACACTGATTTTGTTGTTGCGTACGTGATGGTGTCGTTGGGGAATCAAGAAATTCCTTCTGTTCGGAAGTCGGGCTGGAAACACTACCGGATGGGGACGAAGCAACCCTTTGACTCGCTTTTGGCGTAGAGTCAGCATTAATCTTCCCTGGACGACTCGGCTTGGACTCGGCTTGGTATTCACTAGCCAGGGCATATTGCATCGTCTTTGAGAAATTCCCTTGCTGAGTTGAAATAGGCATCATTGGACCTGGGCTTGCATAGATTTGCGCCGGGCCATTTCTCAACTCGTGATTATTCGCAAGAGCTGGGTGAAAGCCACCGACAAACGAAGGTTCCAATTTTTTCCCAACTAGCGACATTGCATCGAATGATTGTACTAGACTTAAGTCCGTGTAAGGCGACGAGCTACTGGACGTGCCTGTAGCAGGTTGCTAATGGAAAATTATTAATCATTCGTGAAGATAACCACTTTTCGAACAGAAAAAGTAACCTTTTTGTCATCTGAATTTCCTTGAAGCAATCCTTTCACCCATTGTTTAGCTTTCGCCTTGACGTTGGCTGTGGTAGACATTGATTTTGAGGCAGTGCATGGTGGCGTGGGGTCAGCGTGACTCGAATTTAGAATTTTCTTTCTTCCATAACACACATCACAGACATAGTGTGCAGTCACTCACAAGGTCAGTTTGTCTCTTTAGATTACTGTCGACAGATGAAATGCACTGGGCTCTGAGCGAGTCTTTGATGCCATGCACAACGCTTACGAGCGGCGGCTTAGAAAACCGTTCACTGATTTTTTGGGAGGCGAATTGAGGAGTGGTAACCTCCAGCTGATACTCTTTACAGATCCCCATGGTGGCTAGAAGTGCATCCGCGACTGAAGTTAATACTTTTCTCATCGACTTAAGCAATAGCTTCTCATCGGTTCGTCAAATCATAAATCCACTTCGACAAAAGTCCGTCAATTTTTCTTTTTCTTTTCAGCGAATATTTAACTATATCTTATGCTCAGTGACAGCATGCTTAACACTAAGGACGGTATTTCGCTCTTGTCCCTGAAACAAAATGTATTGTTGCTGTATCTGAGGTCATTGTCCTTGATTACTTCCCGTCGAGCTATCGGTCACCATCTCAACTCACGGACACCGCCTTCAGAGGCAATCAGCGCGGTGAGCCGAAGTGCGAGAGGGAGTGGAGCAGGAGATTTAGTCGACGCAATGATAGAATATCGTGTAATGCTCGAGAGAATGAAAGCTCTTGAAGGCAGAATGTGTCACCAAATCGAGAAACTCGTTCGATTGGCCGAAGAACCAGATAAAGGTGGAGAAGTCATTGACGGTAAGTTTTTATTTCCCAGTTCAACAACACAGCTGATAGCTCGTGTAGATCCGTTAGCATTCCGACCTAATCCTCAAAATTTCGTGGAACAGTTCGACGAAAACGATGCACCTGACGTCGTCAAGAGTGGAACAACTGATACCCGCGATGAAATATATCAACCACCTCGTTTGGCACCTGTGCCATATATTGAGCCCTTGAAGCGCAGAAAGCAAAGGGCTCCTATCCCCTCTGCTTTAGCAACCTTACCAAGTGATCCCACGAGGCCAAGCATGGAGTCCACATCTGGCCTTGGATCTGTTGCTGCAGTTTCATCAAGCCGTGTTTCTCATCTGAAACGGCTTCAAGAATACGAAGAGGACACATTTTCTCGCTTGGTAATGAAGAAAGCTGATGCAAGGAGGCGTGCAAGGGATGAAGCTGACCTCGCGTTAGGAGGACTTGGAGCCTCGGGACGAAAGGCTGGGATGCAGGCTGGCACTCTGGAAGATGCATTTGATGATATACTGAAAGGAATCGAACGAAGAGGAAGAATGGAGGAAGGTCACATCAGAGATGGCTATGAAGAATTGAGAAGGAAAGGTAGAGAAGGAAGCACCCTGGAGAGAAGCCGCAGAGTAAATGAGGCCGGGAAGAGGGGCGCGAGCTCTGGAGATGAGGGAGGTGAACATTCAACCAGACGCAAGCGGACACGGTTCGAGTTGGATGCTAAGAATGCCAAAAAAAGGCTTTCCAGACATAAGCGACAAATGGGGTAAATGTGGCCAACAATGGTTAATGCCATCTTTGTTCTGCGCCGTGTTAAATGCGAGTTCTGATGGCGCGTCTGTTGTTCAATAGCTTTGCCACTCTCTGTGAGAGTCCCCACAGACGGCGAGTCCGTCGTCACTTATCATCTATATAATGTATGCATATCCTGGGTTATGCTTCCGCATTCGAGCTGTCACTCTAAGTAAGTACTACAAGCCACCGCGCAACGCCTTCCTGACGGCTTTCAAGGCTGCATTGCTTTTACCAGCTTCTTGTGGACTGTAATATTATCATTCTATATATTTTACCAATGGGAGGTTATGTGCAAGACAAACCGTGAGTCGTTGTGAACAATACATTGGCCCCTACTAATTTGCAAACCAGGTTCCCTTGTCGTCTTGCTGTTGTTGATCAACAAAATTACAATTATCATATTGCTTGTATTGTCAGTCCCTTCCCAGACCCAACATAGTGCAACTGAATCTAGTTGCACCGTCAGGCTCATTCTACCATTGCGAACTTGGCTGGACGCAGCACGCAGCACATTTCTGCTCATATGTCACATAGGTAATTTGTTATCATTGCCGATATTCCTGTCCAGTTTCTGACCCTAGTCCAGGAGTTGCCGCCGCATTTACTTATTGGAAGCCTCAATTCCTTTGTATGGGTTCAGGTATCCGAGCTTAGTTATACTGCGATGTTTGGCTGAACTCAGGAAAATTTTAGACAAGGACAAAGAAATTTGTAATTTCGCTACAACATATATATTCATCGGCAGCTGGATTGTACCAATATTAAGTGAGTCAGTTTACGAGTCGAAACGCAAATTAATGGCTATGTAGTTGTTTTATACATTCAAGGATTAACAGTCATGGTTTACCGCATGCGCAAATTGGATGTAGATTGTGATAGACTCGAAGCCTATCCGTCTGCTTCGTGTCAGATTTCCATTGAAAATCTGACGGCGTCTCCGTCATCACCGACGACCCACTAGACTAACGAATCTCTACGTACTGCTTACCCTTGAATGCTGTCGTTACTTTGATTTACTGTTGATAAGAATGCATGTCTTTGAGCCTTATTACTTCACACAATGGGGCAGTGGATGAACAAGATTCTCACGTCTCGCAAATACGCAAACAACCCTGTCAATGTCGCCCATATGGGATGCCCCGTCAGTCAAGGTTTTATCTTTCTCCTTGATTTCGGACAGCTACTGACACCTCTCAAGAGGCATTTAAAACTTACGAGACAAAAACTGCGTCAGTTGCAAGATAGAAAGGATGCTCAGGGTCTTATCATCCGTCAAGATATTGCTACACTGTTGCGGAAGCGGATGATCTGGCTTGCTCGTTTAAAGGCCCAGAGTCTTCTTGTTGAAGAAGCATCTACTGATTCTTTAGAACGTTTGGAAATGTACATTGGAGTGCTACTAGAGCATTTCGGTGAACTTGACATCAAGTCCGTCGCCAGTAATTTTGCTCAATGCCTATTTAATGTACCCAGTAGGTCCTTACTATCACTGCCCATACTGGCAGAAGCTGTGGCAACAATTGTTCACGTCGCCCCACATATTGACTGTCAAGGTGTGTTGTGACGTCCCACTGATGCGTCAAGACTAATTATTTTTTTTTAGATCTTCAGGTCACCCGAAATATCATTGTAGGTCATATCGGCGTCCCTTCTTCGTCTAGGAACGAAAGTTGCATATCACCAGCAGTTGTCCGCGCCCCTGCTGCGCCTTCTGCTGCCGAAATAAATGCCTGCCTTCGCAGGATAGCTCTTAGCTCAAATGTCACCTGGGAGCCCGAGCCATTGCGCCAAGATATGTACGCATGGGGATGCCTCTGCACAGTCACGCTCTGAATGCTTCGCAGTGCCTATACTCTGTTGGAAGTGTTAAACGAACCATCGTCCTCCATTAATATGCCGGCATTGCATAAATCCTGTTGCCATGGCAAGTCTACCATCTTCAGCAACTCGGCGCACTGAATCCTCAAGTCCATTGAAGGTATTCCAGACAAACCTCCCTGGTTACGCCCCCGCATATGGAGGTTAGTTGCGTGACCATCCCATGTTTCAACTCAACTCAATCTATACAGATTACTCCTTGGACTCGTAACCCCCACAGAATTACGCAAGCGACGTGACGATTACTACGTGAGTTGATATTCCAAGTGGAGAAACGTATACCAATATACAAAAGAATCTTGTACGACAATTGTTAAGTCCTTTCACTACGCGGCAAGCAACTCCAGTACTCGCTCCCCTGGATGCTACTTTGCTTAATATATCCAAGCAACTCTCTCGAATACCCTCAGCTCTGTTTCTTCATCTCGATAAAGATCCGGGCATCTCAAATACATCTCCATTGGGCTCCGATGCACCAGATAATATCCGAATTTCCTGTGCTGATAATCTTGAACTTCGACTCGCAGCTCTACATGATGAACGAGAGAAAAGTTCAATGATGGCGCCAGTTGGAATCCACGACCCATCGGATAATCCATGGTTTAATAATTTTAGAGGCGTACTCGTCGCAAATCAGAAGGCCATCTTGTCTAAAGCATTCAGCTTGCCTCATGTTCACCCCCAGAATTCATCTGCCTTGCTACGGATATCGTATATTCATGCCACGATAAATCCCGGAGCTCTTTCACCGCACGTGCCATCCCTTTTGATCCCCCTTTATACAACCTTCATACAAGAAGTCGAGCCCGATCATGCCGATCATGCTGAAGCTGATGTATTCTGGTTATTTGAGACAATATTGGGCGAATTCAGTGAATTTGAAGATGAACAGGCGATGCATACGTGGATGCGCAAGTTTGGGGAGAGAGTGGCATGGGCTGATAAGGATTTATACGATTTCCTCGTAAGTTCGTAACCGTGCTATTTGAGAAGCTGAACTTCACCGTATGTTGACAGCTTATACAAGGCCTTGATCCAGCGTTGCCTTACTACTCATAGTATGTGTGCATCAGCGCGGAAACGAGCCTACTTCTGACTTGCGCAGTCGATGGTTTGCGACACTTTTGAGTCACACGTTACCATTATCTTGTGTTCTTGTTGCTTGGGATGTTCTCTTTTCGTGCCCGATGAGGTCCCGAAACGCAAACTACAAGATGGACCATCTACTTGACATCTGTGCGGGCATGCTATTGTGCCTGCGATCTACATTGTTCAGGTAAATCATGCCGCACGTTCTAAACTTCTCGCATGAACCAAACCTCTAGTTTATGCGGAAATTCCGCAGTATCACTGACTTCCCATGATGGTGCAAAATCTCAATCCAACGATGCATTCATGGAAGGCATGTATCTGCTGCAGAATTACCCCATCGAGGCTGCGGGTGGAATTGATCGTATCCTGCAGACGGCATCGGACTTACTGCAGCGCCGCCTCGATAGTTCAGCAAGTCTCGAGATAAAAAAATATGGCCTGGGTGTGCGCATTAGGGACACCATGTGGAAAGGGTTCACTAATCAGCTGCCGTCACCCACAGCGTCACCTACATCTTCTAACGATGACAGTGACCCAGAAAAGGGGAATTCGTCCAGCAGCAGCACCTTACCCAGTTTCACATCTCGGTTAGCCACTACTGTCTGGAAGGGTGTAACCAATCAAACAGCGATGGAGGTTCCTCCTTCACCGCCGGCCTCCCCCTCAACACCTATCACAGAGTTACCGATAGAAGCACCGTCAAAAGAGGAGGCAAAAAATGGGACCCAACAAATATCCAATGTCTATAATGGCCTTTGGAGTTATGCTGAAAAGTTGAAAGATTCGGATGCTGTTGCTGCCGTTTCCAAGGCCAGTAGCAATTGGAAAGCCAGAGCGTTGACAGTAACATTGAGCCGTGCCCCAAGTCATCAGAATGCGCGAGGAGAGCATCAAGAATGGGATATCGCAAGAGATTCAACTGACTCACGCTCCACGTACTCACCGCCCCCCCGCCCAAGTCACTTCCGCTCCCCTCGCGACAGCTACGACTCAACAGATGTTGACAAGTCCCCGTTATCTCAACCATTTGTGTCGTTATCTTCTGACCTGGGGATCCTCAATAGAACAAAGGCATCACTAGCTACATTCATTTCACCAACGAGATCCCCTCCGAAATCTGCGCCAAGGCCTTTACTCCTAAACTCATCTTCCCTTATGACGCCCACTTACCAGAACGCAGTGTCTCGTCATCCGCATAGCGCACCCGCATTGGGCGGTCGCGATTGGGCGGACCACCCAAAAGTTAGAAGTGCTACTTTTCACCGGGATTCACTTTCATCTGTTTCTTCACTTTCGACGTCGGAGGCTCTAAACTCGCGAGAAGGTGTTTCAGACAAAGATACCGATACTAGTGGTCCCAGTCGACGAATACTCCTAAACCGGAAGTCAGTCTCGCCATTGGCGCCCAAGTACAGATTACAGCGTTTCACGTGCTCATCTGATGCTTCTGCTGCGTCCTTAGAATTGACATACGGTACCCCTACGAACTCAGTGGCAGCGCTGGAAAGTGTTAACGCCCAAAATGGTGCACCAGCCTCACCCTTGGTCACACCTCCGCATGTCCCTTGTAATCCCACATCCACCAAAACGCTTAATAATGGAATACATGCGTCAGAAGATGAGCAACAGTACAGTTCTGGGTTTTTGGAAGGTCCGGAGGGTCAAGTGCCAGTCGTTATACCTCAATCAAGAAAGTCTGTTCGAAACAAGGCTAATGCTGAAGACGCACTACTTGGATATACAACGGATTCCTCATCCATTGGATTACCGACGAGAGGTGTGCGTGTCCGAGTAAGACGGCACCAGGCGCAGTCAGGGGATCCGCGTCTACAAGCGGAGATGCTGACATCGGGCATAAATATCAATGAGAGAACACAAAGTCCAAATGCTTTGAGAGTGGAGTGGCCGGGTGTAGACCAGGACGCGAGTACGACTCCACGGGCTTCCGAGTTTGATCTAAATTGCCAACGATCTACATCTCCAAGGTTTTCCCGCAAGATATCGGCAGAAAGAAAGTTGTCAGGTGAAACTCGGGTGCGCAAGGTGTCAAGCGGCCAACGCAGCCGGAAATTTTCTTCGGAAAGTAGCGAAGCCGTCAAAAACACAAGGGACAGCGCAGCAGAAGAAGGCGATGATGAGGGGTATGATGACCTGTTGAGCGCTTATGAGAGTGAAGGAGGACGGTCTCTTGAGTTTCTGGATCGCACATGAGTGAAGTGTTACATTCTGTAGGATACAAATAAATCAGATCGGCTCCTTTTGTAACCATCTTGTCCTTCCGAATGCATAGTTTCTTTCCTCTTCTGTGAATCGAGCTATGTCCGGTATTTGACTTTGAAGACATTCATATACATGAACAAGAACATTATGATACGGTAATAGATTCTGCAGTAGCGTGAGTCTAGTGGATAGACGGCAGAACTGATTTACAAATACCTCGTATCCTACTACAAGTTCCGTATCCGGCTCTTTCCCGTTCACGAAGGCTAGATAATATCTAACATTCCATCGGTGCAAGCCCTCGTTGATGATGATATCTTGCAATGTACATAAAGGTATGAAACGCCGAGATGTGAACAGAGGGCTGGAGAAAGAAGGAAAACCTCGGCGAGTCTCTAATTGGACTCCCAGCGCAGGAAGCAAAATGATAGATTCTAGACATGAAGGGATTGAATTACTCTGATGAAGTTCACGAGCAGATCAACTTGCCGGAGAGAACCTGGTTGCACCGCCGCCAGACATGGAATAAGAAGGCTGCGACGGCCAGAACAAACCACGTGTGGGTAGCCTGGCTTCGCTGAGAAGTAAGCGGTGGAGCGTAGAGAAAGGAATTGACCTTGAGCCAAATACCAGAGATGGTTGCCACTATAAAGGCATCACGCCATGTTAGACCAGAGGCTCCTGGGACAAGCTGTCTGTTCTCAATCTTGTACTCCAAATAGCCAGAACACTCCAAGACGGAAAACTCGGGATTAGTTGTTGACAGTGGCCGTGAAGACTGCATATCTAAGCGTGTGAACCGAGTAGAATACTGTTTACAATCGTCCTTTCCACCTAAGCCAAAGAACCATGCCCAACCCAAGAGAAATGAGAGACGTCGCACTGCTAATTCCGAAAGTGAGACGCCAACAACGACGTCCAGTACATACGCTGTCTGAGCGTGAATGCGATTCCGATACAAAAGCATAGATGTACGAAAAGACAGATGTGCCAATGAAGGGGGCCAACATCAAAATGCCAAAGTTACGACCTACATCATTCAGTCCCCAGATTGCCGAAATCACACTTGGCCTGAAACAGTAAGAATCTACGTTTCACAGCAGATAATACTCACAAAACAGTGAAGATGGAACCATAACTTATGCCTACACCAAGGCTAGACAAGTTCAATTCTCCTACAAAGCATAAAGTTGAAATCATTGACTGACCTTAGCGCCCAAACATCTTCCTGAGTTCTCATAGCGTTTGACGACCAAAGGAAGGTCAGGGCTAAGAGCAATGAAGGGCAACACAAAAAGAAAACTCTGCTAACGAGATGCTTCCTCCGGAATACACTTATGCCACCTGCGGGGACAGCGGGTGATACAAAATCAGCGGCAATGCCCGTAAAGAGTCGAATAATGGTGTTTGATAACGACAATAGCTGGACTTGTCGCGCAGTCACGTTAGGGGAAGGGAATTGGGATGGCAGGGCTTTGGAGGGAAGAGCCAATACAATTGTTCCGATATTGGAGATCACCATTTCGGCCTATCAATTTCAATTAGATTGTCGATTGATACAAAATATGTGCTTACGGCGCCTAGAGTGCAGATGCAAAATAAGAACAAGCACCAAAATGACGGGTCTTGCAAAGGAAAACGCTGAATAGGAGCATGTGCACCAGGGAGAACGGTATTATCGGGTGTTGTAGACAGGAGAGAGCTGTTCTCGTCGGTGGTTGTTGCGGTTGGATGTGAGACAGCACTCGTAGTTCCGTAGGTAGGACCATTCAGAGTAAAAGCCCCAACAAGATATACGAAACCCGTCAACACGGCTAAAAAATATGTATAACTTGCAGCATCAAGATTCCCCAAATCGTCGGTGACCCATTTAGATGCGATGGCTGTCAGGAATAAGGGTGATAGACCAAAGAGAGCCATGCTTGCGCCAGAAGCAATGCCAATATGCCCTGGAAACGATTTTGACGCTGCAAATAATGCCGAATAGTACCTGAAGGAGGACGTGAATACAGGGGTCAACCAGGGATGTCCGAAGCAGATATAAACTGTCCGCACGAGAATACGGTGCCGCATCCTGTTAGGAGAGAGCAGAAGACAAGATTGTGAAAGGGGGACAAAAGAGGGTGATTCTCTCCAGCGGCGAGCGATAGTTGGGAAGCGAATCCTCCAAATGACAGTACATAGAAGATGGCAGCGAGTAGTGAGCATACCCGAGGTCCGTGACGGTCAACGGTGTCACCGACGACAGGGGCTAGAGGATATTGTCCAATCATGCCACTAGAGGCGGAACGGGGTCAGAATGGGCGATGCCCATACATCGAGCTCGATGGATTGAGTGCGCACGCCAAGAACACGGTCGTCAGCTGCGTTTGTGAGAGCTTGAGGTCAGACATTAACGACGGGGACAGCAGAGGGAGGGTGAATAGGCCCCCTGCACACAGGCTTGGACATGGTCAGAACAATGTAGAGTGACTGTCGAACAGAAAAAAACATACGCGTTCGCGGCGATTGACAGCAGCTTCAAGTTGGACATCCTGGCCCCGAGTGTGGCCTCGGACATCTTGTTAGTTCCAAGTCCGCCCCAGCAAGTTGGCAATCAATTTACATAAAAACCCACCAGACACCTGTCTCTGCTAGTCATGGCCGAACAACCAACAAAGAAGAAATTGTGGGGAGGAAGATTCACAGGAAAGACGGATCCGCTGTGAGTACTCTGTCGTTACAGACAGATACTCAAGTACTCATGCCTGAGCGACAACTTTTCTGTGAAGAATGCACGCTTTCAACCAGTCTCTTAAGTACGACCAACGTATGCATGCCGCTGACATCAAGGGGTCTATTGCATATGCCAAAGCACTCGCACGAGTCGGAATCCTCACAGATGAAGAGAAAGATAAGATCATTTGGGGCTTATCACAAGTGGGCGAGGAATGGCAACAGGGAACGGTCAGTCCACTGTACAATTGACTACCGTGCCTTTGATTGATCGTCCACAGTTCCAAGTACAAGAACATGACGAGGACATCCACACCGCCAACGAACGTCGACTAAGTGAACTTATCGGATCCCTAGGCGGAAAATTGCATACTGGACGTTCGCGCAACGACCAAGTCGCGACAGATGTGCGTCTATGGCTCTTGCAAGAACTGCAAGAGGTAAAGGAAGGACTTAAAGGACTCATTCGCGTCATGGTTGAACGAGCAGACAAGGAGAAGGAGATTCTCTTGCCCGGTTATACTCATTTGCAGGTACTTTGTTTGCTGCAACCGAATTCACTTTCGTTGAGGATCACCATGATCAGCGCGGTCAACCTATCAGGTGGTCACACCTTTTACTCTCTCATGCCTTTTCTTTCCGTGCAGATCTAGAGCGTCTGGAGCAGCTTATTCCACGTGTATCTGTGCTGCCTCTGGGTTGTGGCGCATTAGCTGGAAATCCGTTTGTTGTGGACCGGGAATTTCTAGCCACTGAATTAGGATTCTCATCCGTCGCAGAGAATAGTCTTTGGGGCGTCGGTGACAGAGACTTTATCACCGAATTCATGATGTGGGGTAGCTTAGCCATGGTCCACATAAGTCGCATGGCCGAGGATTTGATCATATATTCAACAGCCGAGTTTGGCTTCATAACTTTGAGCGACGCATACAGGTACGAGGATTGCATGCTATCTCCAGCGTCAATAATCTGTCCATGATTTAGTACGGGTTCGAGCATTATGCCCCAGAAGAAGAACCCTGATTCGCTTGAACTTTTGCGCGGGAAGTCAGGACGTGTCTTTGGCAACGTGAGTTCAACTCGACAAGTTTCTGGGATGATGAGGATGAATGCCCAACTAGATGTCCGGATTTTTGATGACATTGAAAGGCTTGCCTTCAACATACAACAAAGACTTGCAGGAGGACAAGGAGCCTCTCTTTGATGTCGTCGACACGGTGTCGGCATCTTTCAAGATCGCTGAAGGGGTTATTGCCACGTTAGAGGTATTGTTCGCTTTCGTAAACAGTTACAATTAATATAATGGTTGTTTATCTAGGTCCATGCTAACAAAATGAGGGAAGCCTTGACAATGGATGTCCTTGCAACGGACCTGGCTGATTACTTGGTCCGGAAGGGGGTGAGTCTAGAGCTGCGCAGCAGCAGTAAACCAGTATGGTATCTGAATGGCTAAATATTTCAATTCGAAGATACCGTTCCGCGAGACACATCACATTTCCGGAAGAGCCGTCGCGCTGGCAGAGTCACGGAAATGCCAGCTGAACGATCTGAGTTTCGAAGACTATAGAAGCTTGAATGACAAGTTCTCAGAGGATATACATGACATTTTTGATTTTGAAGCAAGCGTAGAAAGGCGAGAGTCTATTGGTGGGACAAGTTTAAAGATGGTGGACAGACAGATAGCCGTACTGCGTAATGCACTGCTGCAGACGTAGACAACTTTGTCGATACATATCTTCATCGCCGTGCAGCGCGCAGCCGCACTGCCAGCAGCCAGTATTTGGCTTAATTTGTTCATCGCCTCACCCTATCCTTCTTCCACTTCAACACGCTTTACATTTATCTGCAGCAAAATGGCACGGGACAGATTAGCTGCTATGAGGGTATGTCTCCAAATGCCGATTCAAAAATCAGTGATGAACTGGGTATAGGCTCAGCAGGGTAACCTCTCGTAGGTTGATGAACCAGTTGGCGTTCCTGTCTCCTAACACCTCTTGAGAAACTCGTACCCGACACAGGTGTCGGGCGGAAATAATCAAAGCCGTAGAAACAATCTTTATGCTCTCAGAGACGATGATTCGTACGAAATGTCCGATGTGAAGGACAGCACTACCCATCTCGCACCGTCTGGTGACAGCATGTCTGCGTTTTATGGAGAAGTGAGTAGTTGCGCATTATCACCACATTCAAGAGCTTGTTTTGACATGGCTTTACTTCAGATAACTGCTATTCAGGAGGGCATCAAGAACTTCAATGATAATGTATCACGCATCGGGGATTCGCATTCACGGTCACTCAATAATATGGATGACAATGCCGCACAACGTAATCACGCACATCTGGAGGAGCTTGTCGAGGACACGAGCACCCTCAGCGCAACCCTGAAACGCCGTATCAAGGCGCTGGAACGGCAGGGCAGTTTGGGGCGTGACGGGCAGATCAGGAAGCAGCAGGTAAGCAATACATTTCCAAGTTATTGCTACAGCCATCGAACTGGCTTGTTTCGCAGACAGCATTAGTCAAGTCCAAGTTTGTCGAAGCAATACAAAGTTATCAGACTGTAGAACAACAATACCGGACGAAATACAAGCAAAGGATGGAGAGACAGTTTAAAATAGGTTGGCATTGAATCCATTTGAGTGCGTCATTAGGGCATGTGCTCAGATTGTTGCATGTAGTCAAACCCGACGCTACTCCTGAAGAAATCCGAGCTGTGGTTAATGATGACCAAGGAGGACAGATCTTTAGCCAAGCTGTACAGGTTTTCCTTCGTGATTAAATATAATGATCTTGACTTGACATCCATAGCTCATGAATTCGAATCGATATGGTGAATCGAGACGGGCTTATCGAGAGGTACAGGAACGACACGAAGACATCAAACGAATAGAACAGACTCTTGCAGAGCTGGCGCAGTTATTCAATGATGTCAGTTCATTGTTGCGGATTTCGTCATTTTTCTAAGCAACCTTGTAGATGAGCCTTGCCGTTGCACAACAAGACGAGATGATCAACGTCATCGAAACGCAAGCAGCTGGGGTCGAACATGATACGGAAGCAGGGTACGTTATTTGTAATTTTTTGGTCTTGAACATGTGAACCGAGAAATTGGCCCAGGTTGCAATATACGGAGAAAGCAGTGATTTCGGCCCGTTCTGCCCGCAAAAAGCGATGGATTTGTTTCTGGATATCACTTGTTCTAGTGGTCATTCTTGCGGCAATCATTGGGTATCTCATATACAAAGCCAAGCGCGGACAGTTGTAGCGAGGACATTGTACGCCAGAGAATGCGTGCTGACTTTATTCATTTACCCTTGACTATAAGGATGATATATACACGTTCCTTCTGCCTTTATTGCTCGGCTTATAATATGCTATCTCGTAATCTATTGATTGGACTGTTATAGTATTTGTTGCTCAGCCAACGGAGTCGGCGTGAATTGTGTCCGGCCACGTGGTTGCGATCTGAGGAAACGCTTACGCGTCGCAATTGAAAGACTCACATATAAATCCATTTCCCTGCTCAGCCACCCAACACACTGACTCTTCTGTTCCATCCGCTCCTACCATCCGTTCATCCTCACAGAAACACAACCTACTTATAACATGCCTGCCAAGAAACGTTGCCAATCCCAAGTCGGTACAACCTCGCAGTGCAATTCAGCCGCTTTACGCATGGTGGGCGAGTGTCCACATTGTCGCCTGCAGTTCTGTGGATCGGTAGGTGCTACTGCATTCACTCTTGACCATACGTGAGGCTCACCAGCTCCAGCACCGTTTGCCAGAACACCATAATTGCTCCAACCTTGAGGACTGCAGGCAACAGGCCTTTGACAGGAACAAGAGCAAGCTTGAGAGTGAGCGTACGGTCGCGTCCAAGCTAGCAACGGCATAGCCGTTGTCCATCTCTTTCTTTTTCTTTTTTTCTTTTTCTTCTTTTTTCTCTTTTTCTTCATTTCTGGGACGTCCAACCTTTTAGGATGTCATGACGCTGATGACATTCATGAACAGTACATTATTTAATTCACTCGGGTAGCAT
Source organism: Amanita rimosa (assembly GCA_023014395.1). NCBI lineage: Eukaryota > Fungi > Basidiomycota > Agaricomycetes > Agaricales > Amanitaceae > Amanita > Amanita rimosa. The sequence continues at coordinate 170,449 of JAEBUO010000038.1, read as the reverse complement.
CTACGGCAGGAACCGCTATAACTATGGCCTCATACTTTACTTAGCTCGGTTGTTATGTTTAGGGCTACTTGTTGTAATCTGAGTACATGTGACACTTACTGCTATAATACTGACCCAAGGCTTTGATTTTATTAAGTCCGACTTGCTCTGTAACAACACGTGCACTATTGTAACCTGTGCAATGTGAGTAACAGCCGTATCCACCCGGAGGTATCTCATTCGTCTTACTGATCATGACTAGCAGAATCCACCGATTACTGGGTCATTTCTCGCCTAACCCAATGACAGCAGGTGAGTTACCTAGAACAGGTAGACATGAGATGAACGCATGTCAAACCAGACGTATGGCAGGAGGTTCCTTTGGCACCTCCAGACAGGTGCGTGCTAGGCGTTTGACGGTTGGATTAAGCGTGATTGACCACGATCAGTAGTATTTTCAAGTTGACAGCTGCTTTCAAAGCAGATCCATATGATAAGAAAGTTAATCTCGGAGTTGGGGCTTACAGAGATGATGCGGGCAAGCCATGGGTGCTTCCGGTGGTGAAGAAGGTAGGCATAGATCTGCTACGATGAGATCACAATCCCATGTGCTCCTCAGGCATCAGAAAGGATCCTCAAAGACGAGTCCTTGGACCACGAATATTTACCGATCACAGGTCTTCCGGCATTCACGGCGAATGCTGCAAAGTTGATTCTCGGCCATACCTCTCCAGCCATCCTTGAGGCGAGAGTGGCTAGCGTACAGACCATATCTGGCACGGGTGCTAATCATTTGGGCGCACTGTTCTTGTCCCGATTTTATAAATGGACAAGTGCACCCAGAATCTATCTGAGCAACCCTACGTGGGGTAAGTATGCAACCAACGATTTTAGTGTACTAAATTTGACGCGATTATCATAGCCAACCACCAAGCCATCTTTCGAAACGTGGGTATTGAACCCATTGACTATGCATACTATGACCCAAAGACGATTGGGCTCGACTTTGCTGGATTTCTGAATGCCTTGAATGCAGCGCCAGCGCAGTCTGTGTTTTTATTGCACGCGTGTGCACACAATCCAACTGGTGTTGATCCAACGAGGGAACAATGGAAAGACATAGCAAGTGTCATGGTTGAGAAGAAGCACTATGCGTTCTTTGACTGTGCATACCAAGGGTTCGCCAGCGGTGATCTGGACAATGATGCATGGTCCGTGAGACACTTTGTGGAACGAGGAGTACCGCTGCTTGTATGCCAGGTTCGTCCAATGGAATATGCCGCATGGGTGAGTCGGAGAATAACAGATGCGTAACAGAGTTTTGCAAAGAATGCGGGGCTGTATGGGGAGCGGGTAGGGGCGCTACATGTTGTGGCGTCAGACCAAGATGGTGCTGAAAGAGTGAAGAGCCAGCTGTCGGTGTTGCAGCGCTGCGAGATTAGCAATCCTCCAACGTACGGAGCGCGTGTGATGACGGAGATTCTGACGGATGCGGAGCTGTTCGAGGAATGGAAGGGGGACATTAGGACGATGGCAGAGCGCATTCAGACGATGCGCCGGGCGCTGCACCGGGAGCTGACCGATGAGTTGCATACGCCGGGATCGTGGGAGCACATTCTGCAGCAGATCGGGATGTTCAGCTTCACCGGCCTCGGAGCGGAGGCGGGCCGTGCGCTGATAGAGCGGGCACACATCTATCTGACGGCCAACGGGCGGATCTCCATGGCCGGACTGAACAGCAGGAACATCCGGTACGTCGCCGCCAGCGTCGATGCCGCGGTGCGTGGGCAGCTGTAGATACATATACGTCATTGCCGCATGACATCATAGAATACAATGGCTTGATTTTCCCTCGCTGCAGCTGTTGACCAACAGCTGCCCTGTCGACATGGTCGCCCAGAGACCAAGCCATATTCCCCTCCCGCCCCCTCGCTTTGACCCAGACGACCCAGACCCTCCTTTCTACACGGCTCCTTCCACCCCAGACTTCCCCTCGCCCCAGTTTTTCTACACCCCCCCCTCCTCTCCCCCTCCCCCCTCCCCACCCGCTCTTCCTCCTCCTCCGCCCCACGACGACCCTCATTCTGCCGTAGACCTTGTCTTAGATCTTGCCCTCACCGACGACGCCCTTAGCGCTCTGGAAAAGATTTACCTTTTTTCCAGGAGCAAGGCCGTCTTCCACCGGGTCTTCATCGCACACTCTCTGCCCTCGTTTCTGGACGATGTCTCTCCACAGGACGCCAACGAGTACGTCCTGCCTCTGCTTTCCGGCCTCGCTTTGGACGATGGTGAGTTTTCGTCCTGCTATATGCGTCCTCTTATTATGTTCCAGACGAACAAGTCATAGAGGCTTTGGCAGCTCAGCTGGTACCCATCATCTGGTGGTTCTTTACGGTATTTTCACCCCCATCTTGATCCGCTCATGGTATTGACTTTCCAACAAGCACTGTCAGGTGATTCCAGATGACTCTGCCATGGATCCTGCTGTCGATGCCATCGCAGAAGTAACCATCTCCGTCCAGGCTTTTACGCCCATCCTCGGCACGCTCTTGCTTAGTTCAAATCCTCTTGTCGGGGGTGCCGCCAGATATGCAGTAGTCGATCTTTTGGACCGCATGAGAAAGGCTGACGAACATTTAAAATCCTGTGATAGGATTCGTCGTGTTGATGATGAAGATGTTGTTTTGACTACTGGCTTGTTTGGGCCTCAGGAAAGAACCTTGTTCCAAGAAGAAATCCTTCAACAAGTCGTCATTGGCATGGGTCACCTAGATATCGATCCTCCCAGCCCAGCTCCGCCAGAGAATGGGCATGTAATTGGCGTCAGTAATGACATTATTGTTGGTCGATCGGGACAATTGGAAATGTCAGAACATCAGTCTGCGAGAGACGCGGTCAATTCATACTTTCCAACTACTTTTTCAGATCGTTCTTTTACAACTAATACATCGAGTGTCCGACAAGACAACGAAGCCCATGTCAATATATCGTCTACCAACCAACATGGCGCATCCGGTGCTGATTTTTCAATGCGTACACGAGGCGCAGATGAGGTCTTATCTCCTGCAAGTCGTCCCATCATTCCCGTGGACCAACTTAATCCTCTCAAATCGGGACGGCTCTCACCAGAGCTTGTCGACTCATTAACCCCATCGTCCTTCATAGGCATGAAAGACGAAATGGAATATGATGCTGCCCATGATAGAGTTATCGGGCCTTCATGGAAATGTACCTGTAACGAAGCTTATAATGACAGCGACTGCGAAGACCAGAAGGCTGCTGTTGGTCGATTATCCAGCATGAGTCTCATGGCCGCCGTGACAGCGAGCGGTAAGGTATTATCATCTACGTATAGGTGACCACTATAGTAATATGTCCATAGGCTCTCTTGATGATGCAACCAAGCGAGCATTCGTCAGGGAAGTAGAGCGTGTCTCCGGGGATCCCATACCTTGGGTTAGAACAGAAGCCTCGTTTGCGCTGGGCGCTTTAGCAAAGGTCGTTCCTGAAGAAGTTGTATACTGTTCCTTGGTACGTTGGTTGACGCTGTTGTGTTAGGTCAACGTCGTTGACTTGCCACGAGCTTCCATTGTTTGGCCAGCTGCGCTGTGACACTGCATGGCGCGTTCGTCATTCAGTGGTATTTGCATTACCAGCTATACTGACGCGTCTCCGTCCCCACGAAAGGAGAAAACTAGCAATTGAAACCGTAATTTGTCTTGCAATTGACGAAAGTGCCACTGTACGGCTAGGCGTGCTGGAAGTTTTGGGTGAAGTGCTGTATACTTTTCACGCAGACGAAGGGGTACCCAATGAGCTTTTAAGTCTCTTCTTGGGAAGGAAAGACAATCAAACCTTACTTGTGGGCAATCACCCTCAATCAAACGAAAACCATTATCTAGGTCTCTTTCTTCAAGAGCCAAAACGCCCATTAATATGCGCCTTCAATTATCCTGCAGTCGTGCTTGCCCTTGGAAAGGACCGTTGGGACGATGTTAGAGATATGTACCTGTCGCTTGCTACAGATATCGAGTTTAAAGTTCGCCGGACACTTACTGCCAGTCTTGGGGAGATGGCCAAAATCATAGGCGAAGACAATGCTCAACGGGATCTAGTGCAACTATGGTGGAATTCTATCAGATCGGAAGAGGATGAAGTTAGACTGAAAGCGGTCGAAGTCGTTGAAGCCTTTTCGGCGGCCTTGGGTTTGAATGCGGGAGTTTCAATCATTGACGGGGTCCTGACGGTTTGGGATGAGGGGCTTTTTAAGACTTGGCGAGAACGGGATTGCATAGCCAAGGCTTTGGTGAACTTAACAAAATGGGGACATCGAGTTATTCTGTCAGCAATTGTCGGTCTCCTGGGACGAGCATTGGAAGACCATGTCGCATCGGTCCGTGAGTCAGCAGTGGCGGCGGTAAGTGTACACCGATTGGAAACATAGCGGAACTTGACAAGTTTTCGAGTAACAGCTTCCCCTTGTTCGGGAAATGTTGTCTAATCAGCCTGGCTTTTTGTTACAGCTTCAAGGCAACTTGCGAGCCCTCGCGAATGCTACTACATATCGCAAACGCATGACGTGAGTTACTGGTTCTACATTCTTCGTGACTATTCCGTGATCACCGTAAATTAATAGGTTTGTCGCTTGCCAGCAGAGTCTAATTAACTCTAGCAAAGAGCTTGGTCGTATCCTTGATAATGATTCCCTTGATGCCATTGACAAACTTGCGAGTGATAAAGTCGATGGCGTACGAATTGGAATTGCTCGTCTAGTCGGAATCATATGTGGTCAGTCCAAGTTTATTTTGTGAAATATTTTTATGAATATGGGACCACAGAGAAGTCAACACGAAATGCAATACCCATCACTGGCACACTACTCAGACTGATAAGGCGTCTTTCTCATGACAAATCTCCTGATGTGCGGGCTTACATTCCAGATCTGTCTAAGATCGGTCAAAATACGGAACTCCCTATACCCGACATGCCGCTTATTCATGATGTCCATATTTTCTCAAGACCACCATTATATCAAGTTTTAGACCAGCGAAGGGAAGAAATGTTGAGCCAACCCACGATCATAGACAATATGGTGATAAACAATCGGACTTCGAGAAACGATTGATCGTGAGGTTTTACGACGGGGCAAGCATGAATCTTTCTATTGAAAGCATATGCCTAGAGACAAGGAGATATCCGATGATTGAGCATCATCGGAACCTATAGTCCTTTTAGCATACTGAGAAACTCTCTCTCTCTCAGGTCTATCAACTCCCGAGCATTGGGAATTGATACTAATAGACTGTGTAGGCGCATGCGCGCGCGCGCAAATTTTTAGTTGGAAAGGTGATATGGAGTTGTAGAGAGAAATATCAACGCCACAAGTAGTTTGAGCGGGTCTGAGTTTGAAAACTGTTACCATTCCAGGATGGTACCAAGATGGTAGCTGTGTCGCGGGTCGTGGGGACGACCGTGTAGCCTTAACTGCACCTTCCACCCTGACCGTCGACGGTTCCCCACACTCTCTTATTTACGAAGCAGCCAATGCAGAATACCTTGAGTATCCTGCGATATGTTATGTTTGGTTGGAACCTCTACAACTGCTCTTAAATATCTTCATTCATACTTTTGGAAAGGTTTGCTCGTGATATGCCATGCCATCATGACTAGTGTCGCTGTATGGAATCAAAGTATGAGCACTACCTCTCCTTCAGTATGTAAGTATACAGTGATTTATAACCCTTTGAAATGCTTATTCTGTGACTAGTTTCTGTCGACATGTATATCATCAGTCTGGGGGCGCTGGGATTACTATTCATATTCTCGATGTGAGTGAATTTTTAACATTCTTACATCGTTAACTGATCATATATGAAGCCTGTTCTTGGACCTTGCTGGTAAAGATTCTCTAACAGGCAGAGTATGGTTTGAGTGTGCATGGTCGTCAACCTCGTTTGTGACCAATCTATGTGTGTGGATTTCCTATCAACGATCATGGCAAAGTCGAACAATTACATGACATTCAATAGCAGGGGCTTTTGCGCTTTCTGCTATCGTTCCCAGGCAATTTTGTTTGACAAACGGTACGTATAACGTGTGTCAGTTGTATCACCCTTTCTTATATCAGGCCAGCTAGCTCTACATCTGATGCTTGCAATTCAACTCGCGTTCTTCTTGCATTCTCTTGGATAACCACCCTCATTTGTGAGTGTTTGATTTGCTTGGACGACAATTCGTCTGATCACTCCAGTCTTAATGTATTTGGCAACTCTACTGACCTTTGCTCTCCTCTTGCGAGACGAATATCCCACTGTTTGGTCTTTCAACGTAAGGCACCTGCCTAACCCCACTCCGAAACGTGCTTTATCTAGTGAACCTCCTTCGCCGATCCTACCTCGGATCACCGAAGTGCCAATACTACCGGGCATTGTTGCCATGCCTAGGCCCATGATGTCAGATTCAGAGGTTCCATTTTCGCGTAATCGCGGACCTGGTCTGGAGCGTGAACTGCAGGAACCTGCTTTGCTACGACCTATTCATGCTACCGATACAGCGAGCAGACATCAGTTTTATCCCTCATCCCTCTACCCACAGCTTGTCCAAAATACCTTGCAAGTTATGCCCGTGATGGTCAGAGCCGCATCTTCAGAGCCGCACCCACCAGCACCTCCACCTCTGGGTGACTGGCCACGCCCAGATGTGCTAACTCAGCCAGTGCGGTCGAAACGACCAAGACACTACTCAAGAACAGCTGAAACGTTCACGCATCCCATATCCACTTCTCGTACATTCGGTCCTCGAAGCATGCCGACGGGAAGAGATGACGTTCTTGATGGTGATCCATCAACGGTATAGTGGTTCTGAGTGCCTGTCTTTTGTTTAAGGAGTAACGTGTATTATAGCTGGGCTAGAATAGAACAATTTTGTCAACCATTGTTCTCTTTTCGTCAATGCCCCCATTCTTTTCATGGTGCCACTGCCGCACACATGGTACCAACACTTTGGCTGTCCCACTGATGATTGTCTGCGTTCCAACAAGATCTTTGCCTTGGAAATATTCGGTGTGCAATATGATCAACCACTTTCAAAAGTCATGGTTCATTTTTCACCGCACAAGTTCGGCGGCAACGACCTACTTATACCTCTTTCCCACTGAAATGACCTTCAGCCAAAAATAGCTCCAGCATAGATAACAGTATTGATAACATATCCAAAACTTCTGTGGTATCGACCTAGAGAGTACATATGCAGACAAAGCCTCTAAACATAAGAATCGCGTCTCTCAAGAGCAGCGATCTGTTTCTTGAGAGTATTATTCTCTTCATTGGCGGCACGCAGCGCCGCTTTGGTTCTGTCCAATTCTTTCTTCATCTCAGCAAATGCTATTGCTTCTTCCTCCCTCAATTCTCCCGCGCCGACTGTGATCCCTAGGTACGTTGGGAAAAAGATCATCGACCTGTTCAAAGATAATATTTACCTCCAACCAGCTTCACAAGCCGCCATAATCGAAGAACGATGAGCAAGCCAGCTAGTTCACGTTCTTTCCCGTGCAGTACAACCTCGAGCACAAAAGTGGTGAGGATAATTAATGCATCGAATATGTGTAGAGAGGCGTAAGGCTTGTCACCGAGAATATTGTAGTGATGGAATCCAAAGGCCCACAATGTCAAGGGAATTTCAATTAAGAAGAAGGTTGTAATTGCAAGGGATGTGTGCGATAGAAGTTCCAGCCAGAACGGCCCTTCTGGACCTTCAGGCGTGCAGTTCTGTGACAAAAGAGTGTAGCAGAGGTCGGCGAGAACGCAAGCTGCATCGATGGTGATCTACGCAACCCATTCAGTGAGGAGCGAAGTATGGAAAAGCATAACATACCAACGCAACGACGATCTTGTGAAGGACATGGCTCTCAAGAAAATCAGCCGTAGCTTCTCGCCAACCGGTCGTTCGTCGTTCAACGCCACTCTGGGAATCTTGAGAGAGCAACGGCTGGTTCTCCGACATGACGTTCAGCACAACAAGGGCGGTGCTGTTACCTGATGTGACTTGCGCGGCTTCATTGATGGTCACCTCAATCGTTGGACTCCTGACCCGAACAAGTCGACTGCATGCACGTTCCTCGCTATTCTCGCCTCGTCCTGTATTGTTCAGACCCTCAATAAAGACGGCTCCAAAAATAATCGCTATGGGTGGCCTAGGCCTGTGTTTCGCAGCCCTTGCTAAACCAACGATTTTTTGCGATGGTAAGAATTTCGGAAACTCGTTCAGTGACTCTCACGTTATTGATGTGGTCTTACAGCGAAACAGCCGCCAGCAAAACCCAACGACTATCCGCCGCCACCGCAGTCGTCTGTCTCCGTGACGCAGCTGACCTTTGGATCTCTAACTGGAATCTGTGCTGGTATTTTTATTAAGAAAGGTGCAAAAGTCGTCGCTTGGCTTTTTGGAGGGATTTTCATCTTGCTTCAGGTGGGCCTAATCAAAGGTTGCAAAAAAATACAAAAAACAAGACTATTTAACGTTGCGAAAAACAGTATCTGGGATCCGCGTCGCTCATCCGAGTTGACTGGGGAACAGTAGGGGCAAGATTCGAGGACCTCGTCTATGTCCGAGATTCTAACGGGAATAGAAGGCCTCCGACACTTTCTTCGATATGGCATTGGTTGATAGACTTTCTGACGGCAGATTTCCAACCTAGAGCCTCGTTCATTGCGGGTATGGCTCTTGGGCTCAGGCTGGGTTAGCTAGTAAACATGCACATACAATACAAATAACTTATGGGTCGTCGTGCAAAAAATAAGCAAGGACCTCCCCTGCCATACGGGCCAGGTGTTCAGCACGAGTCTTCGGGAAAGCCAGGAAAGCGGAAAGCTGTCAATAACTCAGTTGCTAGGCCTCTGAAAAAGTTGAAGGAACGTCGAGGGAATATCTCTGGAACTTCCAGCGATCACAATTTTTCTGCTGACGGTTGGGAAGACATTGAGGACAAAGATGAGCTCAAAATACAGAAAAGGTGGGCGCCAGCTCATACATTACTTGCACAAATGTCTTCATTATTGCAGATCGTCTTTTTATGATGAAGACGAAGACATTTCTCAAGACGAATTAAACTACTCGGAAGAAGGCGAAGACAAGTGAGACAATCGATCTGAGTTATGACATTTGCTCAACAGCCTTCCTAGTGACGAATACATCAGAAATCCTGTACATGAATTTGATTTTGAGTCGGATGTTGAGCAGGTGCCAATAAAGTCGAAACCATCAAATATTATACCGATCGGGAATGACGAATCTCATTCGAGTGAAGATGAGGAACCAGTTACGATATCAAACATGGAGGCACGGTCTCATGCAATAGATCAGAAAGCCCTCCAGGAGGCTGAATTAGATGCGGAGGAGCTGAGAGCCGCCGATGTTGGGAATGAACCTGGCATGGCTATAGACGGTGAAGATGATGACACTACTGAACCATTCAAATTGCCAACGGCTGAAGAAAGGAGCGAAGAAAAAAACAGCGGTGGATCTGACATTGTAATCGTGCAACGTCGCATGCGAGAGTGCGTGCGGCGTCTTAGCAATTTCAAGAAATATGCGGAAGATGGATGGTTAGTTCGTCTATCTTTCATCAAACCACAATGCTGAAGATTTCAAGTTCGCGATCGGATTATGTCGAACAGCTCATTTTTGACATTGCCAGCTACTACGGCTACACAGAATTTTTAGTTGAAAAACTTTTTCAGCTATTTCGAGTCTCTGAGGTATGTCTTTCACGTTCATCGTGTCGTTAAACTATGACATATACCTGCAGGCAATTGAGTTTTTTGAAGCAAACGAAATTCCTCGGCCAGTCACAATAAGAACGAATACGTTACGCACTCGTAGACGAGACCTTGCACAGGCTCTTATCAATCGTGGTGTGAACCTAGAACCTATCGGGAAATGGACAAATGTTGGTTTGCAGGTGTTTGAAAGTCATATTCCAATAGGCGGGTGCTATTTTTCCTGAACAATGAGGAATACTTATTCTGATGGAATAGGCGCAACACCTGAATATCTCGCTGGTCATTACATGTTGCAAGCTGCATCATCATTTCTTCCCGTTATAGCATTATCACCGCAACCCAACGAGCGCGTGCTGGATATGGCGTCTGCGCCTGGAGGCAAGACGACGCATATGGCGGCTTTGATGCAAAATACGGGCATTATTTTTGCCAACGATGCAAATAAAGCCCGGCTAAAGTCTCTGACAGCGAACGTGCACCGCCTCGGGTGCAAGAACGTTATTATTTGTTCTTACGATGGGCGAGAATTTCCAAAAGTCATGGGGGGATTTGACCGTGTCCTTCTAGACGCACCTTGCAGCGGTACCGGTGTGATCAGTAAAGATGCGAGTGTCAAAATTAACAAGGTATCTTTTTTCGTCCTCGTCTCAAGGGTGTTGTTTCTAACCGATGCAGACGGGACGGGATTTTACTTTGCTCTCACATCTGCAGAAGCAGCTTATCCTTTGTGCTATCGACAGCGTTAGCCCTGACTCCAAAACGGGTGGCTACATGGTGTATTCAACCTGCTCTGTGACGGTCGATGAAAATGAGGCTGTGGTAGATTATGCTCTCCGTAAAAGACGAAATGCAAAGCTCGTCGACACAGGTCTTTCTTTTGGCCAAGAAGGATTTACTCAGTACCGAGGGAAAACGTTCAGTCCCAGTCTGAAATTGACGAGGCGATATTATCCACATGTGCATAACATGGATGGGTTCTTTGTAGCCAAGTTCAAGATCGAAAAACGTCTCACGTCGACGCAGACCAGCTTTCATGGTGCAAAAGATGATGTGGGAAATACGGTTGGTGAGCAGGATGAGAGTGTAGGATTCATTTCTGATGAAGATCGGCCATACATTGAAGGTCTGTACATGAAATGAATACGGCATTTTTTCGACTGACCGTACAACAGAATCAAAACGCAGGCATATGAAAGCAAAGGGACTGCGGCCACCACCCCGTGTGAACATGTATAGTTCGACTGTCTTTGAAGCCACCAAGGCCTGAATATTTATTTACATACAGAGCGTGAGGGGGGGTTATGTATGGGCAAGATCCATCCACAATTTATCTGATGGAGTGATTTCATTTTGATGAGCACAGAATGTTCCTATAGCAATCTGGGGGATCACCAATGATGTGCTGGAAAATCTGAAACATGTTAAAGTACATAGCTGTCCTACTAGGACTTTGTAGTGCAGTGCAGTGTAGTAGCTGATCGTGGGAATATGATGAGGGAAAGCCACATTTAGGTTGTTACTCTTGGAGGGTGAGGGTGTGGGGATCCAGTGGTTGAGGAGAGGGAGAGTAGAGTGGTTGAGGGGACATAGGACCTACTAACACAAAGGGTGGCGATTGGGATTGTTCCCTGGTGACGTGATTTGGTTGCTGAATCAAAGGGTTGCCGTTTCTGGCGATAACAGGAAAAGTGCTGCAGCCAGGTCGTCAAGCTCATCTAGTCAATGGCTGGATGGCATGGAATGCGGGCATATGGAGATAGAGTGAGTCGCGGCTCGACAAGATGGGTTCGGTGGACGAAATCAGGCCATAGACCAGAGAAAGGTGCCTATGGCTTGGAGACGGCCCTGTAGCAAATACAGTTAGACGCCAAACATCGCCCAAACATGTTGAATCGAATAAAAAGAAGGAGCTCTAAAATTGTCTGGTTCTCCATCCCTCCCTTCCTTATTTCAGTTCCCTTCACCACAGCGGGTCAACTGCTAGCATAGCACGTGGTTCTCCCTTTTCTCATTTCTACTTTATTCATGTTAGTTCGGTACTGGTTCATCCCCATTTGGCTCAGCGTCTGACACCGCTTGTTCCAGATATCTTTGAGGTCGTCATGTCGGATCCTACTGCTCCCATTGTAGACACCGTTTCTACCCCCGCTGAACTCGATGCTGCTGCAAAGCCCGATGAAACACCCGTAAGTTGAACTCTGAATCCCTTCTATCTCCGCTCATTCGAACATTCGAATGTGTAGGAAGTTCCCATAACTGAGGCCACTGTGGAAGAGGCCACTACTGCAGATCCTCCAGTAGCAGAGGAACAGTCTGCGAAGGATGAAGCTAAACCTGTAAGTCCCCTTTGATCAATCCAACGTCCTTTGATATTTATCATGTTTGAGGCTACCGAGGAGGCCAAGAAGGAAGAGCGTCCCAAGAGCCCTAGCCTATTGGCTAAACTGCTTGCTCCATTCAAAGATGGCAAGTCCAAAGCCGAGAAGAAAGTGAAGGCGCCAAAGAGCCCTAAGAAAGAGAAGAAAAAGGATGAAATTGAGGCGCGTTTGGTCACTTATATCTCGCGTTCAATTTAACTTGGCATCAGGCACCCGCTGCTGCAACCGAAGCACCAAAGGAAGAAACTGCTGCGGAAACTGCTGCGGAACCCACCAAGGCTGAAGAGCCTGCAGCTGAACCTGTAAATGAGAGGTAAGTTATTTTTTTTCGCCTCTTATTTCTTAACCATATTTCTTCTTAAGCAGTGAACCGGCGGCACCCGTGGCCGAAGTTGCTGCCGAGGCTCCTGCTGAGGGAGCCAAGGATGAAAAGGTAACTGGGATAAATATATTTCATGTTTATACATTCATCTATCTCTAGAAGGAAGAAAAGGAGGAGAAGAAAGAGGAAAAGAAGGAAGACAGAGCGACCAAGGCGAGCAAAGTCGGCCGTCGTCTTTCAGCCCGTATGGGGGAATTTTTCAAGTCCAGGCCGAAGCACGATGTCTCGCCTCCAGCAAAGGTTGACGAACATCCGCCGAAGATTGATGAGCCTGCTCCAGTTGCTCCTCTTGACATCCCTGCCTCGGAAAATGCTGCAGCGTCCACCGAGAGCAAGGCTGACGATGCAGCTCAACCAGTTGAGGCGCCTGCTCCAACTCCTGTCGTCGCTGCCGCTGCTTGAATGTCAGTATTGGGTGCTTAATGGTGCATGATTGTTACGATGCTGACCGACAAGCTATTTTTTCCATCTTGTCATCTTCACTAGTTTCCCGTCTTTCATATTGTCTTCTGATTTGTCTTTTGTATGGTACATCCGGATTTGGGGTTCTTGCTTCCCTCACGATTGTCATGACTAGCCTGATCCGGTCCCGTAGTTAATTTGTCTATTCAGCGAATACCCTTTTGAACCCCCTACGTTTATCTGTAATGAATTTGATTGCTTGACCTTATTACATAACAGTCAATTTCTATATAGGGTTTGTAACTGTCCCAAATCATGCCATCCAGACTGGCTCCGGGTAATGACAAGCTTATTGAACAGGACGAAGATGTATTGCAAGCCGTAGTCCTTGCAGACAGCTTCAATAAACGTTTTCAACCATTGACAACTCAAAGACCACGTGTGGGTCTTACTTATCGACTATCATATCCGCATCTTGGTGATCAGCTTCGTAGTGTCTCCTTCCTGTCTGCAATGCCCCATTGCTTGACTGGACTTTCGAAAGTCTGGCGTTGGCTGGCGTAAAGGAAGTATTTGTTGTCTGTCGCTCTCACGCAGACCAAATCAAGGACGCTATCAAGTCAGTATTCTTACAGATATGCATGTGATGTGATATCACTTGCTCCTTTAGAGAATCGAAATGGTCAAAGCCCGGCTCGGGCATGAAGATATTGCCTATCGTAATGGCTAAGGAGACATTCTCGCCAGGAGACGCAATGAGGGACATATACACCCGCAGTCTGCTCACGACTGATTTTGTGCTGGTTATGGGTGATCTCGTCAGCAACATCCGCATAGACGACGTTGTCCGTGTTCACAAGGAACGCAGACGAACGAACAAGGATGCCATCATGACTATGGTTGTGAAAGGATGTGGCGCCAGACACCGGACGCGGTATAAATCCACTAGGGCCGTCCCGTACCTGACTAACCAAACTAATGATTATTGCCCAGGACACGAGGCGATGCAGCTGTGTTCGCATTAGACTCCTACACTTCAGAATGTCTTCATTACCAACCCGTCATCGCGTATCCTCCCACACGTTACGCGAATATACCCAGAGAACTTTTGGAATCACATCCGGAAATTGATATTCGATTTGACCTCATAGATTGTGGCATTGACGTTTGCTCTGTGGAGGTATCGTCTGCAACGTTCAGCGCGAATCCTACTTATGCAATGTATCTAGGTTCCATCTCTATTCCAAGATAACTTTGATTATCTAGATATTAGAAAGGATTTTGTCCATGGTGTTCTAACGTCGGATCTGCTGATGAAAAACATATATTGTTATGTGGTCAAGAATGGATACGCTACTCGAGTGAAAGACACGAAGAGTTATGAATCAGTTAGGTAAGACAACAACCTATGTAGCATTTAAAAGATCATCGGAACATCTTGCAAAGCAAAGATATTCTTTCTCGGTGGACGTTTCCATTGGTGCCGGACGACAACCACCCTGGTGGTCATGTGTATGAGCATTTGCGAGGAAACAGATACCTTGCCAAAGACAATACAGTGTCCCTGGCACGGTAAGGTGCAGTTTCACTAGGTTGAACATAGGCACTCAATCAGACTATACAGGACTTGCAAGCTGGGCACTGACACACTGGTCGGATCCTCCACTCAAATTCAGGAAAACGTTCAGATCTCCGCGTCGGTTATTGGTCAAGGATGTATCATCGGTCCAGGCACCGTAATTAACAACAGTTACATATTCAACAATACGCAAATTGGGTCGAACTGCGTTATAGAAACAAGCATCATTGGATCGAATGTCCATATCAAGAATGATTCCAATGTCCCGAAAGGTTGTCTCATCGCTGATTCTGTCGTCTTAGGACCCAACGCCAGATTGGGGCCCTTTGACAGGCTTTCAGCCAGACGTGACAGCCTGACAGACGTGCCATTGGATAACGAAGAATACGATTCCGATGTAGAAGAGGTTGAAGCCAGTTGCGTATCCCACGAAGCTTATCATCTGCGTATTTTAAAGACATCGAGTCTAGGACAAAGCTCTATGGCAAAACCTTTTCTAGGGATTGATTCAAACGCACTTGTATGGCCTCAAAAGTCTCTGGGCGAAGACGCTGAAGAAGGGGTTGAAAACGAACATAATTTGCGTTTCATGCGCATAGGTGAGTTAATACCTTACCATTGTTTAATTGTTTAGACCTGCATCTACCTAGGTGACAATGCTTCTGATTTAGAAGTTTCGGACTCGGACTCGGACGCATCAGAGAGTGAAATTGGATCTTCCGATAGCAACAGCGAATACAGCGGCCAGGGGCTGGGATCACTCACGGCACCTTCAGACACTTCACTTCCCTTAAAGAGCGCCTTTGCTGAGGCAGAGTTTCAGAGCGAAGTGACACAATCGCTGGAGCGCGCCTTTGCTGAGGGTCACTCCATTGACAACGCCTCTGTCGAACTCAAAACACTTCGCATGGCTTCCAATGTACCCTTGTCTTGGGTTAGGGAAGCCGTGGTATCTGCAATTGTGAATCAGATAACAATAGTGGATGGGGGTGGCGTTTCTCAGCGCCAGGAAATTGCGAAAGTCATAAATAGATGGGGTAAGCTGATAAATACAATAGGTGGAGTAGACCCAGTCGAGACAGTCACGTTCCTCCAGGTTCGTCCATCTCTCGTGCATGTCGTATTCTGAAGGTTTCTATCTACATCGTAGGCACACTGCGCGGTATCGGAGCGCTTACCGCTGTTCGGACAAATCCTAGCGGCCCTGTACCAAACGGATGTAGTCGAGGAAGAGGATATTAGAGCATGGCATGCACTTGCAGCTTCAAAAGCGGAGGGTCGTCAAGCAGATGCTGTGACAGAGAATATGAGAAGATGTTGGATGATAGGGACCCATATGATTCAACAATTTGACGCTCAAGAATCAGAAGATGAAAGTGAGGAGGAGGAGGAGGGTTAATGTACAATTAGAGTCATGACTTAGTGAATTCCACAATGCCGCAAATCCTGGACATATCATATTCCTCCTCGCCCTCGCCCTATCACTCGTTTGACCTCTATCTCCCACCGTACCCTGTGCGGCCATCTTCTCCCCTCTTCTGCTTCGTCCACGGCGGTGCTTGGCGTTCGTAAGTTTCCGTGCCTTGTTGCTAGGGTTTTTTGCATCTCAGCCATTCCAGCGAAGATAAACGCGACCATGCTGATTTCGCTCGCAACATCGTCCTGCGTTCAGATTGTCCCGTGGTAGTACCCAACTATCGCCTGACTCCTAAGAAGATATCCGACGGCGACTCTTTCCGCCATCCAGGTCATGCATCAGACATACTGAAGTGTCTAACCTTCCTTGCTGCTTGGGCAGGCCCCCCTGATCTTGGTAGCGTATATGATCCCAACAAGATCCACCTTATAGGGCACAGTTGTGCTGCTCACATGCTTTCGTCCATCCTTCTCGACTCTTCGGCAACCACGCCCTGTTTGGCTCCCAGTGCACTCGTGCTCCGATCCGTAAAGAGCATCACACTATCGGCGGGGATTTACGACATTGATCTCCTGTTGTTAAAACATCCAGAATATCGAACGTGGTTCATTGAGCCTGCGTTCGGGAACATGAACTCTTACCGTCCCTTTTCTGTTGCCACGTACCCCTCGAGGGGTGAAAACATACGCTGGCTCATCGTCCATTCCTCTGGCGATACTTTGGTCGATCTCAGTCAAGGCAAAATCATGTATGAGCATTTACACCAGATAATGGTTGATAACGCGGGGAGGCATGTTGAATGCGATTTTCATACTTGTTCCACGCAACATTATAATATACTCCAGGACGAAAAATTTCTGGAACTTGTTGTAACGTTTGCACTGAGGGAATAGATTTTATAGATAATACATCACTCCAACGGCCTCTTCCGCTCAAGCTTTCATCTGTCCAGAAACAAACTGCTGAAAGCTGCATCCAGGCATAACACGGCCCGTTCGCAGTCGTAAATAGTGTTATATAGAGGTGCTGGTGACAACCGGATAACGTCAGGTTCTCGCTTGTCCCCGATCACGCCATGCTTGGTCAAGTAGCCGTGAACTTTCTGCATTGTATGAGAGTTGAACGGCAGGAATAAGAGGGATAATTGTGCTCCACGGCTTTCTGGGGTGCTGGGCGTGATGATGGTAAATCCAGGTCCACTTGTGGTACTATATTGGTGCGAAGGGACATCATGCAAGCCTATGAAATATTTGGATTGTCGTAAAGACCAGTCAAGCGAGCCAGTCAGATCAAGTGACCGCTCTCGGATGTGCGCCATCATGCCAACCTCCTTGAATATTCGCAAAGAGCCAAGCAGGGAAGCAAGAGCCAGAATACAGGGATTCGATTGCTGGAAACCTCGCGCTCCTGGGATCGCTGAGAATTTAGATGGCATTTCGAAGCGCGTAGATGGGTCATGACCCCACCATCCTGCATGTCTTATCGAATTCTCAGTCACCAGAACCCAGTATATGAAGGTGTATAATACATACTTGGGTTGTAAAATGTTGTTCCATTTTTCGTGGATAAATATACCTGCAATTCCTCCTGGTCCAGAGTTAAGATACTTGTATGAGCACCACACGGCAAAATCTGCTCCCCAATCATGTAATGACAAAGGTACATTTCCTACAGCATGTGCAAGATCCCAGCCACAGACGCAACCCTATCCAAGCCTTCAGCATAATAGTAGGATACATTTACATGATAGACCAACCTGGGCTGTGGCAGCCTGCGTTATAGATTTCATAGGAAACCATTGCCCAGTGTAATACTGAACGCCACTGAAAACGACAACTGCAATAGACTTCCCTTCTTTGTCAATGACATCCAGGATATCTTCTTCCCGTAATGTGAATTCGCCCTCGCGGGGAGAGACTTCCAGAATGGCGGCAGCAGGATCAAAGCCGTGAGCAAGCGCCTGTGATGCGAATGCATACTCGGAGATTCGTTCAGACTAAATGGAAAGGCGTGCTTGATAGAAATGGCTTACTTGATCTGAGGGAAAAGCCCGGGCCTCACAAAGGATTTTAAACCTCTGAGGCGTTGGCTTGTAGAAAGATTCCATCATAAGGTGCAGGTTGGCGGTCAGAGTCCCCATACAAGCTACCTCGGACTCCTCTGCCCCTTGAAATGGGATAGCAAAAGAATTCATCTACAGGCAACGTGCACTAACCGATAATCTCTGCAAGCAGAGGGGTGACAGATTCCGTGAATTTAATCCAAGGCTTGCCATTTGGATGATCAAAATGGCCAGCGACGGCACTGGATCAAATCTAGGGAAATGATTTGGGATTATGATCTTCCACGCCCACCGAGATGCCCAAACATCCAATTCATCGTTGACTAGTTCCTTTGACCGGCGGGAGAGGAGACCGAGCGAGTTACCGCAGAGATAATGACATTTTGCGTCTTGACCAGCGATTCAAAATTAGAGGGGAAGGTTGATACGGGGATTACTCACGAGGGTCCGCTGCGGAATCATGCAGGTCAGCGTTGAGAGGGATGGCGAACTCGGAGGAAAGGGGAGAATGCATGTGGAAGTCTGGCTGGAAGAGCTCCGAGTCTGAATTTACAAAGACATGTTGCGCACCGCCGTCATCGTGGGCGCTGGCCCCGTCGGTTGCCTCGCTGCCCTAGCTCTTGCAAAGCGCGGCTGGACTGTAAATTTATACGAGGCTCGCCCCGATATTCGTCTGCCCACCTCCAAGGCGGCGACTCAGCAGAGGTCCATCAACCTTGCTATCTCTCACAGAGGAATTGCTGCCATCGAGGCCATTGACGCTGGTGCAGCTCGGACTTTCCTCCGCAACGCCATTCCTATGCGAGGTCGTATGATCCATGCATTAGACGGTCGTCTCAACAGCCAGCTATATGATACACACGGACAAGTGAGTGCTCTCATTCCTTTCCAGACATTGACCAAACCGTCAGTGCATCAACTCAATTGACCGTGCTTTGCTCAATGAAGAGTTACTCGAGGCAGTATCGAATCAATCAAATATAAAAACCTATTTTCTACACAAAGTCCTGTCCGCTGACTTTGTCAAAAAACATATAACCATTCGAGATCTCAGGAATAATCAGGAGGTCTCGGCGAAATTTGATTTATGCGTCGGCGCTGACGGAAGTTACTCAGTTATTAGACGACAGATGATGAGAGTGGTGAAGTATGGTCGTCATCGAATATTCTGACACTAATCGAGACGTCCATCAGAATGGATTACCAACAGGAATATATCGATCATGAGTATGTTGAACTGAAGATACCTTCAGGCCGAGACGACAGTGGCAGACCTGCTTTTCTTCTCGACCCAAATCACCTGCATATCTGGCCGCGTCATTCATTTATGTTGATAGCACTCCCCAACCAAGTATGCATACTCATTTCTCCCTTTACTGGCGTATAGACTAGCATTACCCTGCCCAGGATATGACCTTCACTTGTACCCTGTTCGCGCCGAGTTCAGAGCTTGACTGCCTCACAGATTCTGGCAAGGTGTTGGCTTGGTTTACAGCACATTTTCCTGATGCGGTTAAGCTCATTGGTGAGAAGAAGCTATTAGATGACTTTACCCGGAACCCTAGGAGCCCGTTGATTTGTACAAAGGTAATTAATATCGGTCCAGCGAAGTTACCACTAACATAGCAGCGCATGTTAGTGTAAACCATACCATTACAAGGACTGCGCCATTTTACTGGGCGATGCGGCTCATTCCATGGTTCCTTTTTACGGACAGGGGTTGAACTGCGGTCTCGAAGATGTCAGGGTTTTAATGACACTCTTCCGAGAGGAAGGCCTTGGGACTATGTCACCTGCCCTTGTGGATGGGGTTGCTCGTGCTTTGCGACGGTACTCTGAAACGCGCCACGCCGATTTGATTGCTATATGTGACATGGCTATGGACAACTAGTAAGCCAAAAATACGTATTCCTAGGAATATTTATTCATGCCACTGATTTACCCTTGTAGTGTCGAGATGCGACATACGGTCACCACCGTGTCCTATCTGCTCAAAAAATATGTAGATACGATCTTGTACGCGCTTACTTGCGGGAAGCCTGCTTTCCTTGAATCACTAGTTCCGGAGCTGGCTCGGATGCCATATCCTACTGGGAGCGCGAGGGGCTGGATACCGTTGTACACGATGGTTACATTTCGACCCGATATTGGCTATGCCAGAGCCAGGCAAAAGGCGAGTTGGCAGGACAGGGTGCTGACCGTGTCGGGGTGGATAGGGATGGTATTATGCTGGGTACTGGCGGCGTTCCTGGCGCAGATAATGTGGGATCGTTTCGGCACATGGTATAGGTAATGATTATGAATGGACTTCCTGCGAACATCTTCCCGAGAATTGGGCACAATAGTTCACAAGGCAACCCCGTAATACAGAGAAATATTGCTTCTATCCATCAAAAAAAAAAAAAAAAATGTAATCAAATCGCAAAAGTTCGAGTCTATCGGACACAATTGGGTGTACATTGAGGGCCTGTTCTACAGAGACGTACTCTTATGTACAGAGAGATAAATAAGACACCATGAGAACCAAGCGATAGGAAAAAGAGCCCAAGAATCGTACAAGACGTGGAGATAGGTCATGATGGTCGTGTACCAAAGAAGCAAGGGGAAGCCAGGGAAAAATACAGAAGATGATCAGGAATCATGCCCACATTGTGCATCATGATGTGGTTTTCTTGGGTCTCCCGCGTTTCTTCTTTGGCGGGGCTTCAGATCCTTCTGCCTCTGCTGCCGATTCCGCAGGCGGAGGATTTTTCCGAGGCCGCCCGCGGCTCCTTTTCACAGGAGGCTCGTCCCCAGTGTCCTCTGGCCTTGGCTGATTTTCCTTATCAGTAATTATCAACTGCGCACGGGCTGCACGACAGAAAGCGAGCGAAGATGGTGTCCTACCTTTCGTGGACGGCCTCGCTTTCGTGGACCCGAAGAGGAGGAAGTGACGGAAGGCTGGGCCGCGGTCTCCTTGTTTTTGCTGCCCGGGGGCCGACCACGGCGCCGTTTGGCAGGCTGGGCGTCCTGCGGAGATGCAGCGTCTGCAGCAGAGAGGCGGTGGCGACATCAGCCGAATTACCGCGACACGCCGCATGGACCCAAGGCGCGATGGCTTACCGTCTCCTGGATCTGGACCACCCTGAGGGTGGGGGTCTGCATCGTCATGAGAGAGAGGGTCTCCGGCATCCTCCTGAGGAGAGGACATCTGGTGAGGGCGGTTGGCTGAAGGAAGAGTGGGGAAAAGTTGGGTGGGCCATCTTTAATGAATAAAACTACTGCCGAATATAGAAGAATTCGAATGTATTGTTCCCTTGCAAGCCAAACCAAGGCCAAGGCTCTGCTGCTGTAGCCTTTGCCCCTGTTTATCTCACTCCCCGGCATTCCCCGAGTCCCGGCTGTCCCCACCGCTACCGGCCGTCCCCCCCGTCCGTCCGCCGGACGCCTACACTGGTCTTCACCTCATGCTCCTCCTCCTCCTCCTCCTCCTCTTCCCCACCCTCGCCCCCGCCCGTCTCCTCCACTCCCTCCCAGAAGACACGCACGCATTTCCAAAGTTCAACGTCGCATTCCTCAACGACCGCCCCGTCCTCAACGACACTGCACAACGTTGGCTGGCTCATGGCCTCCCTGGCGGCCAGCCCGAGTTTCTGGATCTGCCTCCCCCAGACGATTCCTGGCATACTCCCTCGGTTCGCAAGGACATCGGTTCCCCAGACGTCCGTACCTTCTCCCGCCTGCCCTGCGCCCCCTGACATCCTGACATCTCAACATAGTATTCATCCGCCAATTTCACCCTCGAACTTCTGAAAATCGGTCCTCACGACTCGTATATCTGCCTCATTCCCAGTCCGCCGCAAGTCAATCCAGCTGCTGCAGACGACCGCTCCACGTCCGACTTGTCCCCAGCCCGGAGCTGGGCCCTCCTCCAACCATTGACAGGATCTTGCCTTTACGTACGTTCGACACTGCCCTGGAACCCATCGGGAATCTAATTTGGCTGTGATCAAGCATCGTCAAGGGTGGTTTACTTATTCTTATTGTCACAACAGCGAAATTCGCCAATTCAGGGAATTAAGTTCTGCAGGTAATTTTATTTCATTGGACTAGTCCGATCGTTCTGATCTTTCTTTTTTCATCTTCCTTCGCACGTTCTCGATGTAGGTGCCACTAAGCCAGAAGAGGATCCCGAGGTATTTTCTCTCACAAGCAGTTGGCATTCATTGAACATCCTCAGTTTGAATCGTATATCTTGGGCAAAGCTCCTACCAATTCCCTTTCTGGAGCTGATTTGACTGTCGCAGAGCAGAATGCGAATGCCCTCAATTTAGAGCTTGCACGGAGCACCGGATCACGCTACCTTGTCCAACGCTGGGGAGATGGTACCGTTTGTGACAAGACCAAGAAGAGCAGAGAGGTCGAGGTTCAGGTCTGTACTACTGAATCATCATCGTGCTACAGCTGAGATGTTGCCCAGTTCCACTGCTCCATGACTATGACCGATACAATTCTCTTTGTCAAGGAGGCCAAAACTTGCTCGTATGTTCTCGTCATCCATACCCCGAGGCTCTGTGGCGAACCAGGGTTCAAGTCGCGGCTAGACTCCAACGATGAGGCTCAGATCCATTGTCGCGAAATCGTTTCTGGCATGTTGCCCGAGTCGGAAGCGACGACAAGTACAGACACTTCTGCTACTTCTGCTTCTGATGCCAATATTGGCCAGGCAGGCTCACCCTTACCAATAACGGACTATCCGTATAAGTTGGTGCGGACTAAAGCTGTCCAGCCTCCGTCGATGACGAGGCAGGAAACCGAGTTGCAGAAAGACAAAGTCTACCACGAGTTGCTACGCAAGACGCTGGTAGCTCTCTTTGGAGAAAATGCAGTGCTTGCAACCGGAAAGTTGCATAACGTACAGGATATACTTGGCAACGACGGCGGTCGTGAAGTGGTGGTAGAGCTGGTGGAAAATGCGGAGGAACTAGAAAAAGTGTTGGGGTATGATATTGTGGAAGAACAGGAACAAGAGAATAGCCACGATGAATTATGATATTACTTGAGTATATTGGTGATGATATTACTTGGTTGAAGAATATGGAGTACATGAGTTCATCTACTTAGGTTTTTCCTGAGAGTCCCACAGCAGCCAGTGAAAGTAAAAGCAAAGAAGCATTGAAACCGCTGAACGGCTGCCCAGGTGGAAAAAGAAGAAAAAAACAGAAAGAATCTACAGTATATGAGAATAAAAAGAGTATAAACAAGAAGCACAATACAGCATATACAGGCAGAGCAGAACGCACGCTCCTTAAAAGAGCTTACGCCTCGGCTTTTCTCCTACTTCCACTTTAATATGTGAATGCGTCGGTGGAGTGTGAGCCGAACAGGTTACGATATTTTTTAACCATTCGTCCCCGTCGTCTTCCTCTTCTGGATCCCAATTGTGATCCTCGCAACCGCTGGTATCCGGTACATCTCCTGGTTTAGCCTTTGCACGTGCAGCAGCACACCCACACAACAGACCACTCGTTTTTCCCTTGCCCTTTAGTAGGTCAGAGAGTGTGCACCGGCCTGCCGGTTCAACGAAAAGCATCCGTCGAATGGCTGGTCGCGTTTCGCGGGGCAATAACCTGAAAATCGATTCGGCTCCCCCACTACTGTAGGTCACTGTGCTATCCGTGCGCGGCCGGCGCCTGCCTTCTGATGGACTGTTTCTATTTGAAGTCGGCACAGCGGCGACTTTGAGTTTCTCCTCTGCCGTTGGAGATGACACATGATTGATGACAGGGGGAACGGACAATACGTGAATTGATTGAGCACGTGGACGCGGAGCAGGTGGAACTTGTAGGGTCGACACGGATACCTGTAACGCACGAGGGGTTCGCTCGTCTTGCTGTACATCTGCCGATGCTGCCGATTCTGCGTCTGATGGAGGCAAATCGTGAATGTCAGCAGGCAAGGTGACGGAGCTTTGGGAAAAGTAGTGGCGTTGCTTTGATCCCACATGCAAAGTCTCTGAGACAGCTCGTGACGGAGGTTCTGTCATGGCAGTGGATGCTGACGACTGACTAAAGATAGAAGGGGTTTCCGATGACATCGTGCTATCGTTACTTTCTGAGTCATTGCCGTTACGCAATGCGTCGACGCTAGCCGAGCGTGTTGGTCGACTTGCCATTGGCTTTGAGTCTGGAGTTAGGGATGCCGGCATTGTAACATTCCGGACCGGTGGTGGCTGTTTGGCGGTCCGCGGTGGAGGCTTTAGAGACAGGTCGGGATGGGCATGTACAAATGCTCTAAAGCTGGTATCAGTTTTTGGGTCGGGTATCTTCCAAGGAAAGCGGCGCAAGATCATGCAAAGAAAAATGATAGCGACGCTCCAAACGTCGGTCTTTCTCGGGTCATATGAATCCCTGCTGAGGACCTCTGGGGCAAGATAAGGATCGCTGCCGACGATGCCAGTTGCGGAGGTATGCGATTTCCCTGGATATTGAAAGATGGTTGCAGTACCGAAATCAATCAGCTTGACGACATTAGTGTGCGTCATGACGCAGTTATCGAGCTTGAGATCACGGTGGGCAAGTCCGAGCTCGTGAAGGTATTCTACGCCGTCGCATATTTGACGGAAAACACAATATATTTCTGGTCGGGACATTTTCCCGGACATGACGACGCTAAAAAGATCATAGGGGGCATATTCCATGACCTGCAAGGGAGAAATTGATGAGAGGAACAGGACGTGCCAAAAAAAAAAACCCCAAACCTCACCTCGTAGTAATGGCCATGATCGGAGACAATGTCCACGGTCTCGATGATATTGGGATGCTTGAGTGCAGACCCGACACAGAATTCGGCGGTGACCTTTTTCTGGTAATCCTTCTCTGATTCACCTAAGCGCTTTGGCCTAAACTCTTTGACGGCAAAGATGCCTCCGCCATTCTTGCTGCTTGCCTTTATGAGACGGACAGTGCCGCCGGCCCCACTACCAAGAACGCGGCCCCACTTTCCATACTTCTTTGCGAGACGTGCATGTGTGGCGTCGTGTAAGGAGAGGAAAGGATGAGAACCTGGGACTGGCGGGGGGAACTTGTAATTGACATGGGATGATGCGGTGGAGGCATCCGAGGAAGCGGAAGAGGAGACTGGGGAAGGGGGGGAAGGAGGGGGTTGTCTGGGAACGTGGAAGAAGCGTTTGAGGTCGTGGAACGGGCCGTGTCGTCTGTGTCTTTGCTGCATGGGATGAAGGAGGAGGGAAAAAAAGTGGATGGGAGCTTTCGAACCGCCTCCGCCTAAATTTTGGCGCGGATGCTCTTATAATTATTCAGCCGCCGATCCAATCTATCCATCGGCCCCGTTCGGCTTCCCCCGGCCGCCATTTCAATCTCTCCTTCAACCCCCTCGGCATTTCTCCGGCAACCTATCCGACATCCTCTACCTCCCGCTTCCGTTTCATCTCCCGCGACACCCGATGCTGTGCTGCCTCATGCTTCGCCAGCTCTACTGGCACCTTCGACACTGGGCTCTTCGATATCTCTGAACCAAAATCTCAGCCCCTGGCGCTCTATACTGCATGACCAATTTTCTTACCTTGCTTCAGATCGTACCTGCGCCATATCATGTAAGCTGTGCTGCTAATGGCATGCTATAAATACTCACATCACTTCATCATCATCGTTTGTCAGAAATGTCATTGCTGTCCCCATTTTGCCTGCACGTCCAGTACGTCCTATTCATCTCTTCAATTGTTATTCTTTTCTTCGACAGCCAAAAGTGACCCACCAATCCGATGAACGTAAGCCTCGATACTGCTAGCCATCTGGAAATTGACAACTAGACTGACGTCCTGGACATCTATACCGCGTCCCGCAAGATCTGTCGCAACCAGTACATCAGCGTCGCCACTGCGCAGTGCCTGCAGCGCCGCCTCGCGTTGCTCCTGGTTTTTGCCCGAATGTAGTGTTGACGCGCTCCACTGTTCTCGGCATCAGACCAATGCATCGATTCATATACAGTTGCACATACACCTGCCCGAGACAGATCCTTTGCAACCATGTCTGCCGTCTTTTTCTGATTGACAAACACAATAATGGGTGAAGGGTACTGTTCACTGTTGAGAATCTCCAATAACCGCTGCCTATCTCACGCATCAGCATGTATCAAAAAACTCCAATCAATACACTTGCTTACTTTTTCTTCTCGTCTCCACTGACGAATTCGACGCGCTGTTCGACAGTATCTACAGCCCGTCCGGCCTCACCAATAGTAATCACGGCCGGTCTTTTGAGATATTTGCGGGCTAGCCGCTCAACAGCAGGAGGCATTGTAGCGGAAAACAGCGTGGTGACACGTGTGCGACCCTTTTTGACCATTTCACCATCGACGTCCATTTGTTCTCCCGTGTCTTCTCCCTGCATTGTCTCCGTGGGCAGTGCATCCAATATGAATGTGAGATCCGCCTCAAATCCGAGATGCACCATGCGATCAGCCTCGTCCATCACGACGTAACGACATTGAGAAAGGACGAGTACGTGACGCTCAATTACATCCTTTAGACGTCCTGGCGTAGCAATGATGATTTCCGCACCCTCACGAAGGTTGAATTGCTGCTCTTCAACGGCTCGCTACCGCAATTTTTTAGTGTGGAATATAATCTATTTAATCGTCACCACTTACACCTCCCACGATGGAAACACATTTATAGCCAAGCGGTCCTGCAAACTTTCTTGCTTCGCTTTCAATTTGCTGCGCCAGTTCACGTGTTGGAGCTAGAATAAGAGCATAGGGACCCAGATGCCGGTTCTCATCCGTAAAAATGGGTAAACTTGATATGAATGCCAGCATGGGGATCACAAATGCAGCCGTTTTACCCGATCCTGCAGCATGAGTTTCATGGGTGTTTCTCTTTGACGGAGATAATGCGCACCTGTCTCGGCGATGCCGATAACGTCGCGATTCTGCAACCCAATGGGGATGGCCTGGCGTTGAATAGGAGAGGGTTCTTTGTATCCAATTCGTTCGATGCATTCTAAGATAGGCTGAGGAATGTCGGATTCTATCCATGAACGTAAAGGGTGTGGTATCTGGCCACCTGAAGAGAATCATATGTAAACAGTATATATATGGGAGAAGGCTGACCTCTGGCAGATATGCTAAAGTCCTCTCTGAAAATGCGCCAATCACGTTCCGTCATTTCATCAAGAGGCTTCTCGGTCCAATGTCTATCGTCAAATCCGGCCTTAGCGGCTCTTCGCCTTTCCATGGCATCGGCGAGGCGGGCATCGTATTGTCCGGAGCCCTTTCTCCCGCCGTCGTCCATACCGGCAATGTGGCCACGGCCAAACATAATCTGTGCTCCCTGCCTATTGCTCCCCACGGCTACGGGGGAGTCTTCTGAGAAGGTGTCATCTTGGGTATCCCAGTCAAACACAAACTTGCGGTCATTCATCTTGCGAATTTTGCGCTTCTTCTTGTCGACGCCAAGGTAACGAGAGCGAATAGCGGAAAGATCGTTTTCGGACATGGGGGGCACAAAAGATGCAGAGTCTGAGACCGGAGCAGTAGCGGGAGGAAGAGCGCCCTGTTTTTCGCGGTCGGCGCGTGGTGCGGTGGGTACATTCTGAAACCCATCGCGTGAGTTGGGTGGAGGACGTGCGATGGAACGACTGTCACGCGAGTCTCGATCCCGTCTTGAATGGCGATCGCCTCTGTCACGTTCAGGGTGTCTGTCTTCATCTGGGGGCAAGGATGAGCAGAGGGAGAAAAGAAGAGAGAAAAGCACCAGCATCGGTTGTACTTGCTGGCGGAGGCTTGGAGCTCCTTTTGTCTGATGTCGTCTGCGCTGCGTTCGAGAGCCTCGCGCTCGAGCCTCTTTCTTTCGTTTCTTTCACGCTGATCGTTGAACTCCTGCTCGCGCTTGGCGAGGGCGAGCTTGGCTCTTTGTTCTTTGGAGAGAAATTTTGGCTGACGAGACGAATGAGTGAGCATGAACGATGGATAATGTGTAATGATCATGACATGCCTTTGAGGCAGCCTCCTTCTCCTCTCTTTGTTTCTGGAGGAGAGAGTCGATGGACAAGGGCTCTGAGCGGGAGGCCATGGGTGTCACGTGGCAAAAGAGGAAATAAAGTATCAGTATTTTCTATATTTCAACGCCATGCAATCTCCCCGACGCGCAGACACGCCAGAGCCAGCCTCGATGCAGGGCAGGCGGAATGCAGGCGTGCAACTGCTGGACGAAGAGGGCGAGATATCTACGCGGGTGTGTTGTTTGCTAAGATGGGATTCTACTTATGCGCGGATGCAGCTTAGGGCATGCCTAGAGCACATTTTTGCGAAATACTGCACGCCAGCTGTGAAGGGGGTCAGCGGGCAGCTGCTGACGCCGCCTCCTGGGGCATATTTGAGCCCAGAGGGCCTGGACTCGTGGGCACGAGAGACGAACGGGGAAGCGTTTTCGAAGGAAACCAAGGAGGAGCTGATTGAGTTTCTGGATGTGACGGAGGAGGGGGGCTTGACGTGGGTGGAGAAGCGCGGGGAGCGGACTATGCTAACTGAAGCAGACTTAGGGGATTTCTGCAAATCTACCAGCTACAGACGGAGAATGACGAGGAGGAGACGTGGCGGGATCTGTGTACGCATGGATTTGAGCGAACGCTTGAGCTAGTGACGACTCGGCGGGAGGGAGGAGTGGTGGGTGTTGGGAGGATGTAAACTGGTGGTGGTGGTGGTGGTGGTGGTGGGTGTTGGCGGCATATAAACTGGGTGTGGTGGGTGTTGGCAGCATACAAGCACTATGGCAGCAGCACCTACCGGGGTTGTTGGTTGGCAGCATACAAGCACCTACCGGGGTTGTTGGTTGGCAGCATACAAGCACCCACCGGGGCTAAGCACTATGGTTGGCAGCATACAAGCACTATGGCAGCATACAAACACCATGGCAGCAGCCGGCGTGGTTGGCATGACCCCCCCACCCCCGGCCTCGTGATTGTTTGGCCCGTCTCCTCGTGCCTCCGCTCCTCCATGAAGGCTTTCCTCAGTCGTCTTCACATCGGCAGCGCCTCAAAGGACTCTTCTCCAAAGGAAAAACTCCCTCCTTTGCGTTCTTGGCCTCCCTCTGACCCTGCTCCACCCGCTCTTCCCGTACACAAACCTTTGCCCGAAATCGCCTCCCAACTTACTCCCCGTCCATCTCCTCCCACAGATCCTCCCACCCCAACCGATTCCCCAGATCCCCCTCCCCCCATCGTCCGAAAGGCAACAAATACCAGCGCCGCTTCCTCAGAAGGCCCAAAAAAGGTCGCCTTCAAGCCCTCCCCAGATCCCCCTTCCCCACCACCCGACCCTTCCCCCGCCTCAGTCACTACCGCAACTACAGCCACTGCAGCAGACGTCGCTCTTTCCCCAAAATCAGTCTCAAAACCTTCCTCCACACGCGCAACCTCCCCTTACCTCTTCAAGGCACATGACGCCACCTCCGCCCACTCCTTCCGTTCTGCTACCCCTTACTCCCATATGTCCGCGCAGACTTCTGGCAGTCGCATCCTCTCCGCCCAGTCCTGGAGTGAAGTCACTGAGGAAGATCTCGTCTCCAATCTCGGTTCGCGCGAGCGTACGCGTCAGGAAGTTCTGTTTGAAATCATCTCTAGCGAAGAAAGGTTCGTCCTTCCTTCTCTCCCTACTTTTCTTCGTTTACGCTTGCCAAGATACGTCCAGGAACTCACCAAGATGAAGGAAACCTTCATCGATCCCCTTCTCCATCCCTTTTCTGCTCACATTAAAACCCCTCCCCCCGCCCCACATATGGAATACGATACCATTCGTTCAGAATCCCCTGTAGAATCATTCGACCTTCTGCCTCCGATCGCGGCTCGCTTCATGTCCCCAACTCCCTCCCCTCGTCCTCAGGACACTTCCGCCATAGACGGTGCTGAATCCATGGAGTCAGAGGACGATGAAGTCGACGACCGCATTGGCAAGCCTTACGCTGCGAAGCGTCCAGATGCCTCTCTTTCTCCTTACCGCGCCGCTACCCCTAGAGGAACTGCTGCCGTCCCGTTCCCTTCTAGATCACATCACTCTCTTCCACCTCCCTCAAGACTCAACCCAAAGTCCGCCTCAACCAGCTCTCTTGGTCGCCAGTCCACCATCGTAGAAAAAGACAGAGATAGAGAGCGAAAATACAGCCAGGGGCATTCGGATAATCCACCACCTTCAAAATCAGGCGTGCTCAGGAAATTTAAAAAGAGCCAGACCACACCCGACGACGTTTTCGGTGGTGCTATCCCTCCACATCAGTTACCCGAAGATTTCCGTATTTGTCTTGAAGTGATCGATGGAGGCGTCCTTGATGGTCATAAAAAATTGTGTGAAGCCCTTAGAAAACGGTACGAAGACCAGTTTCCTTTGGTCAGGTCCCTGGCAGACGTTTTTATCGTCCACGTGCGTGTCCTTTTCTTGACCAAAAGGTAATGCCTGATTTTTTCAGGCCGACATATTCCGCGGATATGCCACCTACGTTTTACATCTTGAAAGGGCCCTGGAACAAGTTGACTCCGCCTTGGCAAACCAATCCACCAAGAAACCTAGTAAACAAGATGCTAGCGAATGGCAAAAGGTCTGTGCCGCTTTGCGCAAGCTCGAAGAGGTCGCATATGATCGAGGAGAAACCGGCCTGGCCATCACCTTCTCAAAACCATTTCAACGTTTGCTGAAATACCCTCTTTTGTTTCAAAATCTACTCTTTCACACAGACCCAAGCACGTTCGAATACGAAACTACCCTCCAAATGGTCGCAGAAATCGAAGCCATTGTGAGAAGCATTGAAGATGAGAAAATTCAGAAAGAAGAACGAGACAAGACGAGGGACGTTTTCGCTCGCATCGACGGCCTAGACAAAGTCAGGCAACTCGCGCTACCCAAACCTTCTCGAGTGCTCGTCGACGAACGACCTTATAACCCTACTCCTAATCCGGCCAATGGCTTCCAGAAACCTTCTTCCCCCCCACCTGTCATCAACGGAAAGGGTGTCAAAGGCAAGTCTTCGCTAAAACGGCTCAGTGATGTCCTCTCGTCTGGTGCGAATGGAATCGGGGGTAAAAAGGATCTTTGGCATGTCGTCTTTAACGACGTTGTACTCTTGTGCCAACGCACAGGGACAACCTCCCTGCCTTTGGTAGCTTCTACCACATCGCGGACTAATTCATTACCCGAACTTCAGGGGAAAGCTAAATATGCAACCTCTGGTCGCCGCAACTCACACACTAAGCCTCGCAATCTCTACAAATTCATCAAAGTGAGTCTGTCATTTGATAATGTGAATCATAAATTGACGTTGACGTCAGATCGAAACGTGGGCGATCGGAGACGTTGTGCAACCCAAGGAAGGTGTGGTTTCAATGGACGAGTACGTTCCGTTTATATTATTATCTTTTTTTTTTTTTTGATCAAGTTCGTGTTGTAGAGTTGCTCGCTCACGGGCACAAGCGCTCTCGTCTCAGCCTCGAATTGTCCCAATGCCAGATGACGATGAAGACAAGGACAACGACTCGGACGATTCAGACAAGAAGAGCAAGATGAGCTTTTCCTACTGGGGTGCTGACAAGATGACTGTCGTCCAGCGGCCGATCCTCAAGACTCGCATGGGAGCTAACCCCCGCAAAGGACTTGCCTTAGCCTCGTACCAAAGAGTTTCTTCTGCAAATGCCAAGTTTGGCACCCGTCTCGTGTCCGACAGTACGTCGCCGATCGGCCGACCAGTGAGTCGGCGGACGACAGCAGGTAGCCCCTCTATACGCCGCCCCCCTCCGCCTTCTTCAGAAGAAGGCCCGAATTATGCTCGCTCGACAGCAAATAGACCTGCATGGGACCAGGGAACTAGAACCACTGCCCCTCCATCGATTAAGTCACGGGCTCGCAACACATCGCAAACCAGTGCTGCCACTCGAATGACAGCAGCTAACGTTAAAGGTCTCGCGTCACCCGCTCCATCCAATGATTCTGGTGTTGAGCTGTACGGCCAGATTATGGCCAATGATACTAAGGCTTGATGCCATCCTCTATAATAGCATATCCTAATCGTCACCCGTTATATGATTTTCATACCAAGTATACACTCGTTGACATTTATTGTTTCTATTGCTCTTATGTTCACATTGCGGAATCAAATTAATTGGCCGTTCCCACTTTGGTACGCAGCTTGGTGTATGCTGACACTTCGTCCACTTGGATCTGAGGCACATCCCCAATCGCCACGAGGTATCCAGCTGACAAAGTCAATAAAAATGACGACTTTAAGTGTAGTAGTTTAATTTGACGCACCGGACCGCGGTACTGGCAGCCGCCTTGGACGGGAATACATCTGGTGTGATGTCACCTGGTCAGCATCTGATCCATAATCCTTTGACAACAAGGATTACCATCGAATATGTGACGAATAAAGTAGGCTTCCTTCGTATCCGGAGTATTCTCTGACCAACGTTCAGCACGCTTGGCAAAGGTTTCATCAGATACGGCCAAGGCTGCATGTCCCTTCAATCTCATGCCATCCTTAGTAGTAAATACACGCAGTTGGAGCCGATTCTTACCCATCAATCCACGAGTATCCAACTCCATCAGAGAACTGCTCCTTCTGCCTCCACAAGATTTCATGTGGAAGGTACGACTGGCCATCAAATGCTTTCCGCAAAATGTACTTTTCCATTTTTGGCCTGCCATCTTCATCCACGGGCTGCTCCTTTCCCTTGGAAAACATCTTTTCTCTCGGGTCAATGTTCATGGCAGCCTCGAGGAATGCCTTATCAAGAAACGGAACCCTCGCCTCAAGCCCCCATGCCATGGTAGATCTGTCCTTTGATCAACAAATTTTTTTAAAATCACCTTGGGAGATCACCCACTTGTTGGCGCGAAGGCAATCTGACGTGTGAAGGTTCTTTACACGCTTTACAGCCTCGACGTGAAACGACTTGCTATCGGGTGCAGCATGAAAGTAGAGATAACCTAAAATGGCCCTCGTCACGCTGCTGTGTGGGTGATTCACAAAAAGGTACCTCCAAATATCTCGTCACTGCCTTCACCACTCAACACCATCTTAACTCCGGTCGCCTTGATCTTGCGGCTGAGTAAATACATTGGGGTGCTGGCACGGACAGTAGTGACATCAAACGTTTCCAGGTGATAGATGACCTCTGGAATGGCGTCTAATCCCTCTTGGACAGTAAACACGTACTCGTGGTGCACGGTTCCCAAGAAACGTGCTGCCTTCCTGGCTGCCTGAAGGTCAGGTGAATCTTTCAGACCAATAGAAAAGGAATGCAATCTAGGCCATAACGTCAAGAGAGCTAACAATGCAATTCAACCCATATCTCCAGTAGTAAAATGGAGGGACCAACCTTCGTCTGCGGTGGAAGGGACAGATCCATTGCTCGTATCCAATGATCTTCTGCGAGCCTGGAATTGCGCAAAAGCAATCTTTTCCGTTTCTCTGGCGGCAATCGCAGCGATAAGGCTGCTATCTAACCCACCACTCAAAAGGACGCCGTACGGCGTCTCGGACATCAAGCGCTTGCGAACGGCGGCCTCTAGGGCATGGCGCAAAAGCGTCAGATTGGCTGGTTCAATAGGTACGGGAACATGTTCCTGGTCGCTGTTCCACCAGGTAGGGTTGTAATAGCGTGTGGTGGACCCGTCGCGGCTATCGTAAACATGTCCTGGTGGGAAAGATATGATTTTATCGCACTCATCGACGATCGCTTTGAGTTCTGATGAGAAGTATACGGCATCAGGTTCTTTAGAATTCCAACCCTGATATAACGTCGTAATTCCAATGGGATCGCGGGCCGCTATGATGCGGGGAGGTGTTGCCGACTCATCTAGGAGGACGAAGGCAAACATGCCATCCAGGAGACTGCAAAGCTCCTTGTCATGTTTTTTATACTACACAGAGTCTGAAATGGGACAGAGAAAGCCGGGGGATTTCATACCAGGGGAAGAATGATTTCACAATCAGATTTAGTTTTAAAGAGGGTGGCAGGATCCAAGTCTGCGCGCAGAGAAAGGTGGTTGTAAATTTCACCGTTGACAGCGAGGATGTTTTGTCCGTCCTGACTGACAAGGGGTTGGGCGCCCGAGTCTCGTAAAATGGTGAAAGGATGCAAAAGCGAAATCTGATACGAGACTCACCCACGCCAACTATAGCGAGACGTTCGTGGACAAGAATGGAGTTTTTGCCCACGAAGCAGCCAGACCAATCGGGGCCGCGATGACGGATACGCTTTGAAAGGGCGATGAAGTGAGCTCTGTTCTCCTGGGGGCACTGGAGGCGATGGACAGCAAGAATGCCACACATTGTGTGGATGGCGTGGAAAACGGCGCGCTTCAAGCGCCGCGCCGCTCTCGTACGGCGTGCCTCTGCCTCTCACCATGTCCAGAGACCGTCTCGCCGCTCTTAGGGTCTCTTTTTCTTTCCTCGCCCCCGTCGTATTCTCGCTCATCATCTCTTGGTTAGGCTCAGCGTCCGGGGCAGCAGCAGCAGGCCCATGAACTTACCACTCTCAACTCTCCCGCTCCCGCTTTCATCCAAGAGGTCCGCTTTCTCCCCTTTCTCTCGCCACTGGAACCCGTCTCTCACTTTCTGGTCTAGATTGCCTCCGTTCAATCCGGTATAGACCAGCTGAACGGAAACGTCTCCATCATAGCTACTCTACATGGACGGTTAGTTAATGTCGTATCCGAAGGCACGAACCCCGATACTCAGCAGCTGGATCTGATGAGAGAAGAAACACGAGCACTTGTTAATAAACTTAAGGACAGGATCAAGAGCCTAGAGACTATTCCAGCCGGCCCTGACGCTAATATACGCAGAAATCAGGCGTGTTCTCGCTCTTGTCATCAAGTCTTGACCCCAGCTTACGATGACAATCTCAGGTCGCTCTTTTGCGGTCAAACTTTGTTGATGCAGTACGAAACTATCAAAGGGTAGAGCAGGATTATAGTCAGCAGTCCAGACGACGGATTGAGCGTCAGCTCAAAATTGGTAAGAATCCATATAAGTGTCGTGGTTCGATTCTGACTGTGGACAAGTGAAACCAG
The DNA here is from genome assembly GCA_023014395.1 of Amanita rimosa. Classification (NCBI taxonomy): domain Eukaryota; kingdom Fungi; phylum Basidiomycota; class Agaricomycetes; order Agaricales; family Amanitaceae; genus Amanita; species Amanita rimosa. The sequence goes on along the minus strand of JAEBUO010000038.1, from coordinate 135,410 downwards.
ACGCAACTGATGACGAGGTCCGAGAGGCGGTGGAAGGTGGAGGAGACCGGATTTTCACCGAGGCGGTTCGTACTCCGTGCCAGGCATTTGTCCGTTCACTAACGGATTGCGCTAGTTGACAGTCTCGACGCGTTACGGTGAGTCGAGGGCGGCATACCGGGAGGTTCAGCAGCGACAACAAGACTTGCACAAGATGGAGGCGACGCTGGCCGACTTGGCTCAATTACTTGGTGATGTGAGTTCTTGGGACTGGCGAAGATGACGTTTAATTGATCCTTTGGGATTAGATGGCTATACTAGTGGCACAACAAGATGAACTATTTACTAATATTGAAAGAGCGGCGGAGGATACGGAGGCAAATACTAAACAAGGGTGGGTCTCAGTCTCAGTGCTTGGTGGGAGATTAATGATTAGTTCTGGGCAGACTGGAGGCGACGAAGAAGGCTGTTGTACATGCGCGTCGGTATCGTAAGATGAGATGGATATGCTTTTTCATTGTGGTCATCGTCTGCGCCGTTCTAGCTATTGTACTTGGGATTGTATTTGGTAGGCGCCATTAATGTGTGACATCTTACGTACCGAGTTCGGCCTCTCCCACTGCATCCGTCATCATGCCCAGTTCCTCCTCATCTCGAAGGCCGAAACCCCGCCAGCGAGGAACCTCCATAGGCCTCGTCGATGCTAAAGCTGCCGTTGATCTCGCAACTGCACAGACCTACTCCGAAAACGTGTTTCTCTTTGTGCCCAACTTGATTGGTGAGAATCCCCCATAACCGTGGTATGCACCATGTTCACCAGCTGCCAAGGTTATACGCGCATCATTTTGGCCGGATTGTCGTTGCACTTTATGAGCTACCATCCCAAATATTGCACACTGGCGTATGTCGTGTCATGTTTGCTAGACGCAGTGGACGGACAAGCGGCAAGGGCGTTAGGACAGACGTCGAAATTCGGGGCAGTCTTGGACATGGTGACTGACAGGTAGAGAGACCTTCCCAGATGTGCAACAGGGCCTGACGGTTGAGTAGATGCACGACGTCCTGCTTGCTTTGCTACCTCTCATCGGCGTACCCCAGCTATGCAATTCTGTTCCAGTTTCTAATCGCGCTGGACTTTAGCAGCCACTATATGCATATGTACAGGTATGGGCCAGACAGTTACTATCATATTGGTCTATTCTAACACTCGGAAACAGCTCGCTGGTGACCGGATCACGAAGCCACAAGTTGGTGACCAGCGACGTGAGTCGGATACTATGGCTGTACTACAACGACTCTGTGAGTGCAAGAGTATGAGATGATGGGCCTGGCTGACTGATTAACAGCGCACCCTGTTCTTTGTGTGTGCAGGGAACGAGTTGTTCTTTGTGTCGTTGTATCTGATGAAGTGGGTGGAGAAGCCGATGTTGGGTGGGCTGACGTGGGCTGCACTGCTGGCGTGCCTAAGCTTTCCGGTGTTTGTGGTGAAGAACATCATCAACCTTGTGCAGCTCTGGAAGGCGTCCAAAATTCTTGTTGGCGTCGATCTCGCGGAGCGCGCAAAGGAGCGCGACAGGTCTTCGTAACTATTTTAGTATGTAATTACCGTAATAGGCAACGCGCCTTTTCTTCATGCGCGCCCTCCTCCGCTCTACCCGCCCCCTCCCCCGCCGCTTTCCCCGCTCCCCGGCCTCCCGCTTCTCCTCCTCCATCCCAATCCCAGAATCAGATCAAGACGACTTACGCGATGATACAGACAAGCCAAAACTGCGCCGCACCAGGCTTTCCCCACCTCCGCCAAAGGACACCGAGCCCATTGATCTGCCAGACGACTTGCATATCTTCTGGTCCTCTGACCACGATCTCGCGTCGAACCCACACCATCTCCCCCCTCCCCAGCTACTCGAGGAGGCCCTCAATAAACTCCACATCACCCTCCATCCGCATACCCAGCACCGTGCAACCTACTCCTCTCCCCTCGGCTCGCCCCTCGAGCCAACCCTTGGTCTCTATTGTCCGATAGAGGGTGGAGAATATGTCATCGATGCGACCGTCCGCGAGCTCGCCCTGCGCACTGGCTCAGAGGTTCTTGTCCTTGACACTGTCCAACTGGCAGCTAGCGAGTGGGGCCACTTTGGCAAAGGTCAGTCGCCTTCGCCATTCATATACTGTGCCAGCTAACCATACTGCGGCAGCCGCCAATGCGTTGCAGTTGCCTCGCAATCCCTTGCACTTCTCCTCGACCCCTTCCCCCCCTCCCAGCTCCCGGCCGCTAACAGTGGAAGCCGAAGATGGTTCAGAAAATGACACCCAGATCCTCTCTCTGCAGCAGCCAATGCCAATGACCTTGACTCTCATGACAAATTCACCCATACAAGGACGCGCCCTCGTGACTCCACGCAGAACAGCCCCTCCAAGTCGCATCAAGGTATTTTTCGATACTCTGGTCAATCTTCCCTCCAAGAAAGATATAGATTCCTTTCCTTCGTCTCCACGACCGCGCCCTCGTCTGATCTACGTCCGCGATTTTCCGACTCTGGCCCCTTTAGCCCCGTCATGGTACCCTCATCTACTGTCTGCTGTTCGGCAACGACGTCGGGGTCCTATATCACGCCCCTCTTCGCCCATCACGAATCCAATGACCATCATTTTTGGAATGACCCCTGCGATAGCACCTCACACCCCTCCATTTCCACCAACCCAGGGCAGTGGTCTGCTAAATATGATTCTTAGTAGACATCCTTCTCCGTCACACACGCAGCATTCTTTGAGACAGTCTAGGTCAGACTGGGGAGAGGACGACGCTTCAGAAAGAGCAAGAGAGAAACGGCTCAGAGAGAGGCTAAAGAAATGGGAGAAGGGTGATGGTTCCCTGTATGACGAGTTTGGAAAATTGGCCGTCGGCTCAGATCCAGAAATTGGATCAGATACGAAGCCAGAGATTTTCGTCATTGGACCTGCTAATGGACCTCCTGCCTTTTTGGCTCCTCTGTCCAGCCAAACTACTAGGCTTCCTGACTCGGAATCTAAAAGTTTTTTCTTCCGTACGTCTATCCTCGTCCCGCAAGAAAGATCTCAAAGTCTTGAGAAGAGCACAAGGGTCGCCCGCAGGCGGGAGATAAACGAATTGACCATGCGTATGGGCGTCGGTGCAGTTGGAGGCTGCGTGCAAACGGAACGCGCGTCCGATGTTCTTCCAGAGGCCGACTCGGATAGCGTGCATTCCGGAAGTTCCGGACAAGACATTGGCATGTGGACTTCATGGGGCGACTCGCTCGAGCCATGGGCTAGCGTGCGCAAAGTCGCTGATAGAGCGTTGGGTAATGTTATGTCTTCATTTGTAGCGCAGGACAAGTTCGACAAGGATAGTTTGGAGCTGACGCAGATACCATGGTCTGTAGTTCAAAACGCATGGTTAGCGCATAGATCATCGCGTGATCTGCGCAAGGTTTGGCTCAAGGAGATTTCGCCCAACACGGGAGGTGAAGAAGACGAGGCGAATCAGGCTCAAGTGGATACAGACGAAGTGATTGAGCGTCTAAAGAACGACAGTGAATTAGATGTCCACGAACAACGATTGTTGCCATGTATCGTTGATTCAGGTATGTCATTTTTGTAAAACATCTACCGTAGTTAATTTGCCCTGGCAGCCTCTATGACAACCTCATTCAACCAAGTCCACCTCCCACCCCACACGATCGACTCCGTCAGAACTATCGTTTCTCTACCTCTGCTGCATCCGCAAGCGTTCCAGCAGGGTATTCTCAAGGAACATGGTATGACAGGCTGTCTCTTGTTTGGCCCGCCAGGTACAGGCAAGACGTTGGTGGTCCGTGCTCTTGCCAAGGAAGCCGGATGCCGCATGATGATGATCTCTCCCTCTGATGTAATGGATATGGTAAGTATCAGCAGTTAAAAGCATGAGTCCATACCAATCTCTTTTAGTATGTAGGAGAAGGCGAAAAGTTGGTCAAGGCGGTTTTCTCTCTTGCTCGAAAATTAGCGCCTTGCGTGATCTTCCTGGATGAAATCGATGCCCTCTTTGGCGCAAGAATGTCTACTCGGGAAAGTGGTGGGGCTTTTGCCCATCGAGGCGTAATCACCGAATTTATGCAAGAAATGGATGGTCTCAAGTCTTCTCAGGAAGATCGTGTCGTTATTATCGGCGCCACCAATAGGCCTTTTGATCTTGATGATGCCGTACTGCGGCGTTTACCTCGTCGATTACTTGTTGACTTGCCTGGTGAAAGAGAACGCGAAGGTACTACAATTTCTCTTTCGCTACTCCTCTCATTTACAAAATAGAAATTTTAAAAATTCTGCTCCGCGATGAGAAGCTGGCGGATGATGTGAACATCAAAAATTTAGCCAGAAAGACCGAAAGTTTCTCCGGCTCGGACTTGAAACGTTAAGTCTAATGTGTTTGTCTGTGATAAGTTGCTCATCGATGTCAGATCTCTGCGTATCTGCTGCGTTGGATGCTGTGAAAGAACACGTTCGAGTGCCATGGAGCTTACCACCCCAAGCATCCGGCTCACAACAAACGCTCATCCCAGGACTCTCTATGGACATTACCCCCACGCCAGTTGACACATTACTTGTGGATGATTCGGGCAATACTGACACGGAATCACTAAGTCGTATTTCATCACGCACTCTTCATCTCCATAACTTCATGAAAGCACTCAAGGAAATTACGCCCTCTTCTTCAGAGTCTTTGGGAAGCCTTGCAGAGCTGCGCAAGTGGAATGAAGAGTTTGGAGAAGGTCACAAAGACAAAAAACGACAAGTATGGGGAAGGGGAAGGTTCGGATTCGTTAAAGCCGTTGGGGATGATCAGACAGGATCCAGTCGTGCTGGGATTGATACCACTACAATAGACGAGGCGCATTAGGCTAATCCGTATAATGGACTCCAAACGGTGGCGGAGGTTATCTTCGCCTCGTAGTTGACCTGGTTCGACTCCTGGCAGCATCATCAATGTCCATGATTGTATCCTGTCTTTGAGTAGCCCTCGTCTTTTGACTCTTAGTCATATTTGGCATCTGTGATGTTCCAGCTTCTTCTGACATGTCTTCGTCACTCGGTTCAGCGCTTTGAACGCGGACACGCCTTCGCGCATCGTCACCATCCCTTGCAGCGCCTTCTCCAATGGGAATCAACGCCTTGTCATTAACATCTTGTGGCCAGTCCTTTTCACACTGAGCACAGGCATTGTGTCGTCTGCGGAAATTGACAAAACAGTGAAAATGTAGACGATTTGCGCAGTCTGAATTACAACAAGCAACGCCGCGGGTCATAACCTGAATAAATACAGGACCGTCAGGAAGCTAACATCCGGCTAAGCACAATAACCGCCTTGCCTCGTTGCAAATAGAGCATTCGATAACTTCTTCCGGATAAGTTGTTTTGAGATAGGAACTCAGTTCAGCAATGGATCGTGATGAAAGTAAATAGCGACCGAGACTATGGGTAGATAGATGAGCCCGAATTAAATGAGAACATATATATATATATATTATACCTGCTTTTGAGCAGCCATCCTCGTGCGACAAAACTAGTCAATACATTCTCTGCCTGAGTTTTCGTCATGTTAGACTTGGGCTTGATCGCGCCTACTTCTCGAAGTGCAGCCATGGATGAAATGGAAAATGACTGTCTGGGAGCTAACATGATTTGTTCCACCTGAACTTTGAATTCAGAGTTTCTTAACCATACCAGAGAATGTCAACCGACCAAGGCTCTGAAGTAACCTATTTCTGCAGGAGTGTAATCCGTGGCGAGTTGTGCAATTTCATCACTTTTAGCATTGGTCTTGTATCATTAGTTTACTGTGCAACAAGGGCGGGTTGCACGTACGACGATGTAGACAGGTTTGCCGGTGGATTCATCCACGAAGCGTCGAAAGTCAAGGTTGAATTTATCGAATGATTTATTGACTCGGACAACAAACAAATTCCAGGCCTCTACACTGTCGCAGTCAGGCAAATCGAGCGTGTTATCAACGGCTACGAGACGGGTCTAAAGTGGGTGGCGCATTCAACGGGAGTTTGGATGCATACCGCTAACGGCACCTATACACTTTTTCCAGAGCAATTTTGCAAGGGGCTCAGTGACAAGGCCTCTTGAGAGGATGGCCTGGAGATAAAGACGATGGAGGTCGTTGGAAGTGACCATGATGGTCAGAATACAGACGCGTGATTTTTAAACAAGTCGACTACAGTTTGGGGACGCGCAACGTTTTGCTCACCATCGCCGCCGCCCAAAAGCCAAATACAACACAGACCATGTGCACCTCCCCCCTTCCTCCTGGCTCTCCCCACAATGTGACGGTACCCCATGGAATACCCTCTCTGCCCTCGATCCAGCCTTTCTTGGTCCAGTATGACAACATACTGACCAGTGCAAGAGTGGAAGGTATGGGCAGACCTTCGAAATACTTTGCCTTTCCTGCGCTGGTTTTTGGGACAAGAGCTACAGTGGCATTAAAACGAGCTAGGCGAGCAAGTCCACAACATATGAATGCTGTAAGGACAACAGTGTCAAGATACGTCCGCAGGCCAACCACGTAAGCCAACAGTGCAGGAGCAACGCCAAAGGAAATCTTGGGGAAAGGCATGAGGAGGGTGTGCAAAGAAAGGAAATAGAGGGGGGAAAAAATCACCAGATCGGCCAGACTGTCGAGTTCCTGACCGAGCAGGCTGCTCGATTTTCGCCACCTTGCGACTTTTCCGTCAAGGAAATCGAACATCAAGCCTGCCAGGGGAAAGGAAAGGGCAGTCCAAAGATAGTCGGGATCATGGGTAACTAGGTAGTGTGCAGAAGAAAAGATGGAGAATGAGCCACAGACGCCATTCATGATGGTAACAAGGTCAGCAAGACGGAAGTTTCTAACGAGTGAAAAGTGGCCGTCTGTGTCCTGGTACTGCTGGAGGGCGGGCGAGGGCTCGTGTGCGTCGTGCATGGCGGAAGAGGGAGCGGTCCTTGGGGTCCCTCATAACTCTCACAGAGTGCTGCTCCCGGCCGGGACCGCCAGCTCGCGGCTCCGGGCGGCATACTGGTTCGGGTGCGTCACGCTCTCGCCCTCGCCGATGCCGTCGCCGCGCCGCACGCCGTGTGTTATCTCAAACACACGCGTGCACGCTGCATGATAATGTCCTCCTTTCACCATCCCCATCACCTCCACAACATCCCCCGTCGTCACTCCATGCCCAGAGTACAGCTGCACGAGGGCAGTCGACAGGTTTTCTCGCGAATACTGCCGGTACGGGCACCCCGGTTCCGCCGTCCCACACGTCAGTAGTTGCACACAGCTGCGTAAAAGTATGCTCTCAGTCTATTGTCTATTTTCACCCCGAAACACAGGTGATGTATGTACCTTTTCGCAGGATAATTGGCTCGCTTGCCTTCTAGCCCATACGAATGTCGAATGTTGTACTTGTGCTCCTTGTTGAACTTGTCATCCGCCATCTTGAACGATTTCATCCAGAATACTATCGCTTCCTCCACAGAGAGGCCCAACACCTGCCATCCTTCAGTAACTGTTACTATCCATCAGCTGCTGCCAATGACCTTCAAGAAAAGCCCATAATGTAGACGACCATAGTGCTTCAGGTGATGGTCTCGTCTCAGATTTTCATGCAACGTCCGCATACACATCGGGAAATGTTGCCTAGCCAAGTCATCCACCATTTCCGCTGTGATTTCCTCCTTCGAATGACTTGAAGGATCGTACATTTCAGACGAAACACCTGCAATGAATCCTTTGGACAGATTCTCCAAAACGGGTAACAAACGCGTATCCTCATCTAAGCGGGGCAAGGCCCTAGCCGTCACCTACAAACGCTTTATCATATGGGAATGTGCATCGTCCCGTCTTACCTCCATGGCTTTCTCAAGATGCACTTCAAACTCATGATACACAATACTGGCTTGTTCAATTTCGGGCACGTAGGCCCATCCATTTTTGAGCAATACGCTTCTCTTTTCGACCAGGTCAGGTACTCGAGTCCATCTAACCTGCATGTCCTGTGACCAGCATTGAAACTTGGGATGTTGAAATTCATACCTTACGAAATTTGGCATTTGTGAACCACTTTTGCTTCGTATCGTCATCCTCTGTTCCCTTGTAATGGAGGGAGATCAAGTCCTGCTTATAACCTTCTTTCTCGCGTTCGTCGACCTTTCGATGTTGATAAACAGCTGTTATGTTTAAATACAGGCAACGCACCAGTAGCCAGTCAAAGTTGCGAGATTGTAAGAGTTCCGCACGACTATCTTGATCTTTGTCATAGCGTATCCTAAAGAGCGTAGTTTCTGCTTTTACGAATCTACGGCGTAGATCTTCCCTACACGATATCAGAATTTAGTCGTGGTGGATAAGAATCGTGCTTACGATCGACAGAATGCTAGCCTCAGGACAAAGTGACTGATGTGATCCTTCCTTCTTTCGGCCTCTTTGATTTCTTTCATGTTTTCTTCCTTTTGACGTCCAGTGGGATTAAGAGGCAGATATTTCTTGCATAGGGCGTCAATGAATTCTTTCAATTCTGTCCATGATTTGTTCCGTGCCGCAGACGATTCTATTTCCGCAAGTATGCGCAGCCGGTCCAGGGCACTTGTTTCAAACTCTTCTACCGTCACGTCCAACGTTGGTGGGCGATCATAACTTTGACACTAATTAAAGCATTTTTTAAAAAAATGGATTTGACATGGGACTCACAAATTGAGTCTAGTCGGATAGGTCCAACTACCCTGTTCAAGCGCGTCCTTGCTAGATGTTGTATCTCTACTGTTAAACATCGTCGCAATAAAACACGCGTCGCGTAACGTGTCTGTCACGCTGAAGGACAAAGGACTTTGTCATAACTCTCCCCACACCAATAGTTAAGTAAAGTGCCAATACGTATAATGTTGTAACTTAACAAAAAAAAAGCATTATGCAATAGATACATGATTTCATGTGCAATAAATAACATTTGAAATATCATGGTCGTCTGCTTTGGGCCCTTGGACGCTTGGAGCGATGCCTTTGTTCCTCCCTAGGTGGATCCTCAGCCACATCAAAAACTATACCAGGGCGCAATATTCGTCGTCTTCCTTGAGCTTCTGCACGAATCGCAGCTTCAATGCCTTCCGTCAACCAATCCTGTGCAGCCTTCATTGGATCCCGGGGAGATGGCACATAGATGGGTGCCTGGCTAATGACGGAAGCAGTCGGTGAACCTACCACAGTGCTTGGCTAGATGTAAAAAATCAATTCATCACTAATTCATCACACTAAAAATGTTAAGCTTACAGCGGTACCATCTTGTGCCTCCATTGACATTGCTGAAATCGTGCGATTCCTCTTCTCCCTAAGATAACGATATACCTTCATATTGGCTATGTTGGGACTTTTCCTACCAGGCTTGACTTGTTCGACCCCCGTCGTACCTCGGCTATTGTTCGCTGACACCGTCGTTGACATATTTTTCTGGACCACCGGTTCGGTAACTGAGGTTAATTGTGGTCGGGGTTTCCCTTCATACGAACTATCGCGATAAGAAGGAGGCGGGTACCATATCTGGGGTGGTTCCTGTGATTTGGACTTGGCCGTATCGAGTGATACGCTCTTTTTGTGCCCTTCCTCCGGAGGCTTAGCTTTGGCGACATCAAGCGAGCGACTTTTTCTACGATGCTCGTCCAACAGCTCAGCTTGCCTTTGAATCCTAGGTGTAATTAACCTGGGTTCGTGCTTTTCTAGCTCCTGGCTCGTAGGGGACGAGGTATATATATTGGTTGTTCCTCTTACAGGGTGATTGCTCACGGAAATCGGGTTGACAATGCTACCTTTTTGCTCCAGAGATCCATGGTGCTCCATGGACTTGGAAAAAAGCAAGGATGTCGCCGGGGCGACATCAAGGCTCGATTCCTGGATATGACTGTTATGATCTGTACGGCCTGCCTCATTTAAAACAGACCGGTCATTGGCGGAATCGGGAGTCCGAAGAACTTTTGATTGATAGAGTTGAGCGATGTCTGTAGAGGTACCCCCACTTTGTGCTTTCGCATGAGTATTGGGAGGTTGAGGAAACTTGATGGATGCGGAGTCGCTATTCTTAACAGCAACAATCGGTGGACGTGGATTATATGCAATTGGATGGGATATTAATGTGCCGTGGTGTGGTGAAGAATCGGACGGGTGTGTTATCTCTATTGTAGATGAGTTTAAGGGACCATGAACAGGTAATGAGTGAGGTAGATGTGCTTGATCCTTTGAAGGCTCGTGTAATACGTGAGAGGCAGAGGTGCCAACAGTCGGGTATATTGATGATGAACGGTATATGGGATGCGGGTATTCGGTTGCAGATGCATTAGATCGATGATATGTCTCTTTAGAGTGGTTCTCTTGATTAGTATGGGGATTATTTAAATTGATTCCATGATTCAGAGTTTTGACAATCGGACTAGGCGTGTTGTGCGACATGGATGACGACGACCGTGGCATGGTTCTGGGAGTCCCACAAAATGGTTGACGGCGATCCTGCTACATAGACCATGTTAGTGCAGGTTGAAAGGCGTGTTATGACTCTACCTCATTATGTGTCTGTAATTCCTCCCGGGGGAGCCCACTTTGCGATGACTGTGTGGACGGACTTGCGCGTGTCTTTTTAATATGTCTATCCAGAGGTTGATCCAGGATTCTGGCTAAACCTTCATGCAGAATAACAGGCCTTTTGTCTTCTGTTGGGTGACTCATACTGGGTTTGTCTTGTTTAGCTTCCAGTGGGTTCACATCAAGGGAGTTGTTGGTAGCATGTAATTGAGTGTTTTTATCCGCAATGACTTCCTTTTTTCGAAGACTGTCGCTTTCATGTACTGCGTCATCAACAAAATGGTATGATGTTTTGGGGGAGTGACGATGTTCTGTATGATACGAATGGGGCATACTTTTGACATTTTTATCTTGGAAGACGTTGGAAAGGGTATAATCCAATTGAGCCGCACCGTTCGCTGAGGCCATATGAGTAGAGGATGTCATTGCTTCTCGTTCTGTATGATAACTAGCATCTGTCGCTCTGTCGTTTCTGGCCCTTGCCGTTGGACGGAAATCCCTCGTAGAAGGCATGCCAGTGTCAGACTTTGGTATATCTTCAATGGGCTTTGGAGGTAAAGGAAGAGATGCAACGGAAACGACGTCCTCCCCAGCCTTAACAGGCGAAGAATAACTACGACTGTGATTCGCTGATTGCGGTTTCGAGGGCCCTTGCAGACAGTCGACAACATTGGATGGGGTATTAGGAGGCTGCACAGGTGCATTACGGCGGAGGGATGCTGTAGGCGAATGTGCCTGAGAGGATTCAAGGTGTAACTGCTCTTGAGTGTGCGGTATATTAACACAACCATAGGTGTCACCACGTTGATTAGACACCACGCACTCCGAGTCCGTAGAACGATAAGAGCCAATGAGGTTTTTCCTGCTCTGCGTGTTCTCATCACCCGGTCCTTTGGATGATTGAGGTCTCGTGAAGGCTACAGGACCAACAGTCTCACTGATAGAACGCGAGTCTATAGGCGGTACTGTAGTAAGCTCCAGTTGACTATGTCTATCGGAGGCAATTGTATCACGTTGAATAAGCATCTCGAATGGAACGTTCGATGGTGAATGGTTAACTGTTGATGTACTAGCAATTTCCGGGATAGGCGTCTTCGTGTGTACACGAGAGAATAACACTTCCTGCTTGGAGACAAAGAGACTAGCGGTCGGTCTACGTATCGCGCTTGCCTGTAATACATTGGCACTAATGGGCTGGCCTTCGATCACAATAGATCGTTCGATAGAGTGAGCTGCAGGTTCTGTAGAATGTGAAGTAGTAGAAACTTTGTCTTTTATACTCTCTTGTTGATTTGTCCACCCTGCAGATGGTGGCCTGTACAAGGGGGCCTCAGATGAACTTGGGAGTTTATGCGAAGATGGTCCTATTTCTCTTTTCAAGTCTTGTGGCACCTCCAAAAGCGGTACCGGTTGAACACCTATGCGGCTTCTCTCTGTCGCTGTCACTTTCGTCTCAGTATCCGTGACAAAAACGGGACCCTGGCAGCGGATCAATATATAAATGTATATCCTTGAACCGAACATACCGCACTCGGTGTCTTGACGATGCCCTTAGAGCTAGTTTTTATGGTCACGTTTGACATTGCACCTGAAGTGGAAGGGGTAGACTGAGCAACTGCCGACACGGACATAGGCGTGTCATATTCATGGCCTGAATGTTTCGCCAGCTAGGACGGAGTCAAATTTACAGAACCACATAATTCTCAAAAATACCTTGTCAATCTGGCTCCTTGACATTGGGCGAAGAGCGATCTGCTCAGAAGCAACTTGATGCACGGAATCAACGTTATCATCTACGTTAAATTGGGACATATTTGGAAGTGCATTCGTTCTTTGTTTTGCATCAGAATCGTTGCTGGTCCGTGTTGACATTTGCACATCTGGCGATCCATTGGCGTACGCATCTTTCGAGATGATTCGCGAAGTCTCAATATTTGCTTTGTCCTGTACAGAAGAAGGATGTACAGTGACATTGGGGTTTCGCCCCGGGGGACGACTACTATTAATATTTTGCGAACTGGACATTGTTCTATGCATGAGAGTTGAGGGAGCAATAACTCTAGCGTCTGTTTTCGTCGGAACCGTTGAATTCGTAGGAGGTAACAAATTTGGTGAGTCAACAGGCCCTTGAGCCGAATTAAGCCGAGCGACATCCTCCTTGTCTGTTCGGAAAATGAGACTTGGAGGGGCTTGAGGCGCAGTAGCGTAGGATTGAACATGTTTATAAGTAGCGTTCGACGGTGGTAATACCTATTGTTATTTTTCCGCACGTAAATAGTCTATACCGTCTCTCAAGGTACAACGACATTACCGCGACTGGTTCAGGGGCCAGATAGCTCATTTTTGACTGGCGCCTGAGCGCTCGTTGGGACGATGATCCTTGCGTAACTCTGGCGTCAGATACACCCTATTCGGGACAGATTAACAAGCATAGGATCAGAAAAGAGATGCATTACGCACCACGTCTAGTTTTGGACTATCCGCTGAAATCGGTGAATGTTTGGGCGTCGTCAATGAATTTACGTCAATTAGTCGGACGGTATGACTTGTATAACCGTCGTTTGCAGTAGTCGGCCTCGATACGTCCGAAAAGGGCACCGACTCTGGAGCCGTGGTTTTTGGGATGGCACTCTGCGCATTTCAATTGAATTGTGATTGATATACGTGAGGGAACGCACAATGTAAGGAGCTCTCTCATCTCTGGAATGCTTCGAGGCAACAATTGATGACTTGACAGCTAAGTTGGTAGAGTCAGGTTCAATAGGACCTCGCAAAACTGTCCCTCGCTGGTAGATGCTCGAAACCCCAGTTTCACGGTGTGAAGGATTCTCTCTCTCGGAGTCAGTTGCGCGATCAGCGTAAGGGCGGCTACCAGGTTTCGTCCTCTCATGAAGTTTATGCTCGCGCCGCTGTACGTTACCCTTCTCTGTATAACGGGCACGTTCGGTCTCTGATTGTTCGCTAGCCTTGTAGATCCTTTCATGTTCCTTTTGCCTTGAACTATCGATATCTTTCTTACTACGCCTGACCCTTTCGATATCTTGCTCCCGGACGACGGACGGTACTAGCCCACCCTCAACAGGAAATACTGATTGATACCTGCGACTTGTCTCTTGAACCTTCTTCGCCCCTTCATGTTCTATCTTGACTCGTCTGCCGTTCTGCAAGACAACTGGAACGTCACCACGTTCACCAACCCGGTCAGGACCATCTCTTGCTTTCTCTCTCTCCCTCTGCACCTCCCATTCTGCTTTTTTCTTGCGTCGATCGAGCTCACGATCGGATTCACGGCCTTTCTCAACTTCATCTCTGCCGGGAAGAGTTTCTTCCCTGTCCCTCCTCTTCTCTCTGTCGGGACCTACTTTGAGTCTTGGAGCGTCCGATTTTTCCCTATCCTTCCTTTCTCCTTGTTCTCTTTCTTTTTGTCGCCTTCTTTCCCTTTCCCTCTCTTTTTCTCGTCCTTTTTCCTTCTCAACTGCCCTTTGTCGCTCCTCTCTTTCATATCTTTCTGGTCCTCTTACTTTCTCCCTTGCCGTCTTTTCCCTGGTACGTTCGACGAACTCCTCCTTGACCCTTTCACGCTCTTGCTCTTTGCTCCTTTCCTTTTCTGATTCCCTGTGTCGCTCCCTGTCCAGCCTGTCTCGCCTTTCTCTCTCCTTGTCCCACTCGCTATCTCCTTCGTCGTGCCTGCGCTTGTGCCTTTCTTTGATATCGTTTTCCTCTCGACGTTCACGATGGGACCCTTCCCTTAGCTTATGGTTATCTCTGTCCCGTTCTCTATCATCTTTCCCTCGCTCTCTGTTGTGAGGCTCTTGTTGATGTGAAGGTGGCGATGGCGGATTGGGAGGAATCCACCGCTCATAGGTCGTCCGGGGGTATTGTATGACGTCTTCTGCAGAATGGTTATTTCGATAAGCGGTTGAGTCATGTGCGTATTTTTTAGAGGCTGGGGTAGTATATGCGGCGGAATCTATGGTAGGTTCCTTCCGGTGCGAAAGGCGGATATGTGGTACATCTACATAAGATGGGTCTCGGTGGCGCGGATATGAAGTGGGAGGGGGGATTGGTTGACTTTCGCTCACAATGCGTGGTCTGTGGTCCCGAGCCACCTTGAGAGGTTTTTCTGGATGCCTTCTTGAACTGGAGACATAATCAGGCCCCGAAGGATAACCAGAAGCGGACCGGTGATGGCGGGATGGTTCGAAGTCTGACGGTGGATAGATGTCCTTCGAAGTGGCTTTACTCGTGCCCGGATGGCTGTCGCGGGTGGAATGGTTCATACAGGCATATGCGGAGGATTGTGGCAGAAACGCGGTCAAAGAGAGCACGTCCTGTCGACATGAGGCAAGAGGCCTATCGGTTGACACTGCTGCTTATGGTATCCTCCCACCCTCGCTTGCAATTGCTGTCAGTAAATTTACTGACTAGTCTAGTAACTACTAGTAGAGTACATGTCAGCCTACAGTCATGGCTAGGACGAGCCATCGCCCGCCACTCTGCCACCTGTGGCTTAGCTGCCGTGCCCCATGCTGCCCTGTCGCCCCAAAACGGAACACAGAAACAGGCGCTGCGGCGACTTGCTCTAACACGAGTATGACTCATTGCACGACAACCGGACGGCAGCGCACGTCCTTGTCGAGAGAATTTAAGGATCGTGTGTGTGTGATGTCCAGACATGAACTGCAGGCGGGCAATTTATATCAGGTCCGCCTCGGCAACGGCCGAATGACATCGCAGTCGGTGTTTGTAAGCGCGGTATCAGCATACCTCCATCATACGCCCTCCGTGACACGATTGGCTTATTTTCTCCTGTCCTGCTGTCGATATGGTAACCACTCCTCTCTCTCTGTCCTCCAACCCTTGCTTGACTTGCAGCATTTTTCCCGCTCTCAGAACGACTTGACTCTCATTGATGAGAAGCAGACAGGCGCCCCTCCGATGGACATAGACGACCTTGTTGTGTCCGTCAAAGATCGTAAGCTTCGCCTTTCTCACAATATCAGCGTATCTTATTTCCCACATGGCAGAAGAGGCTTTCGCCGCCAAGTATTTACCAGACCTCGGCCACGACGTAAAAGACTTCCAGGTTTTCACTTGGCGATTAACAAATTGGAGGAAGCTGGAGAAGAAACTGACAAGTCCCGAATTTGAGTGTGGCGATCATAAATGGTAAAAGAGACTGTTACAGCTTCCGCAAAAGAGATTCATTGAACATAACAAAAGGCGCATCCTTCTGTTCCCTTTTGGAAATTCCAATGCTCCTCCTAACGATACCGTGTCCGTTTATCTCGACTACGCTGACCCAAAGAAAGCACCAGAAGGATGGCATGCATGTGCCCAGTTCGCACTCGTGATATCCAACATTCATGACCCTACGATCTATACCGTCAGTCGTGAGTTTCTTTCGCTCTTGCGCTACTTGCGCGATGAAGATTGGAATTGTTCTAGATGCACATCACCGTTTCGTTGCGGAGGAATGTGACTGGGGATTCACCCGTTTTAGCGAGTTGCGAAAACTATTTTCTACACAAGAGGGCAACGCGAGGCCTACCATTGAAGAAGAATCAGCCGATATAACTGTATATGTCCGGGTTTTGGAAGATCCGACAGGCGTGTTATGGCACAATTTTGTCAAGTACGCTTTTGATATTCCATATTTGAGCCATTGCCTGACAGCATCTAGTTACGATTCAAAGAAGGAGACAGGTTGTGTTGGCCTTAAAAATCAAGGAGCGACGTGTTACATGAATTCTCTTCTGCAGTCACTTTTTTGCACAAGATACTTCCGCAAAGTCCGTCCTTCAGCCTGTTGGTGTCAGCCCAACTGAAAATTTTCATAGGCTGTCTATCAGATCCCAACGGAGGAGGACCATCCCACAGAGAGTGTTGCACTCGCATTACAGCGTGTATTTTATCACTTACAGTCTTCTGATCAACCAGTTGGTGAGTTCAGCCATCTTTATTTCTTCCCCAATTGAGCGTTTTCTTCTCAGGTACAACAGAGCTGACAAAATCATTCGGCTGGAAATCTTTGGATTCGTTTCTGCAGCATGACGTACAGGAGTTTAATCGCGTACTGCAGGACAAGTTGGAATCCAAGATGAAGGTGAGTTTTGATACTCACATCTGCCAATCGTCTCACCATCTGCCAGGGTACGAAAGCTGAGGGCGCAATAGCCAAGTTGTTTGTCGGTAAAATGAAAAGTTATATCAAATGCGTAAATGTGGATTATGAGTCCTCTAGAATTGAAGAATTTAACGGTTAGTGCAGTCCTTGAGGTACTCCCCACTTTGATCAATTGGTAAATGTAGATATTCAATTAAACGTGAAAGGAATGAAAAATCTCTACGAATCATTCAAAGATTATGTGGCAGTGGAAATGCTTGAAGGCGAGAACAAATACCATGCAGAGGGTTATGGCTTGCAGGATGCCAAAAAAGGCATAATCTTCCAGTCGTTTCCTCCCGTCCTTCATTTGCAGTTGAAGCGATTTGAATATGATATTCAACGCGATGCGATGGTTAAGATCAATGATCGCCATGAATTTCCTTTCGAAATTGACCTTGATGAATTCCTCGATTCCAGCGCGGACCGTTCTCAGCCTTGGGTATATAAACTATTTGGCGTTCTAGTGCATTCTGGGGACCTACATGGCGGTCATTATTTCGCTTTAATTAAACCGGACCGAGAATCAAGGTGGCTCAAATTCGACGATGATCGTGTTACCCCCGTCACATACAAGGAAGTCCTTGAAGAGAACTACGGTGGCGAACCTTTAAATGGATTGCATCCCGCACTTCAACGAAACCAAGTTCGTGCCATGAAACGGTTCACGAACGCATACATGTTGGTATACATCCGTGATAGCGATGTCGACGATGTTTTGGCACCTTTTATAGATGAGGACACGCCGACTCATCTGAGTAAGTCGCCATTTCCACCTCATTGGTGGGTCTGATCGTTGACACAAAAGAGCGTCGACTCGAGGAAGAAAGGTTACAACTTGAGGCAAAGAAGCGGGAGCGAGAAGAACAACATCTATTCCTGACGGCGAAGGTGAGTTTGGCATTGTTACAAGTTGTGACGTTCGCCAACTTGAGTAAGGTCATAACAGACGAAACTTTCGCGAAACACGAAGGTTTTGATTTGGCAACATTTGATGAGAAAAACTGGCCACCATCTGACCTGCCTACATTTCGCGTGCTTAAACAGGAGACATACAGCGTTTTCAAGAATCGCATTGCTCAACACTTCAATCATCCTGAAAATCAGATACGCCTTTGGGTCTTGGTGAATCGACAGAACAAAACTGTTCGGCCAGATGCGAGTATTCCGGAGAATGAGCCTACGCTGAGTGAGTTCCCCATTCAAATGTTGACATACGATCTTTAGCTTGATACAGCCGTGGAAGTCATTCGGAACAACATGGCAGCTAGACAAAATGATCTCCGTTTATACTTGGAGCTTATTCCAGATCCTGCAAAGGTGATTGAGGTCCAGGCTAAGATATTTTATTGACCCTTGCTCAGCCCGACCCTCCGCCTCAGTCAATCATGATCTTTCTCAAGCACTTTGATACGTCCAAACAGTCTCTCTATGGTGTTGGCAAGACTCACGTTTTGAGATCAAATAGGGTGGGTGATCTGATACCCATCATCAACGAAAGGATGAGGTGGACACCTGGTACACTGCTCAAGTTGTACGAGGTACGCGATTCACGCGCTCATCCGCGAAATACTACAAAAGCAGAGCTATAGGAAATAAAGCCAGGCATGATCGAGCTTATGAAGCCAAAACTGTCCTTCACTCAGAGCGAGATACAAGATGGCGATGTCATCTGCTTTCAAGTCGATCTTCCTGAAAAAGAGTATGCTTGCTCAAATCTCAATGTCGATGTCTAATGTTTGTTAGGGCGCATGACTTGGAAAGCCAAGGTCTTCACTCTAATCCGGTACAATATTACGACTTTCTTCAAAACAGGGTTATGATCATCTTCAAACCCAAGTTTGAAGAGCCTGATCAGGATCATCCAGAGTTCAAATTGATCTTAAGCAAGAAACAAAACTATGACATCGTAAGTCGATAAATATGCCTGGCATCACATGTAACATTCGTCCAGATGGCAGCCAAAGTGGGAGAGTATCTGAGACATGATCCTATTAAATTGCGGTTTACGACAACGCATGCTTCCAACGGTTCTGCAAAATCCATCCTTAAGCGTTCGCTGAATCAAAGCATCGCGGAGATCATGACCCCCAGCTACATCAACCCAAGTACAACTGTGATCCTATATGAGAAATTGGAAGTCAGCATAGTGGAACTCGAGACGAAACGTAGCCTTAAAGTCACTTGGACTGGTGTTCACAACAAAGAAGAGGCTACCGTTCCGTTCCTTTTGCCTAAGACAAGCAGCGTTCATGATTTGGCTGATAACCTTGCCAAGAAGGTCTCCCTTACTCCAAATGGAACGGGAAAGATACGGATATTTGAGATCTCAAAGGATGGCAAGATGCAGAAAGAGTTTACTGGATCCGAGATGATTGGCAACATTCCCGATCCTGTTGATCTGTATGCAGAGGTGCGTGATGCATTATCAATATTACTATCAGTATAGAATGTCAAATACAGGAGATTCCGAGAGAAGAGCTCGAGGCCGACGACTCGGATAAGATCATTGGCGTATTTCACTTTTCCAAAGACTTGTCACGAACACATGGAGTTCCGTTCAAATTTGTGGTGAAACGGGTGCATATAACCTACTCTCTCTCTCCGCTGAGAGCTAACTACGTATGAAAGAGCGAGAAATTCTACGACACCAAGAAGCGATTACAGACGCGCTTAGGCTTATCAGATAAAGAATTCGCAAAGTATCGGTTCGCATTGATCCAGGTTTCTACATTCAAGCAACCATCCTACATTGAAGATGGTCAGTTATTAATCGCGATTAATGCCAGTTTATGACGAATGATCATAGATGACACTATATATGAGCATCAATTCGCCCCAGAAGATGTGCTAGGACTTGACCATGTAGATAAATCTGGAAAAACAAGAACGGGAGGGGAGAAAGCAATCGTCATTAGAGGCTAATTGCTACGATTTATAGGAGTAATAAATCGGGATGTATAACGTACTCAGCTTTTCCATTCATGTACTGCTCGCAAATCCACTTTACAATATGTCTACAATCACGAAGGATAAACCAGAACTGAATATAGGCGTATGAAAGTTAAGAACGGTGTTTACGGTAGTCATTTCCTTCTTTTGACTTTCTAGATAAAGAAATTAGGATCAATATTGTGTCAAAACTAACACTAACGCACAGCCTTGGTCTCTCCATCACCGGGAACAGGGTTTTCGGACAACTTGGAGGGTATAGGTGCAGCCTGTCTCAATCCCGTTGTAGCTTTTGCCTTAGTTCCATATTTGAACTCTGAA
Source organism: Amanita rimosa (assembly GCA_023014395.1). NCBI lineage: Eukaryota > Fungi > Basidiomycota > Agaricomycetes > Agaricales > Amanitaceae > Amanita > Amanita rimosa. The sequence continues at coordinate 115,395 of JAEBUO010000038.1, read as the reverse complement.
CGTGAGTTTCTATGAGATTGTATAAAACGGAATAATATTATTCAATTACAATTACCTAGCTCTGTCCGGATGTCTTGGACCCGTTCAAAGATGGTGCGCATTTTTTCGTTGGCAACCATCTCATTCGCAGATGGAAATATGACCTGGCCCCATCCCTCAACAAACGCGTTAGCCTCAGCCACTACCTCCGTAATTTCGACTTCAAGTTCTTTTTCGGCATTTAGCAAGCTATTCCAGAGGTCATCGCCTATTGATCCCTTTTGCAGGAGATTCTGCAAGGCGGGTTTATCTTCGCGGATTCGGAGGACGCGCTGAACATCTGCCATGGCACGGCGCAGAAGCGCTGCTTTCAACAGTGCATCTGATGCAGGGGGATCTGTTTTCTGTAGTAGGGTGATGTATGCGTTGCGCTCTGGGTGTGACGCGAAATATGGATCGTAAACCCGAGCTGTTGAACGACAACAATCAAAAGACGCCGGCAAAAATGTCGTCAACCTACTAGAAGTATGCTTTCGATAGAAATAACTGAAAATGAACAAACCACCAAAGACGACCAGGATATAGACAACAGGGACAAGTAACGACGCCATTTAAGGTCGACGTGTCACTGGCGTTGAATGAGTAGCTGATTATGTAATGTTCCCTCTTTTCGTACGTGGCTAAGTTTCCTTTTTTAGAATTTCCCTTTTTAGATGTTATAATATATATATATCCGCTGTCCTCAAGTTCCGCCACGTCGTTATGTTCACTAAGGTTCCGTTCTTTAGACCATATGCACGCTATTCCCTTGGTTTCCCTTCCAAGAGGTTTGCATCCACAAAGGTATTTCAGGCGTGATATCGTTGCATTACCCTCTGACAATTCTCTAGAGTCTCCGAGAAACTCTACACGAAGTCATTCCAATCAAGCAGGAGCAACTCAGAAGACTGGTATGAAACCTTCACGCTCCTATTGGCTTCTCATCGTAATGTTCAGAAACTTCATCATGGACAAGCGGTGATAGGTGATGTCAAGGTAATCATTTTGAACAAGATTGACCGTAAATCGCGTTTCTGAAGATAAAAAGGTGGAAAACCTCATTGGAGGTATGCGAGGTTTGAAGGCTATGTTGTGGGAAGCCTCCGTTCTTGACCCTATTGAGGTGCGTTCGCATACAATAATTCCCCAATCTGATTGATTTGGTGTAGGGCATTAGATTCCACGGGCTATCCATTCCTGAATGTCAGAAACTCCTTCCCTCTGCTCCTGGGGGGAAGGAAATTATTGCAGAAAGCATGCTTTGGCTGCTGTTAACTGGTCAAGTGCCATCTGTTGAACAAACGCGTCAGCTTTCGCGCGAGCTCGCAGAAAAGGGAGATTTGCCCAACTTTGTTGAAGAACTAATTGATTCGTGAGTCGTCAGAATTGCAATGAGAGCCAAATACCTCAAGCGAATGTAGCCTTCCAAAGACTCTCCATCCTATGACACAACTTAGTATTGGGGTTTCGGCTCTTAATCATGACAGTGTATTTCAAGCTGCATACGAACGAGGTATCAAGAAATCGGAATACTGGACCTATACCCTTGAAGATTGCATCAATCTCATAGCTCGTCTGCCTGCACTTGCGGCCCGCATCTACAGTAACGTATACAAGCCCGGAACTGAAATTCCTTCCATTGATCGTGACTCGGACCTCGTTGGTCAGTCCATACTTTCACTCCCGGGCAGACTCTGATAAATCGTAACAGGGAACTATTCACGACTTCTTGGATATGGTGATAATAATAGTTTAACCGAATATTTGCGATTGTACATCGCACTCCACGGCGACCATGAAGGTGGAAATGCCTCCGCTCATACAGCCCGTAAGGTCGTACTCTGTGTGAGGCCAATGTTCTGAAATGGCCAATATTGTCAGACCTAGTCGGCTCGACCCTTTCAGATCCATATTTGTCATACTCAGCGGCCCTTTTTGCACTGGCGGGTCCTCTCCATGGGTACGTACCACTGATTCGCAAGTATGCAAGCCTAAAGATTTACTAGTCTCGCAAATCAAGAAGTACTGAGGTGGCAACTAGCCATGCAAAAAGAAATTGGAACAGAAATTACACATGACAACATCAAAGACTACCTATGGAAGACACTGAAGAGCGGACAAGTTGTTCCAGGGTATGATTAAGTGAGAAATAAGATGAAGTGCTCATGTCTTTTAGATATGGCCATGGGGTTCTGCGCAATCCTGATCCACGATTTATTGCGCTTCAAGAATTTTGCACCCATCGCCCAGAATTGAATGGCAGTCCCATCATTCGCTTGGTGAACATGGTAAGATGCAAATCCTAAGCCAGTCACTCGGACAGCTAATTTGCACTAGACTTCCGAAGTCGCTCCTGGTGTTTTGAAGGAACATGGCAAGGTTCTAATAATACTATACCATGTGAAACCATGCTAAATTTTGGTTAGACTAAAAACCCTTATCCTAACGTTGACGCAACATCAGGTAAATCTCAGACATAACCTGGCCTGTAACCATCATTAATATGTATAGGTTGTGTTCTATATCACTATGGTCTGACGGAATTCAAGGTGTGTATAATTGATGATGTCCTTGTCACTAATTCAGCAAAATTCGCAGTATTACACCGTCATTTTTGGTGTATCTAGAGGTACTGACAGATAACTTGACTACTTACCTGATGCTGATCAGATATATTAGCTCTGGGTGCCTTGACGCAACTGGTCTGGGCAAGGGGTTCGTCGACTTTACTCTCGCACCACCCAGTGTTTTGCTGACACTCTAGTAGCTCTCGGCCTACCCCTCGAAAGGCCCAAATGTGAGTCCTTGGCCGTGCTGATATATATAAATGCTGACAATATTTCAGCGATTTCAATGGATGTTGTGGAACAACTTGTTAGCAAGTCATGATGCACCAAACATTTAGGATACAGGAATGGAATACAACATCGCTTAGCAGAATCTAGTCCAACAAAGTTCGTTTCACATAGAACCACAGACGGAGGTAGAAAAGTTCATACAACGGTATCGCATAGTATGGGTCAGAGGTATCAATATCTCCTTGCCTGCGGTTGAACTTGAACTCCGCTTGGAGGTTGGACTTGTGGAAGTAGTGGTCTAGCACCGTAACCTAATGGTGCTTGTGGTGCACCGACACGCATCTGAGGGGGAAGCATCCTTTGGTTGGGTATACCTTGTGGGGGGACGTAGCCTGTTTGAAGCGGTCCTTGCCCAGGTGGCGGTGGCATTTGGGGGTGACCCCTCTGCGGCTGCTGATATCCAGGAGGTATTTGACGTATAGGACCTGGAGCAGAGTGTGACTGAGTAGGAACAGGACGATGAGGGACTTGCGGCGGCGGCTGTTGTTGCGGGGCCGCTGCAGAAACTGGAGTTCGGCTAATTGGTGCGGATACCCCCGGGTCGCGTAACGTGACAGGTGACGGACGACCTACTGGAGGTGGATTTTTCTCAGCTGCTTTCAAAATCTCGTCGCTGAGAATGGATTTAAGACCCAGGAATCAAGTTCGGGTGGATTAAAGATCTCTTACTCGAGAAGATTTAACGCAGCACACAGCACAACCCACTCGACACAGTCTTCATTTCCTTCTCCTAGTGTCTGCCAGACAGCCTTTTCTTCTGGTGTCTTCCCAGTTATGCTTATACGTGTGCCCCCTCCATTAGGACCTGGGGGATTTTTCTGTATCTTACCAAACTCGACCCGTTTTGGTGGGATATCGTGTCCAGCGTACGCGAAATAGAACATGCTCCAAAACGTTGCGTTTGGGTTAGGTTTAGACACCTGAAACAGCGGAAGATCCGGTGAATCGGGAGAGGGAAGGGATAGCTTATAAATAGGTGATATGACACCAGTGTTCGCAATTGTCCATTTGAGGTTTCGTGAAGCTTCGCAGTGAACGACACGAACAGATGGTGCGGATGAATGACCAGGATCAGAAGAGGAGGTATTTCCAGCGTCTTTGAGCCGTGGGGGGCAAAGTTTTGCCACGCACAAATCTCCTTGAGGAGATGGGGTGAGCAGATAATTCTCCGTGTTCTGAGGAAGTTGAGACTTGTGACATGGAACAGAGTAAGTAGCAACTCACGAAGTTTGTGTGCAGATACGAGTACAGGATGTTAGCAGGTTGACCTAGGATACGGTGAGACCAGATGGCAAGTACGCGGGATGATGGCTACCATGGGGAGTGACGATGAGGGTAGGAAGATGATTTGGAATGGGCGGATGGTTGGGAGACGTGTAAACAGAGTAGATGGCTGGAATGTTATGAGCATATAATGGATGCCAACACGAGAAAAATAGAGAAAGACGAACCAGCCATGGGGAAGATGGAAGTCCGAGAACAAGGGTGTTCAAAGACTCATCTGCATCAATCGCGACCTCGTGACAATCACGAGCTTGACAATAACGACTACCATCGCTGCACCCTGCACTTGCTCTACACATTCTCGACGCAGGATACACTGTCATGGCTTAAAAATGTCTCCAGCGCCCTTGGACGGTATTTGTTACTTCGTCATCGGCAAGTTGCCCCTCTAGCTTTACTATTGATGTGACATGTCACTGGATTGTCACGGCTGGCTACGGTCGTCCATCGATCCAAACCGCGGTCTGCATTTCCTGGCGTCACCGCTGCGCACGCCTCTACACTTTCCTACCCGTGTATTCACGCGCGGAGTGATGAAAGGGATAAAGAAGACATTTGTAAGTCTAATCATCGTAAAATGCGCGTTTGAACCTATCTCTCCAGCTCCGAAAAACCTCGCGGGACTCGAGGGAGCAATCCGCGTCATCCAGCAGTCATCAAGCTGCTGTACCTCCCCCACCGCCTCCGAATACTGCCAAACCTCTCCCACCGCCAGGCAATGCCTCCAATCATCATTCTTCTAGTCATTCTGCCCCTTCCCACAGTCCCTCGTCATCCTATCGCTCTTCGTCATCCGCTTCCTCTGGCCCTGCCATACCCGATCGCAGATCATCCGCTGATAATGCTTCATCCACGCCCCCTATTGTGGTCGTCAGCCCAGAGATATCATCAGACGTGGTGCACCGACAAGGACCATATCATAACAACAACGAACGTCACTCGCTCGGCGTAGATTACTCCGCTGCCACACCGCCACGCACAACCCCCTTGAATCGTATCCGTGGGCCCAAGGATACGATACCCATGGTGGGTAAACCTCCTCGAAAACAGCGGAGTAGCAGGTTCGTCGTCACTGAAAAAGTAGAAATCGAAAAGTTGCCACCATTCGTCGGTAAGTTCATTTACATAATTTAAATGCATGATTTTGCTCATCAGGTAAAGAAACACCTCCAAGCGAACGGCCACTGCTATTTATCAAAAAACTCCACCAGTGTCGAGTCATCTTTGATTTCAATGATGCAAGTTCAGAACTCAAGGGCAAGCAAGTCAAAGCTCAAACGCTGCATGAAATGCTCGAATATATCACAACACAAAGAGGAGTTATCACGGATAATATATACCCAGAGGTTGTTGGCATGGTATGATTATGCGTATGCTTGCGGTTCAACCATTGATGCGCAAAGCAGTTCGCCACCAACCTTTTTCGATCCATACCCCCTCCCGTCAATCCAACAAGCGAAGCCTTTGATCCAGAAGAGGACGAACCGGTTTTGGAATTGGCATGGCCACACTTGCAAATCGTCTATGAATTTTTCCTCCGTTTCGTGGAGAGTCCGGATTTCAACACCAACATGGCAAAACGATATGTCGATCAGCCTTTCGTGCTCAATCTTCTCGAGTTGTTTGATTCGGAAGACCCTCGAGAGCGAGACTTTCTAAAGACAACTCTACACCGAATCTATGGGAAATTCTTGAACCTACGAGCATTCATTCGCCGATCCATCAACAACGTTTTTTACCATTTCATTTACGAATCCGAACGCCATAATGGCATTGCCGAACTATTGGAAATTTTGGGGTCCATTATCAATGGGTTTGCGCTACCTCTGAAGGAAGAACACAAAATTTTCCTCACTCGAGTACTGATTCCGCTGCATAAAGTCAAGAGCCTTCAATTGTATCATCCCCAACTGGCCTACTGCGTAGTGCAATTTCTAGAAAAGGATCCGAGCCTGGGCAAAGATGTGATGTTGGGTCTCTTGAAATATTGGCCAAAGGTTAATTCAACGAAGGAGGTTATGTTGCTCAATGAAATTGAAGAAATTCTTGATGTAACCGACCCGGCAGAATTTCAGAAGATACAAGTGCCGTTGTTCCAACAGATCGCGAGGTGTATCAATAGCCAGCATTTCCAAGTGGCGGAGCGCGCTTTGTTGTACTGGAATAATGAATACATCGTCAACCTTATGAGTGATAACCTATCGGTTATACTTCCTCTCGTTTTTCCTGCGCTATACGGAAACTCTAAATCGCACTGGAACAGGTACGTATTCCTCACCAGTATCATCCGCACTCCGACGCCCCTTCAGAACCATACATGGGATGGTGTATAATGCTCTGAAGATGTTTATGGAGATCAATCCAGATCTATTTGAGGAAGTCATGCGTCAGTATAAGCAGCGCAGAATCAAGTATGTCAGCGCATCGTACTTATATTTGGTTTTAACGACATGCTTAGCGAGCAGGAGTTGGCCATTCATCGTTATCACACTTGGCAGAAGGTTCGTGAAAGAGCTATTCATAACGCTGGAGGGACGCTACCCTCTGGCTTGCTTGATATACCACGGTCTTTACCCCCTCCACCATCATCCGTTGACGAATCCGATATTTTAAACTTGTCTATGGAATTAAACGCAGCGTCAATAGACGATGTCACGGGAGACTTGGATGAACATGGCATAGAAAGGGTGCCAATGGCTGATCCAGGGTTTGATGTATGTCGGTGCTCGCTGCTGTTGCTGCTTATCTCCTTAATGATATTATCTCGTAGAGACCTTTGCCTGATGTCGGTCACCCGGAAGGTTCCCCCACCTCTCCAGGAATGCATACGCGACGAAGGAGCGTACTTCCAGGTGTGTAAACCTCCACTTTGTGCCTCATTCTTTTAATTATCTCTATCGAGTAGTGGATCCAACCGTCTTGCGTGATCTGGAAGCACATAGAAGTCTTGATGATTGGCCCAGCTTTGGGACTCGCCATATATGATCCTAGAATATAGTGTGGTCTAGCTCTGGGCATTGCATTGTTATGCTCCCACTGGGGATCGACATGATTCCTATTTCGTTCTGTGTCTGACCTGCCTTTTGTTGCTTCTGAAGTACACCTCCATTCTTACACAGTTGTACAAAACGGTCAAGCAATTAATATTCCGTGATGTTCACGTGACTTCACCAGCATTCCAGAGAATTCGTTGGTATTCTTGCCCATTCCACAAAAGCTAGGCAAGTTCATATAAAACACTCGACTGACGTGCCAATTTCCTCTCGTATCCCATAACCCACCTGAAGGTATCGGCACTTGTTTCTCTAAACGAGCTCAGTTTAATCACGCTTAGCTATAATGACTGTAAAAGCCATCGGCATTGATCTGGGCACCACATATTCGTGCGTCACTTCTCCAAGTCACTGTCCTTGGGATTAGAAACTCATGTTCCATGTCCAGATGTGTCGGTGTTTGGCAAAATGATCGCGTCGAGATTATCGCCAATGATCAAGGCAATCGCACAACTCCATCTTATGTCGCCTTCAGCGACACGGAACGTCTAATCGGTGACGCCGCTAAAAATCAGGTTGCTATGAACCCTCACAATACGTAATTATGCTATCTGGCTGATATCGTCTGCGCTGACACATGTACAGTGTCTTTGATGCCAAGCGTCTCATCGGTCGGAAATTCGACGATGTTGAAGTGCAATCTGATCTTAAGCATTTTCCTTTCAAAGTAGCCAACAAGGCTGGCAAACCGTACATCGAAGTCGTATACAAAGGCGAGAACAAACAATTTGTAGGTCTCAGCATCCAAGAACCTCTGAATGAAGTCTCAATTCGCTTTTAGTCACCCGAAGAAATTTCGTCGATGGTTCTTACAAAAATGAGGGAAATCGCGGAATCATACCTAGGGAACACGATCAACAATGCAGTCGTTACTGTTCCTGCGTATTTCAATGATTCTCAACGTCAAGCGACAAAGGATGCAGGAACCATCGCCGGCCTTAATGTCCTCCGGATCATAAACGAACCAACTGCGGCAGCTATCGCGTATGGTCTCGATAAGAAAGTGTCGGGAGAACGCAATGTCCTAATCTTCGATCTGGGAGGAGGAACTTTTGATGTATCCCTCCTCACAATAGACGAAGGCATTTTTGAGGTCAAGGCCACGGCTGGAGATACTCATCTTGGCGGTGAGGATTTTGACAACCGACTTGTCAATCATTTCGTTCAGGAGTTCAAGCGTAAACACAAGAAAGGTAGGCTATGATGCAGAGTCTTTTAAACATTTGACTGACTGGTTGGTAGATCTAACATCAAACGCGCGTGCTATCCGTCGTCTGCGGACCTCATGTGAGCGCGCTAAACGTACACTTTCTTCAGCTACGCAAACATCCATTGAAATCGATTCCCTGTTCGAGGGCATTGATTTCTACACGTCCTTGACTCGTGCTCGTTTTGAGGAACTGTGTCAAGATCTGTTTAGAAGCACGCTTGAGCCCGTCGAGAAAGTGCTCCGTGATTCGAAGATCGACAAGAGTAACGTACACGAGATTGTTTTGGTCGGCGGTTCCACTCGTATTCCTCGTATCGTCAAGCTTGTTTCCGACTTCTTCAATGGAAAAGAGCCTAATAAGAGCATTAATCCTGATGAAGCCGTAGCCTACGGTGCTGCGGTTCAAGCGGCCATTCTGTCCGGCGATACGTCAGAGAAAACCCAAGATCTCCTACTTCTTGACGTTACAGCGCTTTCACTCGGGTAAGCACTTGATTTTCCTCATTCGATATCGTCATTCAAAGATTTCTAGTATTGAGACAGCTGGTGGTGTCATGACCGCACTGATTAAGCGCAATACGACAGTGCCAACAAAGAAATCGGAAATATTTTCAACTTACTCGGATAACCAGCCAGGTGTCCTCATCCAGGTGTATGAGGGAGAACGTGCACGCACGAAGGATAACAATTTACTTGGCAAGTTTGAATTATCGGGAATCCCTCCAGCGCCGCGTGGTGTTCCTCAAATTGAAGTCACTTTCGACATTGATGCCAACGGTATTTTGAATGTTTCTGCCTCCGACAAAACGACTGGCAAGTCGAGCCGCATTACGATTAACAATGACAAGGGCAGATTGTCGAAGGAGGAAATTGAACGTATGGTTCAAGAAGCCGAGAAATACAAAGGTAATACATCGTATCAGGGTATCTTTGTCATTTATTGACGTGTATACTTAAAGTTGAGGATGAGGCTGCTGCTGCACGTATTGCCTCAAAGAATGGTCTCGAATCATACACGTATAACCTCCGCAACTCGATGAGCGATGAGAAACTAGCGAGCAAGTTCGATCCCGCGGATAAGGCAAAACTGGAAGCAGCGGTAAACGAGGCAATTTCTTGGCTTGATAATTCTCAGGAAGCCTCGAAAGAAGAATACGAATCTAAGCAGAAGGAGCTGGAAGGCATCGCTAAGTATGTCTTGATATGAAATATTGTTGCAACAATCTTACAATCAAATTACAGCCCCATCATGATGAAGGTTTATGGTGCCGGCGGTGCAGGCGGTGCTCCTGGTGGTTTCCCTGGTGCAGGTGGCTTCCCCGGTGGTGCAGCACCCGGAGGCTTCCCTGGCGCTGGCGGCGAGGACGGACCAAGCGTCGAGGAAGTGGACTAAATTGTTGCATTCTTATGAGGACGTGCAGTTATATTGTATCTTATTACACCGGCTAGAATCAATTTCACATTTTATCAATTGGGGAATAAGAATGTTGTTATGTCGTTGTCGTTCATTTCAGACCCACGAGTTCGCGAGCAGGACAATCAGTGGTTTCGTCTTCCGTCCAGTCACCCTGACTATCACCATCAGGCGTGCCGTAATCTATCCTACCACTATCATATGTCTCTCAAACGAGCTGCGTTGTCTGAGACTTAACGTCGTTAAGTTGAGAAAGTAAACAAAAGCAAATAACGCGTTGAACGACTTGCCAATGCCTGATTTCCGGCCGACTAGAGCATCTCCGGCACATCGCACCCGGATTGTTCGACACGAATCTTCAACCGACCTTTCAATCAGGTCAGAGCAACAGCTGAAAGACCTGCGTCCTGAAGAGGTAGATTTTCTTGATGCTGTTTTCGAACGCGCAGGTCCAACTGCTGTTGGGTTCATGCCCGTATTCGAGGCTTACAATGACGTGTTGGCGGATCGCGGTCTGGCAAAAGATGAAGTTGTTGGCTATGCAAAGCTCTTGAAAGTAGGGAATTGGAGAGGGGAAACATGGCGAGAGAAATGGAACGAGGTCAAAGGCACGTTCGGTTATAGCAGCGAGCGTAGAGATCGCCCGAGGTCCTCTCGAGATTTCAACCATACACGGAAGCCCCCATATGCTGGCGAACAACTGACCAAATTGGCACCTCAGCCATCAGGAATAGAGGTCGCCGCACTCCAGTATCATAATACCCCTCAAATCCCCCATCAAATGTGGTCTCCATCCCCTTCGGAAATCACGACCAATTCACGGGAAAGGAATGTATTCCTTCGGGCTCCTCCCCATAACCGAGATCTTGTTCCAATATCAGCATTTCGGAGCGGGGCAGGGTCAATAGCATCGGAGGATAATGGAACCCCATCAACTGCTCCTCCATCCTATAAGACGACAGATAAAGAAGTCATCTCAATGGCACGTCGTTCCGGAATTATCCAATCCAGCCGACGAATTAGTATAAAGCCAAGCAACATAGTGGATGCTTCTGCTGCTCGACAAGCAGTTGCTGCCGCGCGAAAGAGAAAAGGAAGTGTCCTGAATGAAGACGCAGCATGGAGAAAGATACAGATGGAGCGAGATGAAGCCGAGGCTCAGTGTATTTACCAAGATAGATTACTTGAGCGCTTTTGGGGGACTTGGAAGAATGGGTACAAATGGATTATCGTACGTTAAATCTCCAAATATCAATCCCTTTGTGGTTCTGAGGATTGTGGAAGGTCACTGGCAAACAGATTGACGAAGCGAGGGATAACTTGCTCTTGCATATCACTTTGCGGGATTGGCGCAAGAAATTAGCGTCGCGGCAACTGCTGCACGAACGTGCAATGATAACATTGGGAAGGAAACGCTTAAAACATTATTTTAGCCTCTGGGCGAACAGATTAAACTCTAGGCGGCAAGAGAAATGGCGGCAAGATATGCGAATGAGGATGAAGGCGATCCAAGACAAACAAGGTTCTAGGATTGAGAAACATGCCTGGGCACTGTGGCGGCGTCGTTACAGCTTACATCTCGCTTCTCAGAATTATAATTCGAAACTAACTCTTGCTTTCTTCAAGCGTTGGAAAATGAAGCTCGGAAATGTTGACAGATTGAACACGATCGCATATGACGCTCACCGACTTGCGTCGAGACGGCTGGTCATACAGATTTGGATGAAGTGGAAACACTCATTAAAGCTCTCATTAACCGAAAAGACAGTTATGAAACGAGATTGTATAAGGGTGATGAACCGCGCCGTGACAATCTGGAGAAAGCGCACGTACGTCTTCGTCAAACTCAATAGCATGTTCAATAGATTCCTTTATTTTGTAGAAGAGATTTACAAACTGCTCAAGGCTTTCATCACTTGTCCCTGGTGAAGAGCTCGCTGAAGTTTTGGAAAGCAGCGCGCGACCGATTACGTGTATAACCAATCAAATTGAACTCAATGATTGACCTAATTCATTCAATATTTTAGCGCATGGACGACAGGGTCAATAAACACATAGCACGACAAGATGATCTACTTCTCCGTGCGATCATGCGTATCTGGAAGGCACGAGAAAGTGGTGTACTCCTGGAGCGAGTGATAAGTTTGAGGTGTCTCAGAGAGAGTATGCTTACCTGGCAAAGGTGTTTAGAAGAGCAGAGACAGAATGAAAGTACGTGATTGATATGGCGCTCTGACATACAGGTTAACTTTTATTCCAGACCGGGCCCTGCAGTATGCGACGAGGCCTCGGGCCAGTGTGCTAGCTATTGCAGTTAAAACTTGGCGGCAGAATTTCATCACTCGTCAAAATGCCTATGCTTATGCGACGCAGTGTTATTCGATGCAATTGCTAGACCGTATGCTTCTCTTCTGGCGTATAGCATTACGAAAGAGATTAAAAAGGGCCAAGTTGGCCAGAGTAGCCGACAAGTTCTTTGCCACACGTCGGACTTGGCGCATTTGGCGTTCACAGCTAGAAAACAAACGGCGCGAGACTCTGCTAAAAACCTTTGAGCTTGAGCAGTTAAAAAAGTGGTTTACAGGTTGTGATACCTTTTTCCATCACTTTGGTCATGATTGATTTTTTTGTCAAGGGTGGTCACAACGAGCGAAACGAACACGAGCTCAGAACATATCAGAGAGCACCATTAGAGACATGGTTGTTAAGGTTACATTCCGTCTTTTTCCGCATCTCCAAGGTAATTACTCTGAATGTAGCGCCTCACACGGGATGCCCTCAACCACTGGACAAAAGCCATTATTAAAGTCAAGCTACGAGAGCTAGAGGTAGCACAGCAACATGACTTATCTGTTCAAGCGTAGGTTCACGATGATTCATCATCAAATTCACCTACCAATCCATAATCTTGTAGAACTGCTTTCAGGAAGTGGAAGGCCGCTTGCATCCGACATGCAGAGGAATTGAGTCTCATGGAAAGTTATCAATATGTTAAAAGAGAAGGTGGGTCGATGTCTTTGATTCTTAGACTTGGCAAACATTATCTAGAATGCTTGCGTAGATATCTCCATCGTTGGCTTTCTGCTACACGAATGGCGCGTCATCGTCGCATTACCCTGAAAGAAAAAGAAGAGGAAATAAACATAGTGTTCCTTGCTAAGAAGTGGGACAGGTGGAGAGAGCGCTTCGTTGAGGAGAAGTTGCGCACGATGGTCAGTCGAGATGTATCCTTCTTGGATGACCACTCACAATCAAAAGGAGCGTAATATTGTTCTTCAGAATCGCTGTAATCTAATGTTCCGTACCTTCGGGATGTGGCATTCAAAAACAAAGGTCAGACTATTCCGTTGGCGCTGAGCATATGACGATAAGTTTCTCAGTCGCTCCCTGCGCTACGCTTTCATGCGACACATGTCAAAGCAAAATATTTTGCAGTTTGGCGCTCTGCCCTACCTGCTGCATTGCAAGCCAAGAAAGCTCGAGAAGCATATCAGAGCGCTATTCTTTGTATGTGTTTCGCAAAGTTCAGATGTGTGGCAGGTTGCTAAATGAGTTACACAGCGAGGTACATGAAGAAGTGGGCCAATATGTATCGCGCAGAAATGACTATCAAGGCTGTAGCGTGAGTGAAATGGATAAGACACATATTATCAAGTAACAAACTGGTTGGTAGACGTGCAAGATATCTTCGCTTGCCAACAGCTATGCCGCGTTCTACTGGAGGTATTAAGCAGGATCCTCGTCGGACGGGGAGTCCGGATCATGAATCTATCCCGTCGATATCTACATTCCTTTCACGGCCAAGTAGTCGTAGAGACAACATTGTGGGTATGCTGAGGAAGAAGAGGAGCGATGCAAGTCCAGCAAGGTCTTCGATTTCTGCGCTACGCCAACGTGAAGTTAGTCCGACCCCATCAAATGCATCCATTACCACCCGATCTACGCGCGATGTCCCTTCCACGTGCACATCAGGCTCAAAGGCACCTGTCATGGATGGAGAGAAACGAGGCAGGCTATGGTTTGAATTGCGAGAGGTTCAACGAAAAAATAGGCCGCTTCGGTCAAAAGATGGAGTATGAACGGGGAACGCTTGTACTTGATATGATGTATAATAATAATAATAATAATAATAATAATAATAAGATTGTTTAGTAGCTGACTAGGAATTCTGGTAGTATTGCCAACCGGCCCAATTTGCGATAACAAAGAATGCGGTGGTGGGTATGATGAGAACAGCAAAGTACTTGTAATGTGAATCTGTGGCCAGGGCGTTGAGAAACTGGGGAATATAGAAGGGAAGGTGAGATGGATTTAGAGGGACGTGGAAAATAACGTACGGGGTAGGCTGGCGGTGGTAGAAAAGCACTGAAGAGGATAGCGTAGCTTCCGAGAGTGAACAGGAGGGCGGAGAGAGCGATGAGGAAGTAGCCTGGGTGGATTTGATACATGTGCAGGTTGCAGGTTGGTGGCCTGGGAACAAGGAGCGCGTATAAATTAAGTATCAAGGCTGATCGAAACCTGGACCAGAACCACTTTCAATCACGCAATGGATGACAATGCAGAACCAAAGGGCAACCTTGCGTATGTCATCCCCGAACTGAAAGCAGTATTGTAATATTAACATGGTCACCAGCGACACAACCGATCGCAAGGAAGGAAAGGAAGCTCCTGTGGCGCTGCCGGAAATCCCAAAGGCGGACATTGAGTTTGACATTTCGTCCATCATCGGACCCAGTGTGTAAGTGCATCTACGGCGAGAACTGGAGTGCGAACATGAGGACACACGGGCAGGGAAGACAGGGTCAAAAAGCGGACATCCAACATTCTGAAGATGACGGAGGAGAATGAAAGATTGAAAGCGCAGCTGAAGGCGGTGACTGACCGACTGGAGGCGGCGGAGCGGAGGAGGATGGAGATTGCGCAGAAGGAGCAGAAGATTATGGGAATGGGAGAGCGCGGGCAATAGATGGGGTGTGACTTGTCACCTGGATACTTAAACCCATATCATATCTCATTTCTCTTTCCTCTCCCACCACCACCATGTCCCGCAGGCCCTCCCAGCTCGAGCGTCGTCTCTCAGACAGGCGCGGCTCAGGCCTCTCCTCCCGCCGTCCTTCCATCGACCCATGGAGGCTCATTCCCATGGACAAGTATGCATATTCTCCCCCTCCTCTCATCTCCCTCTCATCTCGCATCCAGAGCGAGCCATGTCGGTGGTTCCGATAACTTCAACGTTCTCTTTATCGGTGCAGGAAACATCATGTTCGGTGATCTTCATTTCTTTCCTTCTCTCCCCTCCCACTCCATTAAACATTACCACAGGTTCGGACGAAGGCCCTTGGAACCATTCATTCCGCTTTGAACAGTGAGTTTGCTCTCAGTGTATTGATGGCGCATATACCCTTTCTCCCTTCAAGTAAACTGGGTCGTCGCCTCAAAGTTGTCGCCTTGGTAGATCCCGCGATTGAGCGAGCTACCGCTGTTCTGCAAAAGAAATGTGATTCCTTTGTCGTCTCCGCATATCAAGACACACGTGTCTATAAGTCCTTTGAGGAGTTTGTCAAGAATATGACTCCCAACGAACGGCCCAGGATCGTCGTCATCGGCAGCCCCCCAATGTTTCGCGGATCTTTGCAACCCGGTCGCGACGTAGAACTCCAAATACTCAAACATTTGCCAGGTGTCGCATTATTTGTCGAGAAACCAATCGCAACTGGTCCGCCCCATGAGATTCAAGAGGGTTATCAGATTGCCAAAATGATTCATGACAGTAGAACAGTCTGCTCCGTTGGGTCTGTTTTTCTCCATGTCCAGATGTGTCCTGGTATCTTATTCTGGTCAGATATATGCTCCGGTACCTGAAGGCAGTTCAAATGATGAAACAGATTATCAATGATAATAATTTGATCGTGATGTCAACCATCGCCCGCTATGCCTGTGCATATGAGAAAATCGCCAAGCCGGATTGGTGGAACAAATCAAAAAGGTGGGCACTTACGCTTCTGAGTTTCAGTGACATCACGTTCCACCATTCCAACAGTGCTGGGCCAGTAATAGAGCAAGGAACCCACTTCTGCGATCTTTCTCGTTACTTTGGCGGTGAAGTAGATTATACAAGTGTCCAAGCGCACTCTCTTGAGTGGGATGAGAATGCAGGGCGATTGTCCAAAATGTCGGTTGATGAGAGTCAAATTCTTCCCCAGGATCGCATTCCTCGCGTTACGACTGCCACTTGGTAACATCTCGTCGTGGCCTATAAATCCGTTTTTCTAAAAGATATTTAGGAAGTACGACAGTGGGGCCGTTGGTACTTTCACTCACATCGTTGCCCTGCAAGGCACCAACTACAGCTGTGAATTTGAGGTCTTTGCTGACGGTTACTCACTAAAGTTCGTGAAATTTGCATAAGCGAAGTGCTGCTTACTGACTTGATTTGCAACCGCAGATTGGTGAATCCCTACGTGTTGCCTGTGCTTTACGTACGCAAACCAGGGGATGACCACGAACACACTTACACGTTCCCCGATGACGATCCCTTCTTCTCTGAAGTGTCAAACCTCATCGATGTCGTTGAAGATATAGAAGAGGACCCGGAGTCGTCACAGATTCTCAGCACTTACGACGGTCAGTTGTGTTCGCTCTCTGTCGTTCTACTCGGTACTGACGATTACCAATAGATGCCGTTAGAACATATGAGCTCACTTGGGCCATTCGCGAAGCTAGCGAACGCAGCCGTGAAGGAAGGCTGAAAGTGAGCAATGAAGTTGGGAAGGTCGAGGCTGAAGGAAAGACTCTTACCGAGTAAGCCGCGTTGAGGTCCCAGAAAGAAATGTACATGTTTGAATAGAATAAAATCGGACAAGTTGTTTAACACACGTCAGTAACTTCCTGAGACTCCACAACCTGCTTTCGCTCCTGTCTTGTGAGCTCCTTTTGTTGTGCCATTTCCCATTCTTCTTGTAAATGTTGCTTCAGGATAGGCATGTTTTTCATCGACTTTCCACAACGAAAGCAACCGAGTGGCTCTTTTAACATCTTATCGTATATTGTACGGCTCCTGCTCAGTACCTAGTTATATTGGTTGCATTCAGTAATAACGGAATGAACATTGTCTTACCGATATCCGAAAGGAGGGCGTTGCATCAAACCAAGATATCACTGTGTCAATGTCAAGGAAAAACCCAAGTTTGGGATGGAAAGAGTTGTAATGCTTTTTATTCTTCATCTTTTCCGAGCACAAGTCTGCAGATAGCACATGAAGGTGCAAATGTCTATACTCATCAGAAACCTTGATGTCTTATTGCCAACGCGAAACAACCCACAGCATGGATGGGGCACCGTGGATCCCTATCCATATGCCCCATTTAAAACCAAAGTGCCTAATCATCTCTGCCTCGATGTCTCGCCGAAGAGATTCGGCCACAGATTTCAACTCTTGAAACATTTTCTTTGCGAGCTCTATGTCCTTTTGTGCGAGCGTGCACAGATTGGTCAGATCCTCGGTAGTGAGCGGGTGTTGGACTCGTGGAAGGACGAGGAAATGGAAGATGGATTTGGGATAAGCATCAAAGATAACGAGCGCAGACTCTGTGTGCGTGTAAAGTATGGACTTGGGCAGACTCGCAGGTTCCCGCAGCGCGTACGACTGCAAAATGGCAAGATCAGCCATCGTGTAGGACTCTTACGTAAACTACAGATCATTTCCTTAACAGGGCCCGCAGATCGTCTGAAAGCGACGGTATGCCAAGAGCTAGAGCTACCGAGTTGGATTTCGTTTCTGCAGGGCGATGCCGCAGACCGCTCCCATGTGCTTCACGACCATCCTCGACTGCTCTGCGGTCAATGTCTGCCACCAGTTGGGCAAAAGAGAGGAACACCACTTCCGCTTGCGCAAGAGTGGAATTCAACTCAATTGTCATGCTGAGTTCATTGCAGTACTATATGCAAAAGGACCTTTTCCATCAGCCAAAGAGAAGAAAAAACTTTATGTACGTGCCTTGAGTATTTCGTCGAACTATTGTGTGCAATGGAATCAGGCTTCCGCAAAGTCTCAAGTATGATGCTTACTTCAACAAGGTATCTCAGAATAACATCACGATGCGATTTCAGGACAGCCAAAGCAACAAACAGCACAAAATTTCTGCTGTAATAGTTCGTCCACAAGACCTCCCACAGCCGCAGTACATCTTCAAAAGGGAATTCACGTTTGAATGCAATGAGTACCCAACTATATGTCGTGAGTCGGATTGCATCAGAACGCACGGAAATTTACCGAAAACAAAAAAATAGATTGAGACCGTCAGTTTTCTCTATGGATCACGATCAGTCTGGTAAATTCGCCTCTGAAACGAATCTCACCAAGGTGTCTATATAATTCAGGGTCCATGACGTTGATCAGTTGTTGCAACGAGGACAGCTGCTTTTTCATGCCACTTTGGTCCCGCAAAAAGTTCTGCTTCTGTAAAACCATCAGTACATGTACATTGGGAAACACCATCGTCTACCATCTGTTCCATAAACCCAACAAAACACCAGAAGGTCATCTCCTCATCGGTATTCATAACAACGTAGATGGGTGCACAGAGATCCGACATTCCCTGAACGTAACCTAATACCTCTCGTCAATACAAGAATCAAAGCAAGATCATTTTCTGACCGAGGTCTTTCTCGTAAAAGTTGTATGTTAATAAGATCATTGCCAATCGATCAATGTGCTCGTTACTAGGTGACTGTGCACCAATATCAGCCACATTAGGCGATATCGTCGTGTAGCGTTTGAGAGCATCTTTATCGATATCAACTGCATGGTCCGGGATGGAGAATAATGGATGGTTTCTGTCTGTACGACGGCAATCGACATCTATGCGATGTCGTTCTTCCATGACATCAGATCTGTCGAAGACTTCAGGAACGCCACACCATTCACTTTTTAATCTTTGATAATCTTTCCTGGACATTGGTTAGCAGGATCAAACGAATAAGCAGAAGGTTTACCGCTTTTCCGACCATAGTTTCTCCCGCTCATCTGAGGTCGTCTCCCAGCCGAAAACTCCCAGTAAAAATGGCCATGCTTGATATCGCAGATGAGGTTCTGAGCTGATACCACGCCTGAAAACTTCTCGCTTCATCTCTTCTAAACTGATGTTCGGGTGACCATCTTTATTGAAAAAGCTGGACCATGTCTTTGAATCGATGGGTCTTCCAGGTTCGCGTGATGTTCGGGGAGTGGGTAAATTAGATGTCGAGTGCAATAGCTCGAAAATTCCCAACGAAGAGTCCTCCTCTGCAACGTCCGCTGATGATGAAAGAAATGCCTGAGCCTCCTGTCGACGAGCACGTTCCCCTTCCTCGGCAACGACCCTTGCCCATTTAGCCAAGTATACACGTGCGCTTTCGAATTCCCCAACTCCTCCTTTCTCTACCCAGCTTCCCCAATCCCATTCTCCATTCGCATTTACCAGACTTTTGACAGGATCCGGAAGATGCGGGACGATCGGTTTGGCCAAAGGATGTGATAATATATTTTGCGCCGCATGCCTTGTTGCACGGGTGATATTTGAAAATGACTGGAGAAGTGCCATCCGTGCCTGTGACGATGTCCGAGGATCCATACCTACGCTTCCGAGAGAACGATGGAGGACGGATGTGCGATGAGAATATGGATTTGATGATGACACGGAAGGCAGTGGCCTTGGTCGCCTATGAGATGGCACTGGAGAAAATGATCCAGAAAAGGCAGATTGAGCCAAAATGTCATCAACAGCATCATCTGGAAATATCTGTGTTGTATGGGCTTCAATGTCGGCACGGGACGGATCCACAAGGAAAAGGGATGGTTGCAGAGTCGACCGCAATATGTGAGCGTATGATCGAAGGCGCGATAGCAGATCTTCACCACCCCATGATGCGTTCTGTTTCTGTACGTGCGATGATCTGCCAGGCGGAGGCGGAGGAGGATAGGTCAAACCGGTGTTTGAAGATTGAGGTGAAGAGGGGGAAAGGGAAATTGATCGCGACTCGTCGTCGTGAAAATGCAGTGTCGGAAGTGTATCACCATTAATCAAATTAATACCTATAGTTCCGTCTGCAGAAGCAAAACGTGAATAGCATTTGGAAACAAGGGCGGATGATTGCTCACACCAGGATGAAAGACTAGGCGGATGGACGATGAAGGAGTATATGGACGTCAGAGGCACGGAAAAGGCATAAGATTCAGGCCTTCTTGCTGGCAATTCGACGAGGACGACGTCTGAGACCAGGAAAGTTAACTCAAATGGCCACGAGCAGCATATACGCACCATCATCATCATCCTCGTCTGAAACGGCTTTCTCTTCGACCCGAACGAATTTATCACGTTCGGAGGAGCCTCTTTCATTCAGCAAAGATTCTGGTAGCCATGCTAGGAGATATGTTGGATTTATAGACTCCTGCAACCAAACGAATAAGGACAAGTTGCAAGTAGGGGCATCTATGGACTGACACGCTTCACCAAAGCGACGAAACCAGGGATGTTGTCTCTGGCATAGGCAGTTGGATTAACGTAGACTTTTGATTTGCTGTAGATCAGTCTGTACTTGTCCTCGTCTAGGACGGTGTTCTCAGAAGAGTCAACGTATTTAATCTCAACCATGGAATCTGACTGGAGACTTGGGAACAGAACTGTAGAAGACTCTAATGAAGCTGGAAGAAACGTACGGATGTAGTTGATAGGGACAAGTCAAAGGAATCGGACGGCATCAAGAGTCAGGTTGGCGACTCCGCCGCAGCTATCTCCATACATGTCACGTGCTCATCTACATGTACTGGTTACTTTTGGTATGACCATACGTTCCGTAGCACTGCACGACCCGTAAGCTGGACAAACGCTGCAGGTTTTGGCACACTTACGGCCTGCCTTGGTTGCAAGGCGGTTTAAGCTGTCATCGCCTTCTCCTTGCGATCTAACTTGCCCGCACAATGCGAATGTCGTTGACGTCAGTAGCGCACGACCATTTGCATCTACATCTGCAATGCTAATCTGCACTGACGCGTGGTCCTTTGAGGTGATCAGTCTGTCTATGGATACGGATTAAACAGAGTCTGCCAGATGCAGGTAGGGTGCAACGCACTGGTCGCCGCACATTTGCGAGGAACGTAAAGATCGACTAGAACGCCCTAGAGGATGGAAAACATATCAAAAAGGCGGTGTGTGCTGGCTGGACAAGGCTGACCTGATCGTTTTCCATGGCTTTCGAGAGACGAGATATGCGTGGGAGAATGCACGATGGTACTGTATAGTTCTTTGCTTGACAATATTTAATATTTAATTTAATATTTAATTTAATATTATGCCAGGATCGAATCCCTTTGGAAAAACCTGGCGGACGTTGATGTTGATTCTGGTAGTCCTCATGTACTCTTCATATATCAGCCAATCGCCGTCGTTGACTTTCTCAGAGCGTAAATGCGGCGGTAATGTGCCTTCCAGAATGCGCGGCACTCCTGCTCACGCCACGCAAGTTAGCGTCCAGGCATTTATGAGAATGCGCGTGCTGACCGTGATAAGCTCGGCGACAATTTGGTCCTGACATGATGATGACATCACCGGAGCGTAAAATAAGAGGTATTGGTTCAATCTCCCTCGTCTTGCCTCCTATGAGGAAAACAGCGGCATTTCCTAGCCTGTAAAACGGTAAGCTTAGCATCAACTGACATGGGGATGCACCTACGAAACGGACACCAGTGGGGAAGTGGCGCAAACCTCCGAGCGATCGACGTGTCCCATAAGTGTATCCTTTGTTGAGTTGCACTGTGGGCATGCACGTTTGATGAACATCTACACTTACCTTTGTCTGATAAAAATTGACAATTCCCGCGTCTGGCTCTTGACAGTGCGTTAGTTGAAGGATTCTAGGAGCCTTGATTCACCTACCATACGTCTCATTCCAAGTCTTCCATTCAAGGCCTGCTGTGCCCCACTCGCTCTCCGTTCCCTGAAAGACTTGATCCCAGTCGACGAACTCCACAGCTTCCCGACACAGGTCCCTTATGATACTGTCCACATGAGTTCGTGGCTTCGTAAAGTCATACTGTTTGATTCCCCAATGATAAGACCAACCAATATTTGCCCATCTGAGCTTGTACAAGAGGGCGGATGCCGATGTGGGGCTCAGGGTAGTGGAAGGTGATTGAGCTGGTTTCGGTGTAGCAATAATGAGATCAAGGGTTTCTGGTGCAGCTGCCGTGTTATCAACCAGTTGTCTGGGTCCTGATTTGAGCTGATCACCAGAAGGACATCTTTTTGGCTGGATTATTGTTTCTTTCGAGTGGAGCCGATGCTCGAGGTGTGCATTCCAAAGACCTTGTTCTGGGAGATGGTAATGGACATGCAAATTTGTCTCGTTATCACGGACTTGCTTGCATAGGGCCCAACGAATAAGGTTGCGTTGGAGACCAACGTCTATGAAGGAGGGAAGCACGACGAGACCTGGTAATGCTACGTGAGCGAGACGAAGTCTGAGTGGAATCAGGAACGCACCTGGTATTTGGGGAATGGTATACGCCTGTTTTCCATGAATTTCTGTACATTCTATAGCATCTGATGAGCCACGCCATATACCCTCAGCGATTTCAGGAGAGCGACGGGGATCACGGATGGCGAGGTCCAGTGTGGCGGAGAGGTCAGGAGGTGGAAAGCGTGCTTTATAGCGCTTCTCTGCGACGCGAAAGGGAGCCCAGGCATCGTTTGGAGGGCTTTTTAGGCGAGCAGCGATGCGGCGGGCCTTTTTGTAGGCGGGTGAGGTGGGGTCAAGCATACTCGATATTGACTCCCTCCTGCCATGTCCGTGTGGCTCCCCCGCGCCCGTCCTCCCCTCCTGCGTGCGCTCAAGCATCCGCACCCGCCTTTCCCCCTCATCACACGCCGTTTCTACTCTTCCTCTCCCTTACCGGACACAGTTAAGGGCCCCTTGACAACTAGAGTATGGAAGAAGGTTAAGCACGAGGCTCAGCATTACTGGCACGGCACAAAGCTACTGGTCTCGGAGGTCCGCATATCCTCGAAACTACAATGGAAAATACTTCAGGGAGAGAGTCTAACGCGACGCGAACGCCGCCAGGTGTGTTTTTATCCGCTCTGTGTTGTGCTTGATTGACACCCTCGGTTTCTCAGCTGAAGCGTACGACGCAGGATCTCATGCGCCTCATTCCATTTGCCGTCTTTGTTATCGTCCCCTTCATGGAGTTACTCTTGCCTGTCGCCCTGAAGTTGTTTCCCAACATGCTGCCTTCAACATTTGAGGACAAGTATGCCTCGGTACATGACTCACACGTCTGCTTGGTTTGTCCCTAATGGTCACTTTAGGAAGAGAAGCAGCGTAAGCTATTGAGAGTTCGTCTGGAAATGGCCAAATTTCTTCAGGAGACATTGCGCGAATCAGGGCTCAAGGCCAATGCTCACATAGTGGGCAGCGCGGCGTTTAAAGAGTTTTTTCGCAAGGTATTTTCGGTTTGGACTATTGTTGCATGTGCCCAATAGCTTTAGGTTCGCACAACCGGCGAGTCACCATCAGCTGAAGACGTTATCAACGTTGCAAAACTCTTCGACGATGACCTCACTCTTGATAACTTGTCTCGGCCTCAATTGGTGTCCATGTCCAGATATATGGGCCTGCATGCTTTTGGCACAGATAATTTCCTTCGCGGCCAAATTCGTTCCCGACTCTTAACACTTCGGCGGGACGATCAACTAATTGATGTGGAAGGTGTCGACTCTTTAACGACCTCCGAACTCCAGGCAGCTTGTCAAGCTCGAGGAATTCGTACATTCGGCGTCTCCCCGGCCAAGCTGCGGGACGAGCTCTCAACATGGATTGATTCGCATCTTCATAACCGGGTCTCTGGTGTCCTACTTATACTTGCTAGAGCGTTCTATTATGACAAGAAACCTGGGGAACATGAAGATAGTGAAGTTGCCATGCCGCGCAGCCTGGA
Source organism: Amanita rimosa (assembly GCA_023014395.1). Classification (NCBI taxonomy): domain Eukaryota; kingdom Fungi; phylum Basidiomycota; class Agaricomycetes; order Agaricales; family Amanitaceae; genus Amanita; species Amanita rimosa. Next base: position 91,586 of record JAEBUO010000038.1, on the reverse strand, counting down.
AAGCGTTCTGTGCGGATTGCCGGATAATCTGGTATGCTCTTGTAATGTCAGCATTTTACGTGTTCCTGATGACTTTAAAAGCTTAACGAAGCTGAACTCGAAGTGGATTCAGAGAAAGCAAGTTATAAGCAGAAACTGGAAGTTCTCCAGCAGCAACAAGAGCTTATTGAGGATGAACAAGAACAAGAACAAAAAGAAGAGGACGCTCGCCGTGCGGCGAGAGAAGCAGCAGAACTAGAGGCCCGCACCGCTCAGTCCTTACTTCCAGATACGGAGGTACGTTCATTCAATTTCAGATTAGCACAAAACTCATAGACATAGCTGATACACGAGAGTCAAGAAGTGGACAACGCTCGTATGACCACAGAACAGCTCAAGGAATTGAGTGAAGCACTTTCCGTCTTGTCTTCTAAATCCAGCGTTTTAAAGGAGCGAGATGAACTGCGCGCATTAATGGAGGAGAATCTGCAAGCGGAAGAGGTAATGTTCGGTTGCGTATCTTCCATGGATGAACGGCTGACCGAGAGATATAGGATCCCAAGTCTCCCTCTGGTGCACTTACGAAGCGGATTCGGTCTATGCTCACAAAAATAGATAGCCAGCTACATGAATATGACAGTCGCGTCGGAAATTCTCTGCAAATGATTTCAGCAGATGCGCAAGGGAGAATATCAGTGCAAGACCTCAAGAAAGCACTGGCCGTCATCAAGCACAAGCCCGATGACGAAGTGATGCAGAACGTGATTCAGAAACTTGACGTAGATAAGGATGGCTATGTTGAACTAGATCATGTCCTCGGTTTGGTGAAGGAAGAAGGTCTGGGAACAGTCATCGATGACGAAGCACAATCTATCATTGGCCAAGGTCGGGAAATTAAGCAACTGAGGCCGCGCAAGGAAGATATAGTGCAAGAAACTTGATATTTTAATCCACACACAATAGAATGCATCCACTTAATAATCCAGTTTATTTCCGCATGGAGTGAAGCAAAAAGTATATGTTGTACATTCCGCCGGTATAGATCATGTGGGTAGGAACCGCATGGATTATGACTTGACTGCATGACCTTTTATATCTTCTGACACGATGTCATCAAAATCGTCTTCGTCGGACCTCTCGGCCCAGAAACGGCCTGCTTGCAGAGCAAGGACTCCTGTCAATGCGACGCTGCAAATAAGGTTGTTTGACGCGAGCTCCAAGGTCGTGTGCCTAAGGCCGCGGGGAAATGGGTCCTTGAGTTGATGGGAGGGCAAAGTGCTGAATGAGGTGAAAATATCTTTCGGCTGGTCAGATGGGCTCGAAATGGGCAGGAAATAACGCACTCGGAATTACCGAGTAAAGATACATGATGATCGTTGTGCCGAACAGAACTGAGTGACCGAGTGAGGGAGGTCATGCGAGCAGCCAGAAGACTGAACTTACAAATACTCCCGCCGTCAAATAAGATGTTGCCCGCCTGTCCATCCCGCAGGCTCCATAGAATGGTTGTCCCGCCAAGGGTGACAATGGCGGACAAGAAATAGAGAATTTCGACGGGACCTTTGGTAAGAATGGAGTAATATGAGGCGGCGATCCAGAGATGTTCGTCGGTGATGGGAGACTTCCAGAGAGTAAGAGAATCGGCAATCCAATGGGTAAATAAGGCGCCTGCCAAGGAATAAGGAGAAGCCGGACGACCAGACAAGGTAGGAGCAGACCTAGAAGGAAGCTGGTCACGCAGACCACGACGCCTGCCCGTACGCCCATGACGAGCTCCGGTCAACTTGCAGTTCAAACTCCGAAGAGCTCCGACACATAGTATTAGACTCCGCTGACGTCTGTATACAGACTCATGTACAGACGCGTCCGCCTGCCCTGGTTTGTCGACACTTGTTCCCCGCCCGCTCCTTTGTTCCAACGACCGCAGGCCCCTGCAGTGCCCCATGATGCACCGCAGGTCTTGAAGGAGCTCAGAGCAGATCTGCAGGTCCTGCCCCATCTCGAACCTACTTCCATACTTGTGACACGACCCATCACTCCACCTTCTGCTCCTCCACTGCCCCACAGATCCCCGCAAGGCCGGAGAAGGAGAGGAGCTACGTACACTGGGGAATCAGTATATGACAATGAATCAGGTGGATTGTGGAACTGGATCATGTTGGCGCAGGTCAAGGAAGGAACGGAAAGCAGAGGCAGTATAGAGTCGGTTGTCCGCGTCGTCAGAAAATCTGTGAGTTTGGTGACACGAGGAATTGTGCAGACACTGCTAACAGGCGGCGAAGCTGCTTTCGCGCGAATGCGCCATTGCGTTGGCGCCGAATCCCAAGGGACGCTTGCACCATGGGTGGGCGATGGTGGATGGTGGGGACTTTGCGGTGCACATATTAAGCAGAGCAGCGAAGGAGCGGTACTTTCATGACTGGATGGTGGATGGTGGAGACTCTACAGTGGTTTGATGTCACGAGACTTATATTATATAATAATAAACTTGCGCGGTGAGACGCCATCTGAAACATGTCTACCAGTAACCATACTCAACCTGCCGTGCGCCTGAAATTCACCTACGGTAGAGCTTGCTAATGCCAGCCAAGGTGTCGGCCGATGCTCCCCATGGTCGCCGCGGTAGCCATCACCACCACCACCATGAGGACATTGACCGAGAAACGAAGCGGAGCCAGAAGGCCACAGCCGGGGTGATTGAGGCACGGCCTGGAATCATCGAGTCAAGCAATATTGACCCGTTGCATCATGATCCCAGCAAAGGTCAGATAAGTCTTGCTGAGCACCTGCCAGGCACTTGTTTACTAAGAAGTGGCAGATGATGTTAGCAAAGTAGGTGTGGGAAAGTAGTAATAGTAAGCATGTTGTAACAGTACAAATTGACACCGAGAATTTCCATCTTGTTCTCTTTCCACCATGTCCAACAGAGCGTCAAATAAGTCTTAGACTTGCTGAGCACCTGCCAGGCACAAGAAGTAGCAGATAATGTTAGCAAAGTAGGTGTGGGAAAGTAGTAGTAGTAAACATGTTGTAACAGTACAAATTGACACCGAGAATTTCCATCTTGTTCTGCTTCCACCATGTCCAACAGAGCTGGAGGCCTTTATGGTGGAATTCATTTCACCGCCTCAGGCGCTACCATATCTTCCAATTTCATTCCTTCCAATCCTCAGCATGACTCCGACACTAATCCTCAACCCACCCCTCCCCAAGTTCCTGTAGAAGCAAGTCAACCCGCCCCCTCTGGAGGTGCAGGGAAAGCTACACCCGGTATCTCTTAATGTTACACCGTTCATCTAATGAACCCTATTAAAATTTCGATTTGCGTCTCTCAACTTCGAAGGATGGTCCGCTGCACTCGCTTTTGCCCCCGTTCGTCGCAACAATGCGCAGAAATCAAAACCTCCCGCTCCCCGCATCCCCGCTGGAGCTTCTGTGTTAATGACCATGGTACCACCTGCAAGTCTCGCCGCGACTGCAATGTCATCAACTGCCGTTATATCAGCACCGCCCTCGTTGATCCCACGGTCAGATACCGTCGAAGCTTCACCAGTGCACCAGCCAACAGTTTCAGCCACCACAATTCAAGGATGGGGCAAGAAGGTCAAGCCTCCTTCCATGATTCTCGACGAGGATATCAACGGGTTTAAAGCTACGCAGACCAGGAAAAAAGGCGGTGGAAAAGGCAAAGGAAAAAAGGTATGAATCCATTGTCTTCATCGCCGCTATGATATACATTAGCGTTTAGCAGAAGAATGCGCCTGTTGTACAAGTGTGGGACCCGATGGAGCTATATGATCCACTTCGGCCCAATGACTACAACGAATATAAAATTTGGAAACAGAAAGAGCGAATTGAACGAAGGGAGCGGGAAGCAAAGCAGCGCCGTATAGAAGAGAGGAAACGCTCAAGACGCAGTACTAGCTACTCTGATAGTGAATATACGAATTCCGAAGACGATCGTCCTCGTAAAACTGGTGGGAGGCACCTGTGTGTGTGATTGAAATTTTGACACAACTACAGGAAGATTCGAAGATAAAGATCAGGATGCTCGCCGTGACACGGACTCGACGCCTACCGTTTTTGCCCGCAATTTGACTGGTGAAGAGGCTTATCAACGACGGCTGGCCATGTCTACAGGCCTTAAACCCCATGAACCGAGTCCCCCGCCAGCAGTAGTGGCTCGTAACCTGATAGACGATGAAGCCTACCAACATCGTCTTGCATTGTCGGCAGGTTTACAGCCCCCTGAACCAACTCCGCCACCAGTGGCTTCAAGTAATGACTATACCGAGGAATCTATACCTGGTCTTACCATCAGCACTCACCAGCCGAGCACTACGGGAGAAGAAGCTTATCTTCGCCGTATAGCAATGTCAACGATGGGTAGCAAGCCGTTAGCCACCACTGCAGGCCCTTCGCCACCTTCCCCGCCTCCCTTGGCATACAATCCGTTTGCACCACCGGGTGCCCCCACGCCTCCAGTAGCGCCACCATCCACATCTGGTGAATTTGGAGAAAAAGTCAAAGCTGCCGCCGCAATTGCAGCGAAACTCAGTGCGTTAAAGAAATCAGATATTGAATCTACGGCGACACCGCTGCCCTCGGAGGACAAGAGGTGAGTGTAACTTGTATTTTCTTGGCGGATTAGTTTGGTAATGATGCAGACCGGATCCACAAGGGTTCGCTGCACGACTAATGGCAAAATGGGGACATAAAGAGGGCCAAGGCCTTGGCGCTGATGGCTCTGGAATTGTCAATGCGCTCACGGTTGAGCAAGTGAGCCAGAGCAAAGGGAAAAACAAGAACACTACGCCAGTGCCCGCAAGTTTTAAGATGATGGGCAAGATTGTCAATAGTAATGAGGATTCCAAAGGAAAAGAGGACAGAGAGCGATTTGGCGAACCCAGTCGAGTCGTCGTTCTTACCAACATGGTTGGTCCAGAAGACATTGATGATGAGGGCCTGCGAGAGGAGATCGGCGAGTACTTTAAAGTTCCAAAATATGGCAGTGCTAATCTGAAGCAGGCGATGAATGCTCGAAGAACGGGACCGTCGAACGTGTTGTCATACACCTTGTTCAACCCGCCACTGAAGATGCTGTTCGCATCTTTGTCCTGTTTGCAGGACCAGTAGGAGCTTGGAAGACTGTCCGCGAGCTAGATGGAAGATACTTTGGCGGGCGAAGCGTGAGGGCAAGATATTTCTCCGAATCTCTCTTCAATCAATACCACCTGGATGCACCCTTGTCTTGACTTTTTATTGAACACATAGTAGCTTGTAATTTGTATCTACTGTGATTCGAGACATGGACGTGCTATTTATGCGGTATGACAGCCTCCCCATGTAATCTTCTAATATACGCGTTTAAAGGGTGGGACAGCTTGACATTCATTTTCGTCGAGAGTAGTGCCAATCACATTGCGGTACGTTAGGTCAACTTTGGGTGACGTTGCATCATGTTGGAAGGACAACGTGTGCTTCATCCAATCGGTATCGTCCCTCTGGTGCACGTTTCTGTAAATGTCTGCCAAAAGAAGAAAAAATCAATCAATCACCTCGGTATAGTCTTCACGAGCGTGAGCACCACGCGACTCCTTGCGGGCAGCGGCGGCGGTGATGGTCTGTGTTGCGCATTGCAACAGATTGCGCAATTCCAACGTTTCAACAAGATCACTAAAATTTACTTTAGTAACGAGAGAAAGGTTAACATGCAATGCGTACGAATTCCAAATCATACTCCTATCCTTGATTCCAACGTCTTTAAACTTGTTGTAGATAGCGCTGACCCTCTGAACACCCTCGTCCAGAGATTTTTGAGTCCTAAACACAGCGGCATCCGATTGCATGGCTTTTTGAAGTTCAAGCCGTAGTTTGGCGGTAGGTTCAGGTCCATCTGCCTTCCTATGGCGAGATGAGCATTACGTGTATGACACGAAAACAATCAAACCTGATGCTATCCAGAAATTCGATGCTGTCTAGACCCGCATTCTGGGGAATGGGCTTATGTGGTTTACCAGGCTCGAGGGTATCTCGGATGTGGTGGGCACATGCACGACCAAAGACGACAATATCAAGCAGCGAATTTGCACCAAGGCGGTTTGCTCCGTGCACAGAGACACATGCAGCCTCTCCAGCAGCATACAAGCCAGGGACAACTTTGTCTTTACCATTCTCGTCAATGGTAAGAACCTCGCCAGTATATCTAGTCGGTATACCCCCCACTACAGAATTTAGCTGTGAATTATCATAGACGATGAGCACGCACTGTTGTAATGCACTGTTGGTAAGACAGGAATAGGCTCCTTGGTGACATCAACACCACAGAAAATGGCAGCCGTCTCAGAAATACCAGGCAGCCTCTCTCGAAGGACTTCAGCAGGGAGATGACTGAGTTGCAAGTAGATGTGGTCCTTTTCAGGCCCGACACCACGACCTTCTCGGACTTCCAGTGTCATGCTGCGAGATACGACATCACGGGAAGCAAGATCTTTCGCTGTAGGCGCATAACGCTCCATAAACCGTTCACCCTCAGAGTTTAAGAGATAGCCTCCTTCACCCCGGGAGCCTATGCAATGTTGGAGAAAGTGAAAACGAGATGAAAGATAAGACGTACCTTCAGTGATAAGGCACCCAGCACCATAAATTCCGGTAGGGTGGAATTGCACGAATTCCAGATCCTGCAGTGGCAATCCAGCACGAGCAACCATTGCGTTCCCGTCTCCTGTGCAAGTGTGTGCACTTGTGCAGCTGAAGTAGGCACGACCATAGCCTCCAGTTGCAAGAACCGTCTTGTGAGCACGGAAGCGGTGTAGTGTTCCATCTTCCATGTTGAGGGCAATGATGCCCACACATTCACCATCTTGCATGATTAGATCCAGTGCAAAGTACTCAACGAAAAAGTTGGTATTATGCCGCAATGATTGACCATATAGGGTGTGAAGAATTGCATGACCAGTACGATCCGCGGCAGCAGCGCAGCGATACGCCTGACCACCTTTACCAAACTTCAGGGACTGACCGCCAAATGCACGCTGATAAATTTTCCCTTCCTTCGTTCTGGAGAAAGGAACGCCATAATGCTCGAGCTACAAGCAAAGTCACAACGTGCCTGGGTCTTAAGGCCTGATAGATTGGCGTACCTCAATGACTGTATGCGGTGCCTCCCGACACATATAATGAATGGCGTCTTGGTCACCAAGCCAATCAGAACCTTTCACCTGCGAACAGTCTTACGAGAGAGCCACTTTGGATGGGTAACCACTGACAGTGTCGTACATGTGCCAACGCCAGTCGTCTTCTGTCATATTCTACCACCACGTCAACTCTCGTGACAACCTAACGAGCCATGGAACTTACACCAAGAGCAGCATTGATGCCACCCTTTATGCGAGGTGAACACTCATCAACTGGCTAGTGATGGGCTTACCTGAGCGGCAACGGTATGACTTCGGGTAGGGAAGAGTTTGGTGATGCACGCGGTCTTGAAGCCGGCCTCTGCAAGACCAAATGCTGCTCTTAAGCCCGCTCCGCCGGCACCACTATAAGGAATGAGGAGAATATAACCGGAAGGCTATAAACCATACACTACTATCGCATCGTACTCGTGTTCGATAAGTGGGTATGACCCTGAAGACCAGCTCTGGGAGGCAGACGCGCTGACGGGACTGGTGGCGAGGATGCGAGGATGTACAGCGGATGCATGGAAGGCACGGAGGGAGGGAAGGGGCCGGCGGAAGATTCTCGTGAGCATGGCGAATACAGAGAGCGAAGGAGTCTCAGCTCAACTGTTCCGACTAATGCTCCGGTCCCGTGATTTCCGGCACGGCCCGGCTGACCCCAAGCGGATCCTCCACCGCACCTGCCCTCCGTAACGCCGGTGGCATCCGCGGCATCTCTCCTCGGCCCTCCCCCGATGAAAACCCCGACTCAGTGTGGTTCCATGGCGCCGAGAATTCCCGTGCTCGCCCCGACTCCGCTCGTTCCCCCGCCACCCGACCGCCTCGGCGACTCACCGTCATACGCGGCCGTGAGTCTACCACTGACGCACGAACTGGTGCGCGGACGTCGACGCCCAGCTCAACCGCGGCGGTCTCCGCCTCGCGTTTCCTCCTCAATTCGTCCTCCCCAAAAAGCCTGTCCTCTTCTAGTTGACACACCTCCCCCATCAGGGCATCTCTCACATAGGCAAGTGATTCCAGGGCTTCCCGCCTTCGCCTCCGCAACCGCTCCAGGTCCTGCACTCCGCTCTCATCTTGTAGCATTACGTCAACAACCCATCCGAGCGCTTCACCCAATCTCTTATTGTTTGACCGCAACTGTGACATCTCTCGCTCAATCTCAAATCGTGCGCGCAGTTCCCAGGGCGGTCGTTCCGCCGTTGACCGTTCCGCCGTTAATGGGTATGAAGGGCCATGCGGTGGTGACCGGGAGAACGACCCCGTTAAATCGGGCATACTTTTCTGTAGTTAATAATCAACAACTTCCTTAACACGGATCCACGACGTGGAGTTACCCTCAATTCTGATACCGCGTTCATAACAGTTTTGTTGATCCCCAGACTCTCACCGCGTTCCAGCAGTCCGCGGGCTATCAGCTCGGGAAAATGCATAGTAGAGGGTTGAGGCTGTTGCCTACCGCCGGTCCCGAAAGAAGCTAAAGGAGATTTATTCCGAGGTATATGTGAAGGCCTGACTTGGGTTACATCTTGAGTTACCTCGACTGGGATATCAAGTATTGTCCGATTCTCCATCATAATCATGGCACCTGTTGATGGATTAGGTGATAGTTGCAATGCTATCGCCTGTCTTATCAATAACAGTATATGATACGGCACTTGTGCGTCAAAGCTCGGATAATGCAGCAATAGTGTTAGCTGGCCGCTGTAGTCTGCCGCAAGTACTAGGGAGAAAGAGATCAATCATGCCATATTGGTAACAAGTCGCCTACATTGACTGCGAATCCGGATAAGCATTGCGACGCAAATCCACGGTACAAGTTCGAATGTAGTATCAGAAGCAAACAAACCGTCCCAAAGCTTCATAGCGTTGACCATGTTGAACTCGCGAGTGAACAGCAATCGCAACCATCGACTATTATGAGCTCCGTATGAATCATTTCATGTGTTCCGGATGTCAAACTTACATTCCGTAAATTTGGGGTTCTATGCCCAGCTTCTGCATGTGGTTACACAGTGGAGGATCCACTGCTTTCAATAGAGTTGCTTGAATATCGTTACAAGTCTGAACTATGGGTGCAACGTATGGCTTCAGTTGCGCTTGACCACTGGCGAGATCCAAGTGGACATGAGACGTAAAATAAAGTGATTTGTCTGTTGTTTCGCGCCATTCGTACCATCGAGAGACCCTCTTCATAACAGTGGTGAATAAAGCCCATGCATCCGCAGCAATCCATCTTGACGAACAAATCTGCTGAAATGATGTAGGTTCTTCCTCATCTTCGATGCACAGCACAGCATCATACTGCACGGCATAAAACAGTGGTGCGAGCAATTCGTGCATACCTGATCAACCATTAAGGCGGGAATATGTCACACAAAATAGCTGACGATACCTTGTCTGTAGCCTATGGTCGGAGTGATCACGGAGTACAGAAACAGTATATTGGTGAGTTGCGCTTGGACAAAGGATCCGCGAAAATAAGGAATTTCGGGGAATCTGATCAACAATGAAAGATACCACGCAGTATATAGAACAAACATTTTCGTACGTTCGTTCGACATCCTGTGATATAGTTTTCCGAAGCTCGACTGATTCAAACCATTGCCTCCAGGGATTCTGAAGTGCATTTGGTTTAACTGCTTGGACAATCGTGGATGAGTATTCACCTCCTTATGAAGACTCAAAGGATTGTTCGTTTCGATGTTGAAAGGACTTGTCATTCGTTTGGGCGGAGAGTCTGAACCTGGAAGACGAAAATCCTCCTCATAACTGCCATCCGGTGCCCTCATGTGCTCAAGCAAAAGATCGATAAATTGCCTCCTCGAACACCTTAGCGCGTCCAGGAGTGACGAAGGATTTACTGGAGCGGAATCCAGTGGCTCCTGCAACAGTAAGAATATCTTGATGGGCGATGGATTAGTGGTAAGTGGGAGGACTTGTCTGAATCAAAACCTTCCACGATATGCTTCTTCCAGGGACTCCGGCACCATCTCCAATGGTAGGATAGAGCCTGTCTGCCAAAGCTGCATTTTTCAGCTTTTCCCTACTAATCTCAGGGTTTGTTAATCTATCGAAGGTCTTCCTATCCATCATTAGCACATTATGTATAATTGCAGAGCATCCCGATTGACAAACTTGACAAGTTCTGCAGTTGGCGAACACGAATCCATGTATCTCGACATGAGGCAGAGAAATATGGTAATGTTTGGTCGAAGTGATGATAGTCAATGACTAGCTAGAAGTACACTCGTAACGCAGCACTAATCAGGGACTCGGTAGGACAATATGGACACTTGACACGGCTGTCTTATGCCATGAATCATTAATCCTTTCAAAATTGTATCTGCTCACCCTCCAGCCTTGCTAAGCTTCTGCAAGCTATCTTTCGCGATAACATGCCCGCACGTCATCATCATTGGTGGATTCTGTTCCGTGGCTTGCTCCTTTGATACAGGACACGAGAATATCGAGTGATACCGATTCTCTGGAGGTAGTGGAATTTCGATCTGCGTAAAGTGAACATGCAATAACATGTAAAAGAAGTTTAGTCGTACTGGCAGCTCGTCAACTTGACTCCATTCGCTCTTCTTTTCCCGCATCACCTTTCGTCCCTTCTCTATCCTTGCAAGGGCGCCTCCTCCTCCGATATCCCCTACAACTCTTAGCGGTACCTGTCGGCTCATTCCCAGATTCGCGCAGTACTCCTTAGCAAACAGTGGTTCCAGGTCAGAATGAAGGGACGGCGAAGCAAGGTCTGCATATGGCGAATTTTGAAGCTTTGCGATTGGCAAGTAAGCCACACATGCCATTAAACGCTTGAATTCAGCTTCATGCTCGTGGAAAAAAGATCTTAGAGTTGTATTTGCATACGAAATGGCCGGCAATGGATCAGGTGGATATGATGAGAAAAGGAGGCGTATGTATTGTGACCTGTGAAGATAAAACTCTAGTGGCGAGGAACGCGATTGCAAAAAGGCTCGGTTCTTCTTCGTCCATCTAACTATGTGGTGAGATCAAAGTATCAACGCAACACGGAGAAAGCGCACACGAGGGCGGGACCCAGGTCTTGGTTCCGTATAGCTTTCAGTATTCCGTGCAAATCAATAAATTGAGAACGTAATTCAACCGGTATATCAACAGAGGATTCCTGAGATGGTTCCGTGAACATTCAAGCTCGCGAGAAGCTTTTCTGACCTTTATAAATGTCTCTGAGATCTCAAACTGACCGGTTCTAAGGAAGTGAAGTGCGATTGTTCTCTCCAGGGCAGCGACAGAATTGGAGGACGAAAACAAATTTGAATATGATGGAACTGGATTCGGGAATTTCTGTCATGGTGTGAATGCAAGTCAGAGAATTGACGGCAGATGATCCACCTTGTCCAGGGCTTTCCCCAGGCGAGACAGAGCCGAATACATTTCCTTCTGTCGGTCGTCTATCTCCTTCTTCCTGGCGTCGACCAAGTTGGCGAGGTGTACCAAGGTCTGTTCGTCTGCATTTCCTGAGAGAATCTGCGACCTTGTCTCGTTGAGAGCGGAGAGAAGAGAGTCCAGAGACTCATGTGCAGGATAGAATTTTCCCTTGCTGGGGAGCTTTTCTATCTTGGCAACCTCCTTCAGAGGAGCATCCATACCAGTGTCGCACGCCGGTCTCGTATACATTAGCCGGTCCTCATTTCTTCATGGCTCGCTTTCTGCTAGGAGATGAGCTTGGCCACATCAAATCCTTAAGGTATACATCAGACACCTCCCAGGACAAACTTTCTCAGAAAGTGGTGTACAATTCCAAACAACCTACCGCGGTACAAGGTCTAGTTGTCTCCCCTTCCGATGCGCCAACGATAGTACGTGTTCTATATCATGCTGAGGTCCCCATGCCTACAAGTACAGCTTACAGCTGCCTTCTCTGATGGCTCTACATCCGCATTTCACTTGGATGACCATGACACCCTCGAATTAATATCTACTTGGAAGGAACCACGCTTAAAGGAGCATCAGAAATTTGTCGGGCTTGCTGCGTCTGCGAGGTGTGTTTTCCTACTGTCTTTCTTTGTCCACGACAGAACTTAGAAATCAGAATAGAACCGTCTTCTCTTGTACATCCAATGGAGCCCTACGGAGGGTAACTCTGCCGGACCAAGAACTGTCAGTCTCATCCCAGATAGCGGTACTCCCAGCTCGTTTGCGTGCTTGGAAGCTTTCAGAGGATGGGTCGAGGTTCGCCTATGGAGGCAATGAAGTAGATATCTCCATCTGGAGTACAGAATTAACATTTCAAGCTTCCAGGGAGGCAATCGCACGCGAAGAAGAGTCATCCAATAAAAAGAGAAAAAGAAGCGATAATCTTCTCCCTGCCGAGCTATGGCGCGCAAAAAATGTAAGACAAAAGGCAACGTCACTCCCTCTTTCACTGAATATTCTCAGGTAGCCAACGATGGTCTTGGTCTTCGCCAGCCCGTTCGCATAACTTCACTAATCCTTCTCGATTCTACACCAAATTCAACACATCTGTTGACCGGTACGGAGTTGGGAGATGCCCGCCGCTATGATGTTAGAGTTAGCCGCCGCCCAGTGGCTGAATTCAAGGCCATTGGTAGAGTCGGGGGAGTTAAAGCAATGGAAAAGGGAGCAAATGAAAAGTATCGCTATTTCCTTTCTCGCTGTAGCTATCATTCACCAATTTTAGCGAGGTCTTTTTAAGTGATAATGGTTCTAATCTATTCTCCGTCGACCTTCGCAATGGGAAGGTTGCCTATGGCTATAAAGGTGTGCAAATTTTGTCCCATTGCACATTTTCTCAACCCGGGATGAAGGATTATCAGGATCTGTGACTTCAATAGCCGTTGCCCCCAAAATGCTTGCAACGACCGCCCTTGACCGATTTGCTCGTATTCACAGCGTCTTCCCGCTTCCAAAACAAGTTGGAGAACAACAAGAACAGAGAGGACATATCCTCGAGAAAGTATTTACAAAAAGCATTCCTACTTCGATTGCATGGGTTGGAAATTCACCTACCATACTTCACCTTTCGAACCATGAAGACGATGAAGACGATGAAGACGACGACGTCTGGGGGAATATGCAACACGTTGATGATGAATTTGAGGGTGAGCCTGACACGCCGGCTTCAAGCAAGCATCCACGACGAAAAACTTGATTACAATGTATTTGATATCAACCATTCGAGAAGTACAGTAGCACGACAACAAGATTTCGATCCTTACTGATTTCCAATGATACTTTTCCAAACGTGGGCCTTCTCAAATCCATTCTTACCCTCACGATCTACGTGCAGAATTAGAATGCAGATGTGAATGTACGACAACATTTTCCTTACAATCTTCTAGGGTGTTCAAAATCTCCTGCTTGGTTGTCATCACGAATGGTCCGTACTGGTACACCGTCTGGTTAAGAGGTTCACCCGCAATGAGGACCAACTCAGTTTCCTTCTCAATGCCGGTGATTGCAACACCAGTCTGCTCCTTGTCAGATGATAGGACAAGGGTATGGTAAGCACCATGAATAGGGGGTGAACCAGGTCCGACAGTTACAGAACCTTTCAGGACTAATGGGGTTCAATATGCTTGGCCACAATGGCAATATGTAACGCACCGTATATGAATGCCGTCCAGCCAGACGCTACGAAGTGTCATCTCATCAGAAGTGGATAAACTCAGGATCTAACAGACTACTCACGAATATCTTGGAATAATGATGTCTTGTCTTGAAAGATCATGTGGAAATACCAACATCCACCAAGGGGTCGAACAGGTGATTCTACACCATGGCTTTGTCCGCTAATGACTTTAATCTTTACAGGTCCATCAGGGCCTTGGGGGTATGCTGTTGGGATTCTATACAGATGAACAACTAAGAGACTGAAATATGAGTATGCCCTTACTGGTCGGGGCCTAATTCCTGATATGAAGGTTCCTGGAATGCCGCGTTGGGAACATTATAGAAGAATGCACTATTCAAACTTACCACCATCTTGAACTGCGAAGAGTTAAGTGAAAAGATGCCCAGTATGAAAGTCTACCCAACCTACCTGCTTGGGCAAATCCACCCACAACTGAAGGCCTCGAGGATCAGGAACATTATCTGAATGAGTTGGCATCTCGGCATGAATAATGCCTCGTCCTGCGCACATCCATTGGACGCCCCCAGCTTCTACTTCAGAATTAGAGACATATATAGGCCGTACACTTGAAAATGCATACCTATTGTTCCTTTATGACCAGCAGAGTCTTCATGCTTGCTTGAACTAACGGACCTTCAGACTCCGGGCTATAATCGTATGGATTACGTACCCTTGAAGCATGTACGTGACTGTTGCTTGTCCTCTATGAGGGTGATCTGGAAAACCCTTGATACTGGTTCAGTCGACAAATAGAATAGATAGACTTGACGTGGCTTACGGCTCCCTTTGTGATATGAAAATGATCGAGTAGTAGAAATGGGGAAAGGTTCCTCAGAGTCATGGATCCGATACTTCTGCGAACTAAGGCGCCGGCACCCTGATGAATTAACATGAGTTCAATAGACGGGGGTAGCAATATCATTCATATCATGAACTCACCTCTGGTGTTTCCACGGCTAAGACTTTGTTCGTTACCACGCGCGAAATAGATGAGATTGACATAGCTGGAATGCAAGTGATAATTGGCAACAGTGCCAGGTGAGCTTTTAAAGAGGTTCCATGAGCTGCTGGCTTGATCAGCTAGAATATCGCCGCCTCAGTAAGTTCATAACTGAGTCATTCATATTACGAGCGTTTGATTTCATGTGCGTCATCGGTATTACAAGTGGCAGATCCTAAATGGCAAGTATTTCACGCCGCTTAGCATCCTCACACTACGTGTCAAGGAACGGCTCCTATATTGACCAAGACTCCCTAAAAATACAGATATACAGTGGAATGTCCCATTCCTGCCCATTAAAGGAACTCAGAACTCATGTCGCCCAAGCGTCCAGGACCTTTTTGACCGACTTTCTGAGGAGATCCTCTTTCCCTGGTGCGGCGAGGACGTGAGAATCAGCGGCTACTAGTTTTTCTAGGACAGGCTTCACGACATCCTTGACCTTGGACATTTCATCGGCTGTCGTGTTTCGACCCAGTTGTATAAGAAATGCGCATGCATTGACTCGGATTTCAACAGGGAAATTAACGGGATTATCGACGTTTTTAAGAACGAACATCAAGATGTCCAATCCGCTATGGCTTGAAGGCAAATTTCTTCCACCCACAGATGGAGTTGTTACCGGTGAGCTAGCTTCGCTACTGGCTAATGAGGCAGGAAAGGCATCTGTCGGTGTTGGAGGCTCTGTATCTGAAGGATCTCTAATGGCTCGTATCACTAACGGTCCTGAGGGAATGTCATAAATCGTTTTCGGGTAAGAGAAACATAGCATTACCTCCTTCCTTCGTCGTACTAAGAAGACTGAGTGCAATGACCGCTTCGTTCACAAGAACAGGATACCGCCGACTACGCGCAATTAAACCTCCTAGCACGGACACCACGTCAGGTGTGATGATTGTGCGGATTGCGGCTTGACGCCTTTGCTGCTTCTCAATAGTCTCCTCACTATTCCCACTCATTACGGTTGGTGAGGTTATTTCAGATGACGTACTACGATTGTCGCCTAGCCACAGCGTTTTAATAATGTGGACGACAACGCGCGTTCCCTCGCTCTTCACAGCGACATTGTCTGTGCGTTTTATAAGGTTTAGAACTTGCAAAAAGCCAGTCACTGTCTCATCCGATGACAGCACAAACATGGCAAGCGTGTGATCAACTGATTGGCAGAGTGAGAAAAGGAAAAATCGAGGAAGAATTAGCCTTACGACTAGACGAGCAGAGGTGCTTGGCAAGACCTATCGCACTTAACTGCACGATGCTTGTCATCGGATCGGGCTGTTCATCCCATATATGAGATTCAACTATTTGCTGAAGTGTGTTGACCTGGGCAAGGATTGAAGTAATAGTAGGAGACCCTGGTTTTGACTGAGCAATGTGCTTCAGTAACCCAATTACACCATGTTTCATCTTGATATCCGATGAAGGACGTAGTAGACGTTGGGATACCAGTATGGGGCCCAGTGAATGAGGAGGGGAGAGAAGCGCTAATGAAATCGATTCTAGTTCCAAAGGGATAAGCAACGGAAGGGAAGAATGGAACTTGGTTACCTTTCCTGGTTATGTTACCCAGCGACAATGTTCCGCATATCACAAGATCATCTCTGTCCATTTGACCATGCAACGCGTGAGGATCTGCGTACGATTTGATCCAATTAACCATTCTTGATACAAACAAGCCCCCTGGCGTATCTTTGTCAGAATCATACCATAGCACATCTCCGTTCCGCTCTTCGCCAGACACTTCGACGACTGACTTGACAAGTGCTGCCTTGCAGATGTCGAGAGCTTTCTGCTTCTTCTTCATGTCTGATTCTGGGAGATATTTCCAGTAAGGCGAGTAAGTCCCATATTCTATAAAATCAAGCATTGTATTGAGGCAAGGGACACCTTGATGTTCAGAGGAGAGGTTGAAACCCTGGGCGAGGCTTAATCGGACGTCCTCAACATCGAGGGAGAGTGACTCAATTAAGGTACATGATTCCTCCAGGAACTCAAAATCGGCATTCAATAAGCGAGATAGAATGTCATCACTCTGTTGGAATGGCAAACGGTTTTCCGAGGTGAAAGGCGGACAAAAAGTTTGAAGCGCGGGGGTCAGATAGGGTAAAACATCCTGACCAAATATCTGGAGACCTAAGCGACTCAGTGCGAACCTTGATTACTGTTTCAGCGGTATATCCTCACTTTCATCCTTGACATCTTTGAGTTCAGTGATCGTCCTCCAGCCCCAGCCAGATATTGTGGCACGCAAGGTCCAGTTGTGCCGTGTTTCATCGTCATCTGAAGGCGCTTGAGCCCATGCAGTAGGGGGATAGACGGCATTAAGGAGTTTAAGGATGGTAAGGGCAGTTTCTAGCGAATTTAGCCTATCCTTAACGGGATCTACGCCAATGTTGTAAGAATACACATGGATATGGGTTCAGATTAAGCACCGTAACCAACGCTAGAGTTTAGCAATACGCCAATAGCGGATCTGATGATACTAAGGTGTGGCGCAGTGAAAGGGAAAGGCTTGAGGGTTGGTGGTTGAGGGACGAGATCCATGTAACTCTCTAACAAGGATGAGGTTAACTGAGGAAATCCAGCCTCGAGCAAGTGACCCCGATTATCGTCTGAAACATACAATGAGCATAAATATGCAGAAGGAGATCATAAGTGCTCACCGTGATCCATAGAGAGATTGGCAGCGACACGGAGCAACTCATTGACTGGTTCTGTATAGGCAAGGTCTGGTACGGCAGCGCCGTGGAGAGCCAGAGAAAGAAGATTTGTTAGTACGGTTGGGAGAGAGGATTTTCCGAGGAGAGTGTGATTGTCATGGACGGAATCCTTGACACGTAGGGCATCTGCAGTTGAGCGGGCGGAGAGCTGTAGGGTACGCCAGAGGCCAGGAGAATCGTTTGATTCGAGGGTGCGCGCGAGAGATGAAAGCGTGCTCGCGGCAGCCAAGATATTGGAGGAGGCCATCGTGGTGAACGATGAGCACGCTTTCTTTATGTTATCCGATAACTTATAAGATCCCGCGCGCCAAATGGCCAAGAAGAAATCCCGCCCACAGCGTCCTTCCACACCGCCTCCTGCGCCTATCCGGGACGATGACAGCTCTCTCGTAGACGATCTGCTCGCTCAGCTCGACTCAAGCACAGACGCTTCCCCCGCTTCACCCCAGCCACTCCCATCACTCTCTACTGCTCCGAAACAGAGCGCAAAATCGCGTTTCTTGGCTCGCCAGGCGAGAAGAGTTGCCACCATGGCACTCACTTCTCCACAAGTCGACCCAGCCTCTCAAGAACGACTACAGCGGGAGATAGACGAAGAAGAGGATGCCATCAAACGAACTTGCGACCAGCTTGGCCTCGACATTTTTCACGCATGTCTTCTCCTTCCCGCCCCAAATCTTTTGCTCACATCTCGACTTAGATCAAACCAGATGGTCATTGTCTTTTCTCTGCAGTTGCAGACCAGCTCTCGTCCTTGGCCGTTATACCAAAATCTCAACTAGCGTACTTATCGGTCCGCCGAGCTGCCGCAGACTATATTCAGTCTCACTCTGATGACTTCGTTCCTTTTCTCCCTGGAGAAGACACTGCGGGTGTCATGTCTCGCACGGAATTTGAACGGTATTGCGCGTTGATTCGCGATACTGCAGAATGGGGAGGCGAGCCGGAAATATTGGCCCTCAGTCGCGCTTACGACATTCCCATATACGTCGTACAAGGCGGACCACCATTCCTTGTCAAGCATGAGCCGGATGGTGCTGACACTGGCACGTCGGATAGGGACATTATTTTCATCAGTTATCACCGAAGAATGTACGGTCTAGGCGAGGTGTGTGAAACATATCACATCCCCTCCGTCAAAAGGAGCTGACTGGCAATCATGAAGCACTATAATTCCTTACATAGGAAAAGTGCAGCTTAAACCCAACAGTCCTAGCTGATATTACGGTTCTGTACCTATACCTCTTCCACTATGTGATGCAGGTCAGAATAGAAGATCGTCTGGTTGCGAGGCTGCATTCATTGGCTGGGGCGCATCCACAAGGTAACTTCCAAAAGCGCCATCCAAATTGGCATAAGGATCTGCTGTGCTTTGCGGACCATACTCGGCATGGTCACGCTCTGAATTGTTATCTTCTTCTGTTTCGACTTGTGATCCTTTAGGCGGCACGGGAGGTGAGGTGTTTGGCTCTACATGTTCTGCCGAACCGGGTGCGTCAGGCTCGATTGGTCCGGGCCCGGCTACGACGACTGAGTCTATTGGCAATTGGGGTCGAGGTAACGGAATCAGCACCGCTCGAGAATGGGAATTCAATGCGGGACTATCCGACAACGCCTTTCCTACGGCATTCCTGATGAATGTCTGCAGCTACATCTCAGCGGAAGGCAAGACATGGGGACTAGTTATAGTTACCTCGGGATTCTTATGATATATACTGCCCAAAGTGCCCGTGTGCAACAGCAATTGATCCAATGCCCCGCGGTCCATCCTATCAGAGTCTGTGGTGATTGCCGGTTTTTCTGACAGTACAATCTCCTTCGCCGTAGTAGGGTTCATAGCCAACATACGCCAGTACATGAAGCCTCTGTCCCGAAGATCTGGATTATCAATTTCTTCTGTGGTCCATTTCAACACTCTGTGTACCAGTTCCTTCGCCGTATCCGATGTTGATTTGTACACGAACAACTTGACGGTTGCGGTTAGTAGAGCGAGTTGTACCTAGTGCTTTGTAGGTTTTTGTATCATCTTCTCCGTGACGCGGACCCACCTCGACGCTCTCTTCGAGAAAATGAAACAATAAATCGTCAAGTAGTTCATCGACATTATCAATTTTGTCTGCGAACTGTCCCAACACCCAAATCATCGCAGCCTTTGACTCAGGCTCATCTAATAAATCAAGGTTTTCACATAGCGTTGGTATAATGCCTTCATATCGTCCAGGATACCGTCGGAAGACATCCTTTGTCACAATAGTGGCTTCCTGAACAACATAAGAAACTTTCGTCTCAATAAGTTCAAGCAGCGCTTGTATGCATCTATCTGCGGCCCCATCAACCTTGATAGCTAGGCGTCCGATGGAGCGAACAGCCTTGCGAACGAAGTCAACATCGACTTCAGTTGCATACCTCCACAACATGGTCAGCGTTACTCAATAGAATCGATCAGTCACCATACTCCTGGAGTTCTGAAAGCACTTCTGAAGCATTATCTTCCCGTGCCAGTCGGTACATGATCTCCAGTTTGGCTAATTTCACGTAAATAGGATCATTGTATTTGCAAAAGAAAACCTTCACGTCATTCTTCAGCACGGCGGGTCGGCGTTGAATTATTAGGAGTATATTGCGCAAGACAACATATTGCACTTCCGGACCAGATGAGAGTAATGTCACTAGACGAGTAGTGGCGATTAGTACTGGTATTGAGTAACAGTTTGAATGTACCTAGTGGTGGCCCCATTTTCTTACAGCAATGATCAATCAAGCGCCTGTCCTCCATATAGTTCATAAGATACAAGAGTATCTTGATTGTTGTCAATACCACGGCGGAATTCGCATGTTGCATTTGGGCGATGATCCTTTCCGCCATGGCCTCCGCGTCGACATGCTTTTCGGGTACGTATCTCATGATACAATCAAGAATGTAAACTTTCCCCCACCTACAACAATCGTCAAAACGCCTTGAAAACAACTGTTGTAACTTACTCGGAGCTCTCCTCCAAGGCTGTCAATAACCTATTTGCCGTTGTCAAGTTCAACTTGAAAATGACACCATCTGGTCGATCGCCAATTTCTACCAATGCAGCTACCGCATTAGCCACAACAGTAGCATTTGTGTCCAGGATTAGGTCGCGTAGTCTCTCTACGAAGCCGCCTCGTTCTGCACGTCGTGGATCAGCCGCGTACAGCTTCGCAACGCATATGGCGGCCGTCTTGCGAACGTAGGGATCCCGATCCCTCAAGCAGTGTCTCAAAGGTTCGTTCAAGGCTTCTATGACGACGGGCGTGGGTATATAAGACATAGTTCGGATAGCCAGTGCGCGTATGAGAGGGTTGCGGTCGGTAACATCCTACAGCGCATGGCTTCGTAGTTAAATGAGATACTGGCACAAAAATATATGAGCTCGCCTGGAGGAAGTGCGGAATAACAAGGTGTATTTGCTCTGGTTTTGAACGACCATAACTGACGAGGAAAAGGTAAACCACTGTTCATCTGGAGCATGAATTCGCCTTTTCAAGACGGAAGATGGAATATGGATGAATCGCACTTTTTTTGACCTCGAGCAATGGCGTACCGAGGCATTGTACAACGTCAGGGAACAAGGGCGACACTGGATCACCTATTGAGCTTTGAAGCTGGGACTGAGATTACCGACTAACTGTCGTTGCCCATTGTGATGTTAGCGACGATCTTCTTCAAGACCGTCTTGCGCTTCACGAACTTCTTGTCCTTCGAGTCAGGGATTTGTAGCTCTGTGCGGAATTCCTAGATTACGTTAAGGATGAGAGACAATGACAATAATTCCGATATTGCAGTTATCACCTCTATCTTTCCGCGCTGGAAGAACTTTGCATCTTGCCCGGGCTGAGCCATTGTAAGAACTACTGAACAAGATTTCTGACAAATCAATATTACATACTACATGGACGCCTCTCCTAGAACGCTTGTACCTCATGCATGGCACTCCACGATAGATGCCATCCTAAAAGATTTGAAAATATGCCATAGACGAATTCATCATGCACTGGATTCTCATACTGATGAACTACGACTTTTACGCAGACTTTATTACAAGAGCAAGAATCAGCATAGAGGAGCTCAGTTTTGGAGGCACTTTGTGGAAATACGACGCTACAGCGAGCGTCTGGATAGCGCAAACCTCTTATCCCCACTTGAGGACATACGCATCTCGTTCTTTGGGCCCGAGGCAAAACAGAAGTACGCCACCCGTTCATTCGTCATTGATGCACCTTGCCGACCAGCGACTGCAAGTCCAAAACTTCTAAAGAGATCGTGGACACATTTACCTCTTAAAGAATCCGTGATCAATGTTCTGAATCATTATCGAGCGCACAGGGTCTTGTTGCAAAAGGTGAGATATCCCATGCAGAACAACAGTCGAGCCTGTTGGCTACATTCTGCTAGATTCAGGAGCGTTCACTGGTGGCCTATAGGTTACGTTTATTCAGGTAATTCCTTTGAAAAAGGTGAACTGAAATGCGTTCAGTTCATTCACACTTGCTATGCAACGTGGCGCATTTGTACAGCTACTTGTCGTGCTTGCTGGTATTATTTCTAGGATCCGTGCCTTGTCCATTGAAGTAGATGACGCCATGCAGGCTGTGTTAACCTCGTTGGATCAATGTACCACCCTCGATGTTGTGCGTGCTTTTTCATTCTCTTCTGCAATTATAATTAAATTTTTTACAAACCAGCCGAAAGAGCAGCTAGATTCCACTCTGCAAGCATCTTTAAATCAGGAGGTCACCCAACATGAGACAAGTATATGCAACTTAAACGAGCCTATGCCATTAAGGCACGCAATTCGTATGTCTTCATATTGAGTGATATTCCGTGATGTTTCTTAGTTTGTCTGCTGTCAGCACGTATTGCTATACTAAGGCAAAGTGCGAACTCCAAGGTTGATAAGACTACAGGGAGAACCTTGCAACCAGGCGCACGAAAGAATAACAAGGTTCGAACCAGGGACGAGATCGATGATATCTTTTCCGTTATGCAGTAGCAGCCATGAAGGATTCGTGGGCCATGTATTATTTGTGAATTGTGACAATTTCGCTACCACAGTGCATTTTGCCCATCATAGCACAAACGGAAACCCTGTCACGACAAATGGCGGAGAAGTTTCAATTGCGTTGTTAGAAGACTTCGCATTGGATATGCTTGCGGTGATCGAAGCCGCAACAAAAGATGCTGGGGATGCGTAAAATAGGGCGCATTTGTCATAACGTCTGCTTGAACAATAGCAGCGCCCTATTGATATCGTCATGGGATTCGTGTGCAAAACACTGTAGTCTATACTTCCATCTTGCATTATCAAATCGGGGTTGACATTGATGGCGTTTCGAGCGTAAAGAAGGTTCTCGGCAACCAAAGTATGGGACTATGGAGGCAAAATGTGATGTCAATGTCAAAGACTACTCGCGTTAAAGCATGATCTTGAGTTAATCGAGAGGAATCACCTCCCGGGGAAGGGCCGCTATCTGATAGCTAATATATCCTTTATTTTTTATTTCTTGCCCATTGGCTTCATGAGACCTTGTCCATTGTATCACAAGACACAAATGACACATCATTGATTGCAGCGCACATCAACGCATCAGCACTCATGACAAGTTTCTGAAAGGTCGTTTCGGAGTAGTAGTTGCGTGAGAGGCTGGACTATTGCAGGATCAGCTCCGAAATAAACTCCAAGCAGGCTGGCATAACTCTTCGTTCAAATCGTCAAATTGCCATTCCAGCTCTACCGCGATTTTTATGAAGTTGAAGCCTGAAATCACTTGACCGTCGAATGGCACAGACGCGTTTGTATCCTGATAAACTACTTTATTTGCAGGAGCTGAAAAAGTGAGGTTATGAGACGAAATTCAATCACTGCAAGCGCCTTAAGCGCCTTGGCACCGAGGCATCCTCAGAATTGCGCAATACTAAATCATTTCCCAGGCTGAAAAAAAAAAAAAACGTGCCCAACCCCCTTTCATTCGCGAACTATGATGTCAAGAATAAGGGCAAAATCTATTCAATGTAGATATGCAAGTACCTTGTCGGAGGCTTCAAAACATAGGATACTGGTTATCGGCGGAGGTGAGATCCTGGCATATCAAGGCACTTTTGGCTGATCGGTATCTGACATTCCAGGCAGTGGTGGGCTATCCGTGGCGCACCAAATATATAATCGTTTCAAAGCAGCTGGAAAGTCATTAAGCGCAGGCGATATTGCAATTCTCGATGGTGCCAAGAACCACGATTATCAGGTTCGTATCATCCGTTGTCACTAGTATTGATGCTGATTGGAGTCATAGCCTGGATGGTATTTCCGTGTTTCCATATTGCTGCCATTTCTTATCTTGGTCAATTGAAAGGACCTTAGTTGGTTCGGGGTTGCTACCTAAGAGTGACTTTCGACGTCCATTAGCAACCCTAATACCAGAATACATTGAACTAGTTCCTGAGAATGTGAAATCGTTCTCCCCTGCAACTTCAACAATAACTACTGAATCAGGTCGCAACCTTGGATATGATGCTCTTGTTATCGCGGCGGGACTGGAGATCAAATGGAATGCAATCCAAGGTCTATCAGCGGCCTTACTAGACCCTAAATCAGGCGTATCCTCTATCTACTCCTACGATACTTGCGATAAAGTTTGGCATGACATCGAAAGTTTGAAGGAAGGCCAAACCATCTTCACACAGCCGGCAGGGGTCATAAAATGTGCTGGTGGTACGCATGACGTTTTTAATATTCGAAATACCACTTGAACTTCTAGTATGTAGCTCCCCAGAAAATCATGTGGATGGCCTGGGACAGATACAGAAAAACAAATAGGTTGGGTAATATCAGTGTCGGCTTTTATACTGGTATGCCGACCATGTTCAGCGTTAAAAAGTATTCCGACGCTTTGAACGCCCTGAGAGTCCAGCGAGACGTTGGTGGTCATTTCTCACATAATCTGGAATCAATAGATATTTCAAATCGCACAGCAAACTTCAAGGTTCCTGATGGCTCAGTCGTCCAGGTTGAATACTCTCTCCTGCATGTCACGCCTCCCATGGGGCCGCTGAATGTCATTGCGGCATCACCAGTCGCTGATAAAGCGGGGTGGGTTGATGTTAATCAGGGAACACTCCAGCATGTGAAGTATCACAACATTTTTGCTCTTGGAGATTGCTCTTCGTTACCAACTTCCAAGACTGCAGCAGCCATCACTGCCCAGGCACCAGTGTTGACGGAGAATTTGTTCTCTGTTATGGAATCCGGAAATGTTGCAGCTGCCATGTATGATGGGTACACGAGCTGTCCGGTAAGGCTACTTGTGAAAATATTGGCTGTTATTGATATTCTGAACGTAGCTGCTGACTGGATATGGTGAACTGTTACTGGCTGAGTTCAAGTACGGTTTGGAGCCAAAAGAATCGTTTGAGAAGTTCATTAATCAAGCAAAGAGTCACAGGTAAGTCTGATAGTAGCATGAGGAGAGGTCTACTAACATCATATATCCAGGGTCTTCTACCATCTGAAAAAGGTACGGTGTACTTACTAAGCCTTGACACAAGTTCAACGACTAAGTGATTGCAGGATCTTTTCCCTTGGGCGTACTGGAATTTCATGGTGAGGCAGTTTAGGATGGCATAGTCAACTGATATTGACCGTTGACGCGGATAGGTCAGGGGAAAATGGTTTGGCATATCAGGCATTCGAAGGCCATCGTTCTGACGGTCACGTGACGGGTGTGGGAGCGTGGCTGGCTAGGCTGGCCAGAAAGGCGTGTCGGGGGCGAGGAGAGACTGTTCATCATGTCGCGTTTGACCACTGCTCAGGTCATTAGTCTAGGCCATTATTTAGAGCCTGACTTTGACCCAAACTCTCTAACTGTATCTCAATTGCTCGGTGTCTTGGGTTATCACAATATCAAGTATCCTACGCCTTATTCAAAACCGAAACTAATTCAATTATTCAATGAAGAAATCAAGACAAGGACCTCTAAATTCAAGAAAGAACGACTTAGAAAGGAAAACAGTATTGCTAGTGACGAAGGAATCAAGGACGGCTTAACAGGGCAGCCACTGGCCGCGACGCGACGTGTATGTTCTATCAATATATATTAACATGATTTTACCGTTAGCCTTGCCAGGAATTGCCTGCACGACGATCATCGCATCGACTATCTCGAGCGCCCAACCAAGATCTAGAAGTTTCATCTGTTCGTCAAGAGTTGGTGCGTAATATTTTAAACGGCCACCAAATTGTCTAATTCTAATGTAGCCAAAACGGAGGCGTGCTTCAGCTCAACCTGGACTAGCTGGACACTCCAAAGCAGCCCTCAAGTTGCGTCATACAGTCGCTGAGGAAAGCGATTCAGAAGAGATACTTGCGAGTAAAGGCAAGAAGGTATGCAACCTGTATTGGTTATCGCTGTTTCATTGACACTGCAATACTAGCCTGATGAGGATTTCGAAAAGTATATGGTTAAACAGCCAGTGCGTACATGCCAACCTCTGGTAGTGCTAGACTTTGATTATGCCGCTTTCAGTACGTGGACGATAGCGGTTGGGAGGATAATAACATCTTCCAATCCGGCGCTGAAGATTCATCTCCCGCTCGACCTTCTCCAGGGAAAATCAAAGCAGCTCGCAAAAGTGGCAGTGCCAGAAGGTCAAGAAAATCATCATCTGCACCACCTCATGTCCTGCCGTTTTCATCACCGACTTCAAACTTGCGTAACACGGCTACAGTCAAGTTTCCACAGTCGGAGTTAGATGCTAGTTTGCATTTTCCGAGTAACTACCCAAGCCCTGCATCTCACAAAGTTGAACAGCCCGAGCATGCTTTCACGGGCCATCAGATCGACTCTGAAGAGGAAAACAATACGTTAATTGACAGTGAGCATTCTGCCAAACAAGAGCGCGTCCTACCTGGACCACGCAAGAGGACGGACGTTCCGCATGAACTCCCTGGGCGCAAACCTTTACAGGAATACATCTCCGACATTGCCATCTCAGACAGGCATGGATCGCACGTCTCTCATAGGAGAAGGAATCCAGTTCTACAATCTTGTCTATTCATCATCTTTCGCTTCTTCATTCTCGTTCTGCTGGTTGGGGCGAGTGTGATAACGCTCAAGCATAAAGCAGCATCAGCATCCATCGGATACTGTGAGCGAGGCAGACATAGTAATGCGTATTTGGATGGCGTTCGCGCTCAGTCAAATCTATGCAATCTACCGGATTTCAAGCTTCAGCGCTCACTTTGGCCGCTAACTAACAATTCATATGGGG
Organism: Amanita rimosa; assembly: GCA_023014395.1. NCBI lineage: Eukaryota > Fungi > Basidiomycota > Agaricomycetes > Agaricales > Amanitaceae > Amanita > Amanita rimosa. The sequence goes on along the minus strand of JAEBUO010000038.1, from coordinate 64,777 downwards.
ATAGTGGAGAGTGTTCTTTATCGTCCATGTTACATCTCTCAAGCCCGAAAGATTGCACATCTTGTCCTGACTACGCTTCCTGTTCTCAATATGCTGTTGAGTGCGATACGGGCTACGTTTTGCGGTCACATCCACTTTTAGGATTCTTGCCCGCTATACCATCATCTGGAAATGGGACGTGGTCAATTTCATCTCCTGATGTTATTTGGAAGGCACTTTCGATTGTTTTGGATGGGTTTCCGGGGTTGGGTAGTGTAGCTCTCCCTCCTCGGTGTGTAGAAGATCCGAGAAGGAAGCGCAATATTGGTGCTCTTGGTAAGGCTATTGAGACCATGCTGGGTCAGGAACGGGGGTTGCGATTGTGTGGTGGTGGGAAGATTTCAGGAATGTTTGTGAGGCCTGAAGAGGGGGGGGAAGCGAAAAAATGGGGTCTGGAGATGGAACACGTTCGGGAGACAATGAGGAAGAAAACATCGGTAAGAGATCTGAGGCCCAACCGAATGTGGAGATTCCTGTTGACCCTCAAACGCCGCATAACAGCCTCACCTTCTGGCATCCTTTGATGACACGTTCAACGAAGCTATTCAACAGCTCCTCCGATGGGGCAACGTGATCTCTGGGGAGGACCGAGAGTGAGTCATTTGTCATTTGGAAAGCTATGCAACCCTTGATCTACATTATCTCACAGCGGAGGGAAACGATACCTTGCACATGGCACACCGCATCTGACCTTGGTTTGTACCTTGGTTGTCAAGTCGAGAGAAGTATGGGAACAATGGCGGACAACGGTACTAGGTAGGTGTGACTATCAGTGAATTATTCTACGGCATACTCAAAAGTGAGCAGGATTTCTGGTGATGATATTGATCGGTGTGCTTGGGCGTGCGCGACAGGCCAATAAGCGAACAGAAGCGAAGCGGGTGGCCGAGTTAGTGGCGATGGCACTGAACGCACTTCGCCAGCAGGAAACAGCACACCACACGGATCCGATCACGGCGCCCGAATTGTTTCTTTCTTCCCTCCAACTCCGGGACCTCATTCTGCAAGATGAACACTCGATCCCTGTACGTAAGCGGTTATGGGAACAGGTGGAGCATGTTGTGGAAGGGAACGCTAACGTCCGAGTCAATCTTCGAGAAGTGCAAGGGGGAGACGAGATGAGGGTCTGGAGCTGGGTGGGAAGCGGGCCGACCAAAGCCGGAGCACCTGGTGGTGGCAGGCCATGAAATTTTCCAGTGTTACTGCGTCCGCAGTGGCCCGAACTCGGGTCATGTCCAGCACAGCATCAGTGTGAATACGAGTTGTCAACATTTGCTTTTTGAACATTAAACTGTTTTTATTGTATTGTATTGTATTGTACAAACCATATGGATGTCCTGGGCATCTAATGTGCCTGAGGCTCAGGCCTGCAGAAGCCTGTTTTTATAATAATAATAAAAAGTCCCACATTTGGGGGCGCTTGGCCTGTAGACAGGCAGGCACTTGAGCGGCTCGTCCGTCGGGGAGCTGCCTCCTTTGTTTCGAGCTGGAGTTACCGAATTAGGACCAGCCCAACCCGGTAGACTGGGTCAGAGCGATGGCGATCGAGATCTTCTCGATGAGGGCTCGCTTCATAAACTGTTCTTCAGCCAGCACACGGGTGGTCTACAAAAAGAGCACCCCTCAATGTCTGGTGAACAAGCAGACAGGACACAAGTCACCCTCAGAAATCGTTCCAAATCAATGCGTCCGGCATTCAATGCCCTGTGCAGCTGATATATGGTGTCTTCAATCGCGTTGTCCTCCGCGACCAGATTGATAAGTCTGCGGCGTGTGTGTGAACGGTCACTCAACCACTTGTCCACATATAGAACTCACTGATTGTGAACAATAGAGGTAGCGCAGACCATTTCGTCGATTTCTGGATCTCCCTTTCTACGCAACTCGGCAACATTCTTTTCCGCTTGGTTGACGGTATCCTGCAACCGACCACATACATTACGGCACACATCTCCAACTGCTTCAAGGCGCGCCATCTCGTCCCGGATGGCCGGTTCCCCTGCCAGCAGATCGGCTTGTACCACTCTCAGCCGCTCCGTATCTATGGCCAGTCCATGTGACACCGCATTCATTTCAGACTCAATCTTGTCATGGAAACGCGCTTGCAATTGTAACAATTCTGGGTTGGGAGGTCGAGGTGGCGCCTGTTGAACCGGTAGACCGATCGGAGCATCCTCGTCCATCAAGCTCGTCACAGGGGGACTAGGCCTCTCTTGATGGTCGTAGATCGCCCGCGTAGCATCATGAATATGGGCATTGGGGTGCGGGGTCGACGAATACACATAGGGGACTACAGATGGCACAGACTGGGCACTCGTCTCTCGCTGCGTTCGCGGGGGTGCTGGGGGAACGGGTGGAGGGATCGACGAGGATTTGTGCTGACATCCTCACATCAGCCAACCTGGATCAACGTGTCAATGGCACAATATGGCTTGCCTGCAGAGCGTTTGGGGACGTGAGATTAGGCGACGGCCGTGGTTTTGGCGGCAATGCAGGACGGCCGTGAGGGGGTGAGCTTGGCTGTTCTACATTCCCTTAAACCCGTTGATCAACGACACCATCATTATAATAATGGTCAATGTCAATACCCTTTGGTTTTGAGAAGAGCGGGGGATCTCGAGAAAAGTGGTCTTGCATAATTTGAAGCAAGGCAATGATATTACATCCCTAGAGAGATTGAGAGAGTGTGTGTGTGTAGGTGTGTAGGTGTGGAAAAAAAAAAAAAAAAAAAAAAAAAAGTAGCGCAATAAGAAAGGAACGCTCACTTCAGATTTGCGTTCCCAATTGCGAAGATATTCTAAATTGCATCTGCCACTGACGTCTACATACATACTGGGCTTGACTAACATATCATTAGTGGGAACGACATAAGTGATGGGAGGCAGCTTTGGGTAATCGCGGGGGATCCAGAGAGCTATGGGGATGTTATAGGACAGAGTTCTGAAAGTGATGGGCAATACCCCATGGAGGCAGAGCAGGAGTTGTGTGCGGCCGTCGTCGTAGGCTGGAAAGAGGTTAGACGGGGGTGGGTGGGAGGAGGGACAGTGTGGGCACGTACTGTAGACGTCGGTCTTGGGACGGATGGATGCGAAGCGGGAGAGGACGGGGAGTATGTCAGCGTATACGCGATCCGGAAGCAGATAAAGCTCGACGTTCTGTCGCAGCCATCTGAGCGTGAGGGAGGCCATCTGATCGTGTGTAGAGGACGTGTGACTGGCGTGACGGCGTGACAAAGAAAGGGGGGAGCCAGGTGAACAAAATTCTGGGGTGGACTTGCCTTACGCGTTCAGTCGCATCTGAGGTCCAATCTGCCATCGAGATCTTGCCCATTGGGGAACCCTCAAAGGCGTCCGGCCCTCGCTATTCGCCGTCCCGTCTGGCGCTCTGGCCTGCTAGGGCATGTGCGCAGGGGCAACTGCTACGTGTATAATCTTCCTTGAGCGCCCGGTCGTCTGTATATTGTCAATATACAACGGTGCACAGCGTCCCCGGTCCGGGTGAGGGATATGTTACATAGAAAGGAGACGTCAGGCCGTTCCCATCTTGGCCGATCTGAGAATCTGACAGGGACAAAGATTTCGCTCTATCTCCACAGTGATGGGTCCCACCTTCCTTTCTGGGATTGCATCGGATCTTAACTCTAATGGCCCTCGAATAGCCAGCCGGCCACCATTCCGCTATATAACCCGTTCTCCTCTTGTTCTGCGTCCAAACCGTTCCTCCAATGTCCCCCATCCATTTCAATGACAGATTCCGCTCAGAAGACCATGCCGTAAAATCTTTGACTCCACAGCGCAAACACCGCAAACTTCTCAAGGACGGTAGTGGCATCGAAGTCTGGCCAGAAAGCGTCGAAAAGATTTTTGTCCAAGGTGCGTGTCCAAGCTGCCCCCACCCACCCACGCCTTATTTCTCATCTCTCCTCTCCAGGTCTTCGCAAGTATTGGGAGTCGCCCTATGCTACGTCATCCCAGTCACGCGGCAGAAGCAGGTGGCGCAATCAGTTCTTGGTTGACTACCTCAAGAGCGCTGGTGTGGACAGGAGTAAGAAGCAGGTCGCCAGCCATATCCAGGTTTTGCGCAATATGTGGAAGGGTGAACCAGGTTGGTTGCTTCCCCTTTGTCCGAGCGCCCGCTCAACCTTCAGTTAGAGTACCATCTGGTCGCCGGAGGGGAGGAATTGTATCCTGATTTGCCGCCTACAAACGTCAAGCAAGAAGATCAAGCCGATTCGCTTACCTTTGGATATCCTGAATACGATGATGCCGACTCCTCTTCAAATGGTACCTCGCCAAACTTTTCGCCACCTAACGTGAAAACCGAATTCCCACCCTCGCCAGGCGTGCCGCTCTGCTCCGTCCCTCCCGACTCGCATACCGCGTTCTACGCTCCAACATCTGATGGCATTTCCCTCTCTTCCAGCGCGATACCTGCTTCCTCGCTCACGGTGCAGCGACCGTATTCAATGGACCTGCTTTCTCCACAGTTCACTCCATGCATGACCCATTTCGATTACTCCGCTTCCGCGAATTTCGCTCCACATGACCACACTGCATCTGGCAATACCGCTTCTTCCCAGACAATTTCCCATCGACATGTAGGCAAGACAGCCCGACTAAAAGCCCTCAAGCTCTCTGCGGATGGAATGAATCCATCCTGGGTGAGGTTGGATACCCTTGCGTCCCTCGGCCAGTGGTTGCCGCATACCCCTCTGACTCTCAAGTTCCAACTCGGAATTAGCAGTTCCTCTGTAGGACATGGATTCGCGCCTACGGTCTATTTCACTAGCTGGACCGACTCCGAGAAGTGCTTAACCAAAGTCTTCATCAATGGTCAACTCAGCTCTTCAGAGGACGATTCATTGGTGTTCACTGGCTTAAGAGAGGGGTGCGCAATTGCAGCACTGCCAGAATCGCGTCTGAATCAATGTCGGTGGTTGGATCCCTGTAAGTTTCCAAGAAGCGTTTACGCGACGCGACCAAGTGTACTGATACCATCATCATCCAGCTTATTCGGTCGTCGTTACCCAAGAAATCGTCGTGGAAAATCAAACGTTGCTCTTCATCTTGTTTATTATCGACCGCGCATCTGGTGGCGATCTACCCTCCTCTCAATTGTTAAGTTATTGGAAATACAATCATGGTGACAAAGCCGCCGCCTCCCATCTGTCTCTGGGTACAGCACACATGGAACAACAGACAGCAACCAATGCATATATGACACCTGGAGACCAGGTATCATATATGTACATGCCTGGAGTTCCCCGCTATGCAATACCTACATCCATGATGTGTTGATGCGCGACAAAGGATTTTTCGTACGTCTCTTGTACAATATATCATGTATACCGACGGCAGCTCAGCTTATATATCGCTAATAGTTAAATTCGCTTGTGTTAATGCTTTCGATTAGCGTAGTAGTTATGTCACCCGCTGCATGTGTTTTTAGGTCTTTGAACTTGTATCGCATACAGTACATCAGCTCAGGATGTGTACAATAACGGACTAAAACGGTATCTACGCAACGTGTTTGGAATGCAATACCCTCCAGGATGTTTCTCGAATTCTGGCATCCTGATGATTCTGGAAGCCCTGTAGCTCCCAGAAGCAGGCGCCGAATGAGTGGCACAGTTGTGGATCGTCCACGTAGGGCCGATAAATACCATCGCGTATCCGATCCTCGGTAGATAAGAGTGCTTCGAGTTTGGGATCCTTGGAGATGAGATTACCAACAAAGTCTAGCGTTCGAAGGATCAAAACAGGAGACCAGTTGAGAGATGCTGTCAGTAATCGCTTGGCAAAGGCGGCAGAGCGCCATGATGGGGAGGCCGTCCCGAAAGTCCGCGGTGAAAAAACAAAAGCCAAGGCATCGAATAGCAAATCGACCATTTTTAAACGCTGATGACAACCACCGCTATTGTCCCCGGTGATCGATATGCAGGCGCTGTCATTGTCAAGTACCAGGCTCAGCGGAAGAATAAGCCCATAAAGCCGCGTAATAAAGTCGCTCGGGTCGATATTTAATGCTTCCCCTGAAAGTAATTCATGAAAATTTATCTGGCAATCCAGGAACCGTGTCACTTACCTTGTTCCGACAGAAGCCCAAATGCAGTGACTATGCAGAGCAAGTGAAGTCGCAAGCGCTCTATTGCACCGCTCCCAGTGAGGGTAACGTCATCTTCGTGGGAGTCGGACGAAATCAGTCTTTTCAGTACCGTCATTAGATCTTTAAAAAAATCGACGTTGACGAGATGGGCAAATTTAGAAATTCCATGAAGCGCTGCCGGGAGGAGAGAGTTTGGCGTTGGGTTCTTCAATATTCGGAAGTATAAAGAGAATAACAGTTTAAGCGTTTCGGTTTGCTTTTTTGCGCACATGATCTCACAAACGGGTCCTAATCGAAGCAACACAGCACTCACCCGAGCCGCTCGATCCTCCTTGTCAATCACAGCTTCGGCTTCCTGGAACTCCTTCTCAACCTCTCTACGTTCCTTCAACGCTTTTCGTGCATTTTTGCTGATATGTCGGCCCCTTTTTGGGCCTTTCGCACGTCCTGCCGTTCCTTTCTCCCGAGTTCCGGGCCGGTCTACGTCATCGGCTCTGGAATCGGAAGCTCGTATATTTAGCTCGCTTTTCAGGCGCAAATTCAGGAGACAGGACAATACGTTCGGGTGGATTTGAAACCGTCGGTCTTTGGCCATTCGATTAAGAATTCGTACAATCTCCAGAGAAGCCACACCGGTGACATCGGCACGAAACACCATGTTGAGACAATTTAAGCACATCTCCGACATCTGATTATAGTTAGCCGGTATTCATAGATTTACTAAATAGCGCCCACCTTGGTCCACGATCTTCTACTCAACTGGTCGACAATGCAAGCCATGAGATTAACTCTCAAGTTGAAATGAGTAAGATCAGTTAAAAGAGTGCACATGCACTTGAGCGCGGTTTCGGATAAATCACTCTGTGCTAGAAGGTAATCAGGTTGACGGTACTAATTACCAGAATTGAAGGCGGTCGACCTTTAAGTTCCGTTTCGAGGCAGCGCAGGTAATTCTGATAAGCAGCGACAAGACCTTGCTCCCAGTCGCGGAGACGTGCTACCATTTGACTGACCTTCTCGGAAGCCTCTTTCTCAGTTAACGGGCGTATTCTGTAATCTGGAACAATGTCCCTAAAGATGGCTAACTGCGACAGTATCGCCAGCTTTCGTATCACTGGGTCATTTGGTACAGGTTTCGGATGTTGTGGAGAGGAAATTTCTTTCATTGAAAACATATGCAAGCGCTTGAGCCAGCCTAGCTGATGAGTTTGTCAGTCACAGTGCAGTAGAAAATAACTGTTGAACACATACACCGTTTTCTGGATCTGCGACTATCTCTTGACATATACTGGCTATTTGATCTTTGGCGTATTTAATTCGACGTTTTCTCGACGTTTCAGTAACAACGTCCAGGACGGATGAACGTCCAAACCTGGCTCCAGTAGAGATGTCTTCCACTTTGAAAATAGGTTTAGGTTGGACATCCTGCTGTTCTGCATCTTTTGCGATGCACTGTGAAGAGGGCAAATTTTTTACTCCAGTTTTGAGCAGCCGTCCATCCGAAAGTTTAATAGGTAGTCGCTCTATGACACGCCGCCCTGATGGTAATTCAGATGATCGAGTCTTACGCGGCCCACGCTCATAAGACATTTCTGCATTACTATAATCTGAATCGGAACTTGGAGACCCCGGAGTGTTGGACAGAGAGATATCAGAACTAGCATCACTGCTTAAAGGTAAGGTATCTTGCATCGAGATTTGGATATTCGCCTTGTTGGGACGGAGGATTTTTTGTTTATTCCTATGAATCTGTCGTTTATAGGTAATAGGGATAATGCTACATAGCACCAACCTAGCCATGCTCGTGTAGTCCAGATGTCGCAGGAAAGACGTAGAATCACCAAACTCTTCGAGAAAGGCGTAGTCTTGGTCTGAAAGCTCCATTTTGTCATTATCGTCGTCAAAAACGATGTGGTTGGTGACTTTCTCCTGATTTTTTCTTGATGGTGTTGAGCTTCTCTTGGAGGCCACGGAAACTTTGCGCTTTTTTACTAGTCCCTAGCCAAGTTTAGTACGTTTCCGGGTACTGTATAGCTATCCGATTCACCGAAGAAAGCGATGCGGCACGTTTGGGCATTGGGTGGCGATAAATTTTGGCGCGCGGAAGCGTCGCGACGCGTATGGATCCCGACAGTCCTCCACCTACAGAGCATGTGCTTAGGCCTCATCACATTGCGCTGCTTACCATCTTTGTTCTCGCATTCAAGACTTTCCATTCAGCGACTCTACCATCTCCTTTCACTCTTCATCTCTATCGTTTACTACTGAACGAAGCTTCAGAAGTGGGTACATTGCTCTCTCAGATCATTTGCTTCTCAGCTTTTCCTCAAGGTCGCACGGCCGCGTTCCTACGCTCAATTGCTACATGAATTGTCCTCAGGACCAAGAGCAGATGCTGAGGATTCACGGAATCTCGTATTGGCCTTCGCATCATATGTGAGTTCACTTTAGTGATCGCCCAAAGATCTAAAAAAAAACTTGAATAGCACAACGAGCTCACAACTGCTGAGCAGGTAACAAATTTCTTTGGAGGTAATTACATAGCGCATCGTGTTGTAACATTTTCTGCAGCTGTTTCAGAACTTCCGTCCTTATTCATGGAGAAGAGCGAAGACGTGCGTTTGCCGTGCCTTTCCGTATTTAGCCTGATTCAAAGTTTCCTGGGCAGGAACCGCCATTGCTAGTAAGTGACCACATCGTCCATAGCAAGCCTGTTGAACAAGTGCTAGATGCGCCGTTCTTTATTCGGGTATTTTTGCCGCCGATGCTTCGTCAGCTTCGTCAAGTTGTCGTTCTCAGGAGTGGTCAAGTTGCAGCAGGACTATCAATTATGGCTTTCTGGAGATTCAGAAGCTGGATACGAATCTATGAATAAAGATCAGCTAAACCACAGCAAGTGCATCCCTCAGGGCAACCGAGCTCTTAACACTAATTACTCTTGCAGATCTGTTAATTTTCAAAACTCAAGCAGATAAAAAGACTTGGGCGAAGCCCGAAGCATTTGAAGCGTAGGCCACGCGTTTTCTCCAGTTAACATTCAGTTTTCTGAACAGTCTTAGCTGGGAGAAGGGTGATGCCACGGGGGACGAGAATCTGGCCTCAGAAAATATAAGGCGCTTTTTTGAGCAGCATTTTCATGACAGCAATGATTCGTGAGTGCCAAGCTCTTTGCTCATGCCAATTTTCAGACCTCCACTTGACCAGAGGAGTCCGACAGCATGCTCTACTTAACTTGGTCCGGATGCATTATATTCGTAGCGAATATGATGCGGCGCGTAAGGTCTGACTCTTTGTGAACGTAGAAGTGCCCTTATGACATTGCCTTTCAGCTGTTGGCCGAAGCGATTATCGTTGCTCGGACAAGCAGCGATAAAACGACACTTCAACATTGCATTAGGTTAGTGTATGTCGTGGGTAAATGTGATCTCGAATGCTCAACGACGCTTTAGCATGTTGCATCGCCTGCCTCTTACCGCTCGTCAGAAGCCTAATATCAATGAGGTTCAGCCTAATCTTCATCCATTGGAGGTTTTGTATGATGTCAAAAAATTGATGGATCCTCAGAATGTGATCCAAAAGATTCTTTCACCTCGTCAAAGTAGCTGACGACGACGTCAGGATCAGCCACTGAGTATGTCGTTTCAAAAGATTGTACAAGCCATTGGCCTGTATGACCATTGGCTCGACGTACAGCTTGCTCCCTGCATCGACACTGAGCAATGGGCCCAGCATGCGGTACAATCTGTCGTATGGAATGCTGTAGGTGAGATAAGATATCAGTTGAAAAGCTTGATGCCACACGATAACTAGGGTGTCATCAACTTGCTGCTATTGAAGAAGATCTTGTTATTGCTTTCACGCCAGTGTCCGGAGAAGATAACCAAAGGCTCGTGATCATACTTAACAAAGCACACAAGGTCTGCCAAGCATTATTTCGAACATGACTAGTTCATTTCTCTCAAGCTTGCTCGACAAGGCCAATATAACAACAGTTTAAAAATGTTATTAGATCCAGAGGTTTGGCGGGGGATATCCGTTACCGACTATACATCATGGGTCCATGAAATTTGGCATATACTTGTGCTGCGCGCTATCCGCCGGTGCGTAGTCAATTATGTATCGCGGCTCTGCTTGAACTTGATGGAAGGGGACAAAACCGCCTTTACCGTGACTTCCTCCTGCCAAGACGACCCCCAGGCTCATTTAATGAAAGAGAGTATTTCTTCAATACCACATCTCCGCCCATGTCAAAGATTCGAGATTCACTGTACGAGGTATTGCAAATGCGTGTGGGTACTACATTTATTCAAAATATTCAAAATTATTAACACACGTTTCTGAAGCAATACGAGCAAGCCTCGACCACTGTTGAGCATCTATTACGAGCTCTTTGGCATTCTGAATATCTTTGCCACCTCGATTCGTATCGGATTGGAATAATTCTGTTGGCTGACATTGGCCTTGAGTTTGGGATGTCAAAGAGATGTCTGCAGATCCTGAATGAGATACTACCACAAGTAAGCCATCCAATGTCTCAAAATAAATTCATTTCCACAATCATTTTTAGATTATTAATGGCGATGATCTTGAGCAGCGTGGTACAGCATGCTTTACGTTGGCTCGGTGTATTATCGCTGCCGAGGGTCCGACGGGTGCGGTTCAAGAACATTTCGTTATCAAGGTGTGCCTTATTAATTTGTCTTAGAACTTGCTCTCCGGGACGCCGTACGGTACCTTCTCTTTGCAGAGAATGACTTCAAAACACTGCAAATGTATCGCTCTTTGCAGGAAGTCCAATACTTGTTATCTGTCATGTATCATAATCTTGGCTTGAACGTGGAGAGAAATCAAATGGCGGTCAAGCACGCGAGGACAGAAGCAGAACTCAGACGACTGGAGGAAATTGCAGTGGATGATGAATTGGAGCAAATACTGGAGACTGTAGTTGGCGTCGGCGCTGCACTTGCCATGCGCTAGTTTAGTTTTAAAGTGGTAGTCACGTGCACCAATGCTGATCGCTCGGAAATTGAACGAACTGGAACGCACGTAAGCCAGAACTTTCACCAGTGCTAATAAGGGCATGGACGGCCCTCCACCTCCAGAAGAGGACTTATCTGCCATCCCAATCCAGGATCGGCTCGTTCACAAGAATTGGAAAGCTCGTGTCAGCGCTTATGAAGCACTCATCAAGGTTTTTCAGACAACGGCCTCGGACGCAGATCCTGCGTTCAAGCCCTACATCAATAACAATGATCTACTTAAGAAGATTGTAACCGATGCTAACGCGGTAGCCCAGGAGAAGGGTGTGGAGTGTCTAGTATCGCTGGTCAAATATGCCGGCGAAACTTGTGCGCGAACGAGGGAAGCAGTGATGCCTGCTTTAGTAGACAAATGTTTTGGATCGTCACGGGCAGGGACCAGGTCATACGCTCTTGAACTTACCCTACAGTACGTGGAGGTTGAGAACAATGCCACTGGTGTCGTGGTGAGTTCTTTTGTCTTGTGCCGCGTCACTTTGCTTGATCAGGAGTTTGATAGAACGACATTCTACCGGGACTCAGTGCTAAGCAACCGAAGACCGTGGCAGGCTGTGTTTCTGCCCTAAAGGAAATTGTTCGGTATGTCTTGCATCGCACATTCCTTCGGTGACTTACGCGCTTCTATTGCTTGGCAATAACATAGCCTTTTCGGTATTCGGATATCTCCTCCTCCGCCAATTCTTAAATCGCTCCCAAAGGTATTCTCTCATAACGATAAGACTGTGCGCGCCGAAGGTGTTGCTCTATCCCACGTTCTGTACCAGTACATTGGTCCTGGTATTGAACCTTGGCTGGCTGAATTGAAGCCTGTGCAAATTAAAGAGCTTAAGGAGGCCTTTGAAGCCATGGAGAAAGAGGGCAAAGGTAAAGATAGTGTCAAGCCAGAAAGGTATACAAGAGCTCAGACGCGCGAAGTCGAAAACGTTGCACAGGGTGGCGGGATTGATACTGTCTCCAACGCTGAACCAGCAGGTTTGCGTAAATGGCGGTGGTGGCTTCAATACTGACACCTCTTTTAGACGAAGTGGATCTGGATCCACGTGCTTTCGCCGAACCCGTTAATATTGTTCCAAAGTTATCATCTACCCTTCAGACTGACCTAAAATCGTCAAAATGGAAGGAGCGTAAAGAAGCTCTGGACGATTTATCCACTCTCTTGTCGTCGAACCCAAGCATTGAAGATACCCCTGAGTTGGCAGAGTTGGCAAAATCCCTCGCTACGCGAATTGCGTCGGATGCCAATATCAATTGTGTTATGGTGGCTGCGAAGTGTTTGGAGGATCTTGCCAAGGGTATGATGAATTCATTTTCTAAATTTCGCGAAGTTGTCATACCGCCTATGCTGGAGAGGCTAAAAGAACGGAAAACGAACGTTACTGATTCCATCGGTGCTGCGTTGGATGCTGTTTTCTCAACCGTAGGTACCACCAGAATTGCACTGATGATGTGATCCAACCACTCTCTAGGTCACATTAGCGGATATAATACCTGACCTAGAACCGGCGCTCAAGAATAAAAATCCTCAAGTTAAAGAAGGAGCATTGAAATTTCTGGCAAGATGCTTGTCATCTGCCACGACCCCCATTCAAAATGCCCAAATCAAGCCTCTGGCTGAGAATTTAGCAGGACTTCTAGAGGATGGATATGAAGGTGCGAGGAATGAAGCAGCCGTGTGCCTCGGAACTCTCATGAAAATGGTGGGCGAGAGACCTCTCAACGCTACCATGGAAGGACTAGCAGACGTCAGGCGATCCAAAGTGAAGGAGGCATTCGCGAAGACGACTATCAAGTGCAAGCTCGGCACATCTGCTCCCCCACGAGCCGCTCCGCCTCCCGCGAAAAAGATGCCTACGACGAAGGCGACCCAACCACCACCGGCGGATAGCGGATTATCACAAGCTCAGTTAGTTGATAATGGTGAATCAGGTGCACAACCCAAGAAACCTGTTGCCAAGCCTTCTGCAAGGTTGATGGTAAGTTGAGTATTCAATCGATATTACAAATGGTTTGATAATGCTGAACAGGCCAAGAAACCCGCTGCCCCTACTGCTAACATCAGCAAACCACCCCCCGCTGCGAACAATGCGAAGCACTCAAAAGCAAATGCGACCCCGGCATCGACTAGTCTAGACACGTTTAAATACAAACACAATTCAGAAGAAGCAGATTCAATGGCGGCCGAACTAATACCAGCCCAAATTCTGACAGATCTAGGTGACTCCAATTGGAAAACAAGACTTGCTGCATTAGAAGAGATGACATCATGGATTGAAGAGCAAATTCAAACTGTCGATGCGGAAGTTGTAATCCGTGCATTGGCAAAAAAAGGCTGGGCTGAAAAAAATTTTCAAGTAAGCATTGCAAGCCGAAAGAATACGAAACCTCTTATCTATCTGCTCCCCAGGTTTCGTTGAAACTATATGGTATACTGAGTCTGCTGGCTGAAAAATGTCCATCGTTTGGTCGCTCTTGCGTCGCTCTCTGTGTGGCCCACTTATCAGAAAAGCTCGGGGATTCCAAGCTGAAAAAATCAGCCGGTGATACGCTCACCATATTTGCTGAAAAAACTTCTTTGCAATTCGTGTTCAATCAAGGCATGCCGCTTTTCCTCATCCCTTGCGTAGTCTCACGTCTATTGGTAGTATACGAACCCTTATCGAAACAGAAAGCTCCCAAAGTCCTCGCAGATGCATTACTATGGATCAACACAGTCATAACAGAGTTTGGCATTGCAGGATTATCTCTTCGAACTCTTATCGACAACCTCCAACTCTCATTACAAAATTCAAATGCGACAGTTCGAAGTAATGCAACAAAAGCGCTCGTTACGGTTAAATTGTACGCTGGCCCTAGTGAGCGTCATTCTTCATTCGTCTTACGTCTCTCTCTCTAACGATACATTTGCAGGCATCAAGGATTTGATACAAGACTTAAACCCCCAGCTCCTGAATACAATTACTGCTGAGTTTGATAAAGTTGAAGGCATCTTAGCTCCACACCCAACTCGAGTCTCTTCTGACATAGTAGATGCACCAATGAACGTTGCATCATCCGCTAGAGGGACGGTAGATCCACTTGATGATCTCTTTCCGCGTGTTGAGATAGATGGCCTACTTAAGGGTACTTCTATCCTAACAGACGCTAAGAGTGATGCTTGGAAAACTAAGAAGGAGGCACTCGAGGGCCTACAAGCAATTCTTGATCAAGGCAGCAATAAGCGATTGAAGCCTGCAATGGGTAGTATACATCTCTGTAGTCAAGTCACCTGTAATTGACCCCTTGCCTTTGTTCTATAGGAGAAATCGGGCAGGTTTTAAAAGCTCGAGTTACCGATTCGAACAAGATTGTGCAAGCCTTGGCCTTGGACATAGTCTCTCGAATTGCAACTGGCATGGGAAAGGCATTCGAAAAGCATGCTCGACTATTCGTATTACCTGTTTCAACGGTCTTAGCGGATCAGAAGGCATCAGTGCGCTCTACTGCCTTACAGACGCTCACAGCGATGGCCACTGCATGTGAAGGTTTAGATCCGATGATTTCTGGTATTGCAAGTGGTCTTGAGGCTTCTAATCCAACGCAGAAAGGCACATTACTTCACTGGTTAGTGGATTGGTTCAAAGAGCATGAACCTTCGTCAAGCCTAGATATCAATTCTTGGGTCACTCTTGTCGTCTTCAGTCTTGATGATCGTAACACAGATGTGCGCAAAGGTGCCCAGGCCCTTTTGCCAACCTTGATTACTTGTACCGGATTCGATTATGTGATGCAGCAGACCAACTCACTCAAGCCTGCTTCTCGCTCGACTGCCGTACCTCTCATACAGGCAGCGCGTCCTGCTCAGGCTGTATCTCCGGGCGATAAAGTTCTAGCAAAATCTGTTGCAGTGCCAGATAGTCCTCCGGATAGCCCTGTCGCTTCCGCAGCGAAACCCACCACCAAGGCCGTAGGTGTCCGCCGCAAATTGCCCCAAGGCCCAATTCGCACGGAGTCTCGACCCGATACACCATTAGATGCGGCCGCCAATAAACCGCCGCCGAAGGTGGTGGGAGTTTCAAAGCGACCAACGCAGAATCCACCAACTAATTCATCACCATTTCACGGGGCGAACCAGGATGCAAAAAGGATAAGGTTGGGTAAAGACGCGCAACGATGGATCAATGATTCTGGTCCCACTCGCAAGGATCTGGCTGAATTATTGCAGAATCAAATGGAGCCTCACTGTTCGAGAGACCTGATTGTTCAGCTGTTCAGCCACGATCATAATGCAGTCAACGATCACATCACTGGACTCACTATAATCTGTGACTTTTTTGACGATGCGATCAAGGGTAACATGTCCGAAGAAGCTACGTGCCTTGCTGTGCTCGATTTACCATTGAAATACGTGTCAATTAAAGCGCACGAACCACAATCTAATTTGTCGTCGAAATGTCTGGATACTCTAGAGACAATCTTGTCGTTTGTTCGACATGCCGGATATCAGTTGAGTGACGCGGAAGCCTTGTGCTTTGTCCCGACCATGATTCACAAAGTATGCTTCTTGTAATAACCAATCTCATCTCGCTGATTATGCACATAGCTTGGAGATGCTCGGGAGCAAATACGATCTAGAGTCTCACAAATTATACAAATGCTACCCACGGTCCATCCATATAGTCGGATTTTCCAGTTATTACTCGAACATGGTCTGAGGTCAAAGATCGCTAAAACACGCCAAGGGTCACTTGATGAGCTTGCAAGCATATTCAGAAAATCGGGAACAGGCGCTTGTGACCCTGTTAAAGCATTTCCTTTAATCGCGGCAATGATAGCTGATAAGGATTCGCAAGTTCGCAAATCAGCCTTATGTACCCTCAGGTGCAATTAATGTTTTAAGAACAGAGTTTTCATCTGACTCGGCTATCATAGCGAAGGTTACATCCTCGTCGGTGAAAAGATCTGGTCACTAGTAGGACCACTCCCCGCGAAAGAGAAGACCCAACTAGAAGAAAGACTAAGGCGCATTCATGGTGCTGGTCAGCGAGACGCCAAGCCTGACTCCCCGGTTGCCATATCTGGAATCAATCGTTTGGCTGCCAATGGTACAAGCTCCCCGGTGCCCAATCCGCGTTCTGGAAATGTTCCGAGACCTGCAAGCCCCGTTGTTACAGGAATTCTACGCACGGCGCAATCTGTTGTTACTGCTACGGAATCACGTCCAAGCTCACCCGCACATACCGTTCGTATAGCAGCTTCCAAGTCCGCTCTCCCTTCTTCACCGAAGGGACAAGGAAGACCATCGAAAATGTTGCCTTCCAGATTGGCGCGACCGAGAACAACTACTTCACAAACTATAAAAAATAACTTGTTTTCGGAAGAGCCGAATCCTCAGTCTGAGCGGTTTAATAATCGTGCCATAACTGACATCGCGGTCGACGATGACAACTCTCATCCAGATGCGCCAGCTGACATCACAATCACTATATCAAGCATACTCAGTAGCGATCCTACCCGTAGCGTCGACGCACTGAAAAAGATACAGAAAACGCTCACGATTAAGGCAGAGGCGGGATCGTCTTCTCCACAATATCTCGAGCTAGCAGAACATACGGAGGGTCTGGTCGAGACTATAACCCTTCAAATGGCTCATGTTTTTGAACGACCTGAGGATCTTATCCTAGATGATAATTTCCGTCTAGCAAAGCACCTGATTCAAACCCTCAACAATTTCTGCGACCATCCAATCTTGGCTGAGTCGTTGACGGTTGAGATTCTCACATCTTTACTGGAGGAGCTTACTCTGCGTTTACTGGAAACAGATGATAGTTCGGTCAAAAAAGTCAAAGATTTGTCAAGATTTATTAATATGATTATTTTGCGTTTGTTCGCAACTGGAAGGAAAATGTCGATTTTTAGGTCAGTCCACATATCTGAAGTTGTGACGGTCTAGTTTGACTGGCATAGGGCTCTGTTTGGACTGCTACTACAAATAGTCAAGCCATTTCCGAGTAATGGCACCTTGCCAGACTCTAAAGAGTCCAAGGTAGCCGAACTAGTACTCAAATGCGTGTGGAAACTGGCCAGGAGCATACCACAGGATTTGGGCGACCGGCAGTTGGACCCAGTAGAACTGTTTCCTGCCATTGAACACTTTCTACAGTCGGTTCCACCCAATGAATGGCGCGCGCGAGCCACTAACAAAGTTCCTTGTGGCGACATGCCGTTGAGAACCATCAAAGTTATTATTCAACACGTTGTTGGTACGTACGACGTGCGTTTGTGTTCATATTCTAATAATGCACTAAGCACATTATGGTGACGATGTTTACGACCTACTATCCGAGTCTTTCGACGACCCCTCTGCAACTATTGTGTACCCTTACGTTTATCGGATCCTTAATTCTGGCACAAAAGGAGGCGCGGAGTCGGAAAATCGCAACAGCGGCTTGTCTTCTGAACAGGTAGCACGAGCGCCTTCTCCATCGTCCAGCCGGCCATTGTCCCCGCAGGAGACTGCGTCAAATCCTACGTCTCTGAGCCACCGATACTCGCCAGCTCAACATACTAGCACGAGCTCATCTAACAATGGTCACGGATTTTTGCCGACTCCCGTTGAAGAACCGGATCCAGATGCACAACTATTAACAATCATTGGTCATATATCTAGCGAAACAACAGGGGCACTTCATAAAGAAGGCATCACAGAATTGCATCACTTTCTCAAGGCATATCCTCATAAGCGAGCGCGGGTCGAAAAGATGCTCGAATCCACGGGCGCTGTCTTTCGGAAGTATATAAATCGCGCATTGGCCAGTCGGGCTGCTGAAGATCAGGAAAGAAATGCCGCTGTGGCACACACGCTATCAAGTCAGTATATCCTACCCTGAAGTTGATTGCCATTTACTCGTCGTACAGAATTAGAATCCAACAAAGAGACAAAATCAACTGCAGTATCCGAGCCTTTGCGCGACAGTACAGAAAGGTTAACTAAAATGCAGGAGATGTATCATTCCAATGGAGACAGTGACGGAGGATCACAGGGATTGTCATCTCCAGCACGGACCTCATTTGAATGACTAGATGCATTTCTCTCTGTTTCGGTCCTGGACGTCATCTGATAGGTATCTGTACTATGCATCACCTGTGTCGAGAGTATCATTAGCCTAATGAACTGTACACATAACTAATACCGTTTGTTTGCCCTTGTTGTAATGCTGCATTCACTGGGGCGCCACTGTGACCCCAAAACACTCTCGTTCTCTGAACATTATGGGATCCAATGCAGCCTCCGTCAAATACGGTGCTGCAATGGCCTTTTGGCGGCTCATTACTCAAGTTTTCTTTCGAGAGGTTCGCCCCAGAAGTGCATTCAACATCCCTCGTGACGGACCAGTAATATTCGTCGCGGCTCCTCACAACAATCAGGTAGGCGTGGTTCCCGCCCTACAAGAATTCATGAAGAACATCACGTAGTTCCTGGATCCTCTTCTTCTCAGCCTTGAAGTACTTCGAGAAACTCATCGAAGTGTCCAATTTCTTGCCGCGGCCCACAGCTTGGATAGGAAATGGGTTGGATTTTTTGCAAGGCTGATGGATAGTAGTAAGTATTGAGATCATAGTTCTCCCAGCGTCTACAAATTTTTCCAGTCCCTGTGGCTCGTGCAGCCGACTATGCAACGTTAGGTACTGGCTGCGTATGGATTTCAGACGAAGATCCGTGCCTTGTGCATGGGGAAGGAACCAAATTTCTTTCCGAATTTACCCCCAGAATGCAGATTATGCTTCCGAAATCGGTCAACTCAGTAGTTGCAGAAATAAGCGAGGTATTATCGGACACTGAGTTGAAGATTAAGCGTGAATTTGGAGGTGACAGTGGCAAAGGGACAGCCCGCGCACGGGAGAAACTGGCAGAACTGAAACAAGAAGGAAAGAATGGATTTGATTTCAAAAAACTCCCTTACATCGACCAGTCGGAGATGTATCGGCATGTTTACGATTGTCTGAAGATGGGCAAGGCTATTGGTATTTTCCCAGAAGGTCTGCCAAACTCTGTGTACATCTACAATTTCATTGATCATAGCAGGTGGTAGCCATGATCGAACCGACTTGTTGCCACTTAAAGCTGGGGTATCGATTATGGCTTTGGGTGCCATGGCGAACAACCCTGGCGTGCAAGTCAAGATCGTACCTGTTGGTTTATCCTACTTTCATGCTCACAAATTTCGCTCTCGTGCCGTGGTTGAATTTGGATCGGCACTCACTGTACCAAGCGAATTTGTTGAGATGTTTAAACAAGGTGGAACACAGAAAAGAGAAGCAGTCGCAAAATTCCTTGATTTAATATATGACGCTCTCAAGACAGTGACCGTCAGGGCACCCGACTATGATACATTGATGGTCAGGCGAAACATGTTTTCGGGGGGATTAATCTCTAACATATTTCACGTAGCTAATCCAAGCCGTCAGGCGGTTGTATAAAACGCCGGGTCAACATTTGACACTAAGTCAAGTTGTGGAGCTAAACAGACGTCTTCTTGAAGGTTACACTCATTTCAAAGACGAACCACGCGTTCAGAAATTGCGAACAGACGTTCTCAAATATAATCGCCTTGTCAGGGATCTTGGTCTACGAGACCATCAGGTATATTTGGTTCTGTGTACCATGTGCCTTCTTATATATTTGACTAGGTACCAAAAGCGCAAAAAGCAAGCTGGAAAACCTTAGGTTTGCTTGGTTACAGACTTGCTCTTTTGACGGTCTGGACGATACTTGCACTTCCTGGTACAATTCTCAATGGCCCAATGTTTATCTTAGCATCAGTAATATCAAAGAAAAAGGCACAAGGCATGTTCGATTATAATACAGGTACATAATCTGACGTTCAGTTTATCAGAGGCGCTTGCAGCCTCTAGAGTAAAAATAGCTGGACGAGACGTACTAGCTACGTGGAAAGTCCTAATCGCACTTGGAGTGACACCTGTGTTATACACCCTCTATGCATTTTTGGCTACTTTGGTAGCTGCACGAGCTAATGTGCCATTCAAATGGAAAATATGGACGCCTTTCCTGGTTTTTATTACTCTGCCGATTATGAATTATGCTGCCCTGAAATTCGGGGAGGCTGGAATGGACGTTTTGAAGTAAGCCGGTTGTCTCTCCGTTCTCGGGTGATTAATTATTGCAAGGTCCTTACGCCCATTGGTGATCGCTCTCATTCCAGGCCAGCAACGGTCACTAGACAAGCTCAAGGCAATGAGAAAAAAGCTGGCGGAAGAAGTGGCCGAACTTATCAATGACTTTGGTCCTCGTCTATATGCAGATTTCAATGAGGTACGCCAATCTTCGAAATACTGGATTAAAAGTTCATATTCGACGAAAGTCACGTATTCTCATACCTTCTGCCAGCGTACCCCCTTCTACCGGCACGCCTGGTCTATGGAGGAGGAAAAGTGGTAGTGGTGCGGTAGACGCTCAAGGCTTGGGGCTTACCCATCCGATGACATGGATTGACGAACGACTTTTCGGATGGAGCCACAGCGCCAAACGCGGTACTAGTGCTTGGGGTGGCAATTCTGCCGACGATGCCAGTCGAATTGGTACACCAGACGATAGTGATGAAGAAGATACTGGCGATTATGATAACGTCATCGGAGTTATTACACCCATGAACGAGGACACATTCAACATTCAGAAGAACCGGAGTCGTCAGAGCTCTTATGCTGACTTACAAAAATTGCGAATGACGTCTCTGCGCAATGATTCATCTGAACGTAGAGTGGATGTTGCATTAGAAAAGGATGACGGTCTACGGCACCGTCTCGGACACAGAGGGAAACTTACGGACGGTACCTCCACGTTATACGCTGCAACTGTCATTAGCAACGAGCATTCCGCTGAAACTAACAACCCGGACGATAGGGGAACATGAGTAGCCCAAATAATAGGCAAACAATTCATGGTTGTTTTGGACTAGACTGTGACGTTTATGGAAGGGTGTATGAACGAGATATTATTGTTTTTTTGCTGTCAATACTTCCACTCCTGTTTCCGTAATTCTGGATTACGAAGCATGATCAATAGAAATTTCAATAATTTGACAGCTTGAGGTACATACAATAAAGTCTCCTCAAATTGAGCACTCTTGCGCCCGTCAACTGTTGTTGCCGTCCAATTGTCTGGCCAATGAACATCTCCCCAGTTTGGGCCCAGATTAATCATCTTTCAATGTACGGCATCAGATCTATAGACCGAACGTCTCATGAGGCACACGTACAGGTTCTATAGTGAAAACCTTGAGCAATATGTCAAATTAGCGCTACACATAATATGACAACGGAATGCACCATTCCGGCCTTCATTGTACCGGTGGCCTTATTTTTTGCATAATGTGGTATGTTTGGAGCACAATCATGGAATAAGCTGTTGATGCCATGGCCTGTGAATGTTCTCACTGTAGAACAGCCATCCGAACGTGCAACAGGTTCACTTGCATATCTAATGTCAAGAGTCATCCACGTCCAGTGTTATGACATACATTGTTTTGCCGATATCACGGAAAAGAGTGCCAGGCTTGCAAAGTTTGATGGCTTCATCTAAACAGTGCCGAGCCACGCGCAAGAGTTTCTCTGATTCTGCATCTATATTTCCAACCGGGTAAGTCCCATTAACATCCCCGTGATAACCTTTTCAGACACGGAAACGTAGTGTCAAATGCGTCACCAATAAACACAAACTTCAGCCTACCGTCGTAGTACAATGTTACGTCTATAATAGAAGGTAAGTATTTGTGATTGCCGCCTTTGATCGTGAGCTATCACCGATGTTGAGAATATCGCCTTCTTGGAGTTTTCGGCGATCGGGTATACCATGACAGATAACCTCGTTCACAGATCTAGAGAAAATGAGACTTTATTGGGGGTTGAACGTTGAAAGCCGAATGTAACTTACGTGCAGACTGATTTGGGAAAATGACGATAATTCAGGGGTGAGGGGTATGCGCTGCGCTTGATGATTTCGTTATGCACAATTTCGTCTATCTCATCCGTTGTTATACCAGGACGGACATGGGATGCAGCAATGTCCAAGACCTCCCTTGCGAGCTGGTAGCGGGATGTGAGGCACAAATGATCTCTTCTGGAATGAACGGACACGAACCTGACAGACTGTTCTCATCTTTTCCTGCTCTTCTTTGCCAAGAATGCGAGGAGGCTGGCCCGCCCGTCGGATTTCGGATAATGGCAGGCCTATTGAACAACGTTAGTGGATTAATCGACGTGATAATTGTGGCTATGTAGAACTTGCCTGTATCAGCATAATCTGGCCGTTGAATATGTTCAGGGACCACTCTTGTATTTGACAAAGGATACAACGGCCGCAATGTGCCCGTAAAGGGATAGGTGGGAAAAGGGTTATACGACCCGTCTAATCTGTGCACTAAATCGTGTCCCCTGGATTGAAGGATGAGTTGCGTACCACTAGACGGCGAACTTGCGCTATTCTTGGCAAGTTCATGAATGACTTTATGGGTTTTCTATCATTGCGATTGAATTCCAAGATGCTCCACCAATACGAACGTCGTACCCCTGGATACAATAATTAGGGCGTGAGGAGGAGTAGATGGAGGCGTGAACTTTTACAATTAGCCTTGAAACATTCTTGTTCGCAGAAAAAGGACCCTCGAACGCCCAGCCTATAGCTTCTGTGAGGCTGAAGGCTAAGATGAGTTGATTGTGCTCAACTTATTGCAAGTAGGACATTCCAAACGGGATGGGGGATTGCCGTTGGAGCACGCTTTACTCTGGCAAAGAACGACGGAAGACATTGATGGGAGGAGGCAACAATCACATACAAAATGTAACAGGACAGGATATGTATTTTAAAATAGGGTATTACGGCGCAATCATAAAAGTACTTGTCAACTATGCAAATGGTCAAGAAAAGATCTAGATGTATGGAAAGTCTAAAAGGCAAGAACTTATGGATGATGTCGTAGTTGTCATGACGGAATTCGATTTTGCTTGAAGGGATAATGCAAAATGCACCACCGCATGCTCTGCCCCCCAAAGTCAGCCCCAAAACCTCGTGGTCTCAGCATGGTTAAACATACTTTCGGTGAACAGAAGATGGATTTAGAAACCAACATCACTCTGCAGGTGGAATGACTTCCAGTTTGAACGCAGCTTTGGTGTCATTGCATGCTTTGCGCAAAGCCCTGAAATGAGAAGGGCCAAATATTTCAATAAGAGCTGACTCGTTGGCGTTGATCCAAGACACCGGGGGTAAACCACGAGTGGTTCTATAAATGCCCTGGGGGAGATTCTCCTCAAAGACGACGGTCACAACACCGGTAAGTAGGCATTGGAGAAGGCCAAGTATGTCGTTGACAGGAGGACATAATTTGCGTACAGATTCGAAAATGTCACTGTGGAAAACCATTTGCCATTGAATACGGCGCTCGGGGGAGAAGAAGGAGCTGGCGTGGACGGGCAACTGTAGCTTCAATCGGGGCCCTGCCGGCAAGCCGACCGACGAGCGCCAGATGGAAGAGGATTCAAGGGAGAAGAGCAACCTCGAATCTGAAGTGGGGGCATCTATCCAGTTGTGGTCGCGGATGAGCTGGAGACGTAGGGCTTGTAGCCAACGATGGGCACGAGTGTATGTAGCCCCGAGTGCTTCTGCTGTGGTCAGAGGGATATGAGTGCGCCTGGCCCATTCGTCCATATTTTTGACGTCGCTGGAGAAGACGACCTGGGCCCTGGATTTTACGGGAGAGTTTTGCATGGCGGGACTGCAGGAGAGGGGGGAGAGGAAGGAAATATATACGAGGGGGAATAGGGACAAGAGTTTGTTATTAAGGGCTGGGCTTGAAGCGCTGTGGGTTTGGAATGGCTATAGCAGAGGGAGGAGAGCGGAAGACAAAGGTTAGAAAGGCATGAGCGGCGGTGATTGGTGATCGGGCTAGTAGCGAGAGAAAAGTGAATAGAAAAAGGGCAGACCTTGGCGTCTCCAGGTGTCGGTCAAGATTACACGTGTAACATCCCCCGACGTCTTCCGGATTTCGGTCGTACGGATCGATTCTCTCCGATTCGTGAGAGACCAGGGCCTGGTTGCCCTGGTGTTTTAAAGCACAAGCAGCCACCAAGGACGGGCACAAGGTCGTCTGGTTTTCATCTCTGGTACTGGTACAACGTCATATTAAATATGAATTAATGTAGCAGCAGCAGCAGCAGTAACTCTTAGAGTTAACTCACGTCAGCCCACCCCAGTCGTCATGTCCATTGGATGGACTCATCGCGACCAGCTCCAGTCCACCACCGTCCTCCTCGCACAGATGGTAAGGCTTGGTTGTTTGACCGTATTGGCGTACACAGGCCGAAAAAAAAAATAATAATAATAATTCCGACCCTCTGGCAGTCGCCCGCCAACGAAGCCGATCGCCCAGGCTCTGGCACGTGAGTCTCGTAAAATCACGGCAATCTACTACAGATACTTGGCTTTACGACGACCATTCCGCAGAATGCTTGATACAGTGTCGTTTGACGTCTACCAGTCCTATCAACGCTTTCTTGCAAATGAAGAAGTGAGCCAGAGTCTTCCAATATTGGCTGGCTCCAGAGTCTCAAAGATACAAAAACAAAACATTTATGTAAAATTCTTCAGATTTCGACTCCGTTGGCTGCGATTCACGCGCTGACCGAGTTGATAGAACATTCAGACGGTGAGCCTCATGCATCCAGCCCCTCGCTGCGCATTGTTATGCTCATGTACTCATCTCCCAGCTGGAACTATGTTCGAACTCGTACAAGCGCTCCATGAAGGCGCAGAGACCCTGAAGCGAGGAACAACGAACCCGATTAGCTTAAATGCAGGATGCGAACTTTTCATTGCCTTTGTGACGCTTTTCCCTCATGAATCTACCGTCAGTGACTTGCTGCATCGATAGGAAGAGGCTTTGAATCGAACATTAGAGCTTCGTAGATCTCAAGAAGGAACTCATATCTCAAGGTCGACAGTATGCGACGGAGGCATTGACTTATCGCAGAAAGATCGCCGAACTCTCACTTGCCTTTATTAAAGACGGTTCCATAGTGAGTGTCATATATATATACATACATCATACTCGATTCCCGTAATTGATTGGTCCCGGGCGGAATCAGATCCTCACACATTCCTACTCCAGAGTTGTTATGCAAACCCTGTTACTGGCTCATAAAACAAAGCGTATATCAGGTATCAAATTTCTTCGCTTATTGCGCCTTCACATCGTCTCATGACACCGATGTTGTTGGATCTCGTCAGTTTTCGTTACAGAAGCACGTCCTCGTGGGCTAGGGCAAGTTAGCCGATTATTTTCTAATGTGAAAAAACTCAAAGACAACACTTTGTTAGAATCAAAACGGCGGAGACATTGCGTGCAGCAGGCATACCAGCCACCGTCGTCCTGGATTCCGCCGTAGCTTACGTCATGGAGAAAGTTGACTTTGTTCTCGTCGGTTCAGAAGCGGTTGTGGAGAGCGGGGGACTCATCAACGCTGTCGGAAGCAACCAAATCGCAATCATTGCTCGAGCCGCAAACAAACCATTTTATGCGTTAGCAGAAAGGCATGATAGCATTTCAACGTGCCTCATTGCAACTGACGACTTGCCTAGCTATAAATTTCACAGACTTTTTCCGTTATCACAGTATGATCTACCGAGTCACAATAGTAGGATATTTTCGTTTCCTGGTCTGTTCCATACTTCACCCTTTCCCCTCATATCCGCATCGCTGACACTTGGGTAAGAATACTCACCACCAGCATGGCAGAATGATGCATCAAAGACCGAATCAGTCATTCCGGGGAAGATTACTCAGGAGCAAGTTTCACGCGACAACCCTGATGTAGATTATACTCGGTACGCGTCCAGCTTAGCTTGCGTCCGTTGACCATGATAAGAATCCTCTTGCCGACAGACCCGATCTGATATCGCTCGTCTTCTCAGATGTGGGTAGTCTTACGCCGGAGGGCGTAAGCCAATATCTGGTTGGAATGTTCGCGGGATAATCAATGCCCTTTTGAGGTGTAGAATGACGTGTTACTTTGCTGCAAAACAGAGATGGTTATTTTATTTTATTTTTTGGCTAGGATTATCATGATAGCCGATGATCCCAGGCCAATCAGCCCGCGTTGCCCTGTATTCATTATCGATAAGGAACGGCTGCAACGGAATGACGTGATAGGAGAATGGGGAATGATATCGTATGGTGCCGAGGGTCACGGTTAACGATGGCAGCGTGGTTTCTGGCGAGTTTTCACTTCATTACAAGGAAACTTTGTTTATAGTTGTGACAAAAAATCGGTCTCTCGATGACCTCGAGGATCATCGGAGAAGCCTCGTTGCTGATTAAGGTAACTCTGAAGCGGTGCGCGTGCCTGTTGCATGGACGTCCAAGCGCTTTCGGATACATAATTAGAAGGCAGTCACTAGCTTTCTGCTAACTGGTATTGGGGTCTGCATAACCGCGGTGGCCTGCATGTATATACCTTCCTGATTGAAGTAAAGACCTCGTACTTACAGCCACCGGCCTTGATGCGTGCGACCCAAGTGCGGTCTGATCCTGATCAAAAATCATCAGCCAATTCCTGTATTTTCTGCAGATATACCAGGATTTCCAGAGAGAAAAAATTGTCAGGCGTATAAAGCATGGACACGAACCCTCGAGTACCGAAACCCATCTCCCTCGAACAACGACAGCTCGCTATTACCCCTTCCATTCCTTAGCATGTGCAAATTACGCCAGTAAGTGGTCTCGAGCGGCAGAGGTGTGCAACTCACGACAAGTACAACCAGAGTTCAGGACAGTTATTCTGTCTGTGGTCACGTCTATAGACTGGTAAGAGATCGTTTGAATATCATGAGAATTCCCCTCACGAGGCAAGAAGCCGGATCGGATGGTATGAGGACGGTATATTATATTTGTACGATGCTTCACGACGGATCTAGGTCCAATGTGAAGAACGGTACTGCAAGTTCAGTACCACACATCCACACGACTGTGGACCAACATGTGCAATGACATGCTGGCAATAGTAAGCCGCCTCTTTGCTCTAACGAGTGATTTAATGAATATTTGACGTTAGTCGACGGTTTCCGGAACAGTATCGTCAGTGGGAGGGTCATGCTGCATGTACTAACGCTGAGCGCTGACCTTTGTGGCAGATATCACCAAGAACTCGCTTTGCCCGAACTGTGAGCTCAGACTGGGAAGTAGTGAAGCTTGAAGCTTTGAAGCCTGAAAGATGACGGACGTCAATGAAAATATATAAATTTATATGGTCACTGAGTGACTACTGGCTGGATACTGTATCTAGATAGATTCTATCAGATAGACCCCTTACATAATTATGTAACCCGGTATGTACACCACCGACTCCCAATGGCTTTTCCCAGTTTCTGCTCTCTACGCCACTCCTTCTACTTGTTCGCTCGACAAAGAGCTCTATGACCGTGCTAGGGGCGTCGAATTCCTGTTCAGACTCGGATCCTCTCTTGGCTTGTGCGAGTCCTGTCGTTTCCCGGCATTCACACTGTGCTGGACTTTTATACAGACCAACGTCAGCCATGTTCACGGCTGCAACATGGTTCCATCGCTTCTATATGCGTTATCCGATGGAGACATTCCACAGACAGGTATGTTTGCGTCCTTTACTGCTCCTCTTTGTTCACATCCCATTGTTGGTTTAGGACGTCGCAGCTTCATGCATATTCCTTGCTACAAAAACAGAGGAATGCGGTCGAAAACTCCGTGATGTCGCCAAGATATGCAACGCAAAAATAACTGGCATAGATCCTAACACGGTGCCTAACGATAGCAAGGTTTGGCCACACAACCTGCTTGTGATACCGTGGTTTATCCAAGCCCAGGATATTGAACAGTTGCAAGCAACTATTTTGCTGACAGAGGAGGTACTACTGGAAGCCTTGTGTTTTGATTTTGTTGTCAGCAGTCCCCACGCCGATCTGGTCGATCTGTTTGATTCTTGTGAAACGGATACACTCCTCCAAGACTATGCATGGAGCATCGCACACGATTCGTTTGTTCTTAGCTCCCTCTCACTCACCTATTCTTTAATTAATATCGTGATAGGTATAGAACGCCACTATGTGTATTATATCCTCCAAAAATTACGGCAACTGCTTGCTACGTGTTAGCGCGACACATTTATGATGGTCCAAATTCTCCTTCACTTGATGCGAGAATATCGGCTGCCTCACCTTCTGCATCATTGCCAACACCACCTTCACATAAACCTCCGTCTCCTGATGCAAGTAGGCGTGCGATCGAGTATTTTTCACTGAATGAAACAGAACTATTAGCCGTAGGAGGTGACAACAGTTCTCTTGAGCATCTTTAATGCTATGTTCAACGGTCGCAAATTGTAGAAGCCCTTGGCATCCTCCTCGAATTTTATGTCTCCCAAGACGTGCAAGGCACCTATCCCTATCTCAATGCCATTGTCGCTGTCTGTACGCCTGCTGTGACCACTACCGATTCTGATGATCCACTAGGTACAACCTCCGACGGCATCTCTGAGTCGCTCCCGCCTGTACACTCATGTTTCCCAGTTCCTTGTCGGAAAGCATACCTCGGAACTTATAAATACTTCAAATATTCTAGAAAGAACACCGAACTCATCGCACGGCGAACTAACTCCCGTGAAAAGTCCCACGCATAGCAGACCATCACCAGCGGATGTAAGACGACTTGATCTGAGTTAGCGCCACAGAGAATGCGTACATGGTATTACACAAGCCAGACACTTTGCTCCTCGGCGCTTTCATTATACCTGGAAATGGGTTCTGATCTTTGCGGACGTTCATGTACCTCATCTATGTCAGGTAGTACATCGTTATCAATAGATTCCATCCAGCTTGATATATTGTAGGACGATTCAATCGCCTGTAAGGAGGTATGACCATTCTTGCTTCTGAAAAGTCCGACACGATATCAGATATCGGTTTCGTCACTCCTGCAGAGGATGCTATGTCTATCAAGTGTACGATCAATCTTCAAAACCATAGCTTTAAATGATGACTGACCCGACTGTTTACCAGCCCAATCAGATTCTGATGCTACAGGATCTGACATATTATCATCAAACAACTCTGGCACTTTGACAGGTTGGATTATATCTTCCAATGGTTCTGAGACCTAGGATAGGAGCTGGAACGTTGTTCAGGTTAAAAGTCCAGCTACCTCGGGGATCCGCCATGTTCCGCGGATGTGCAGCGCTGATGCTATCCAGTAAGTCAGACATTCCACGATGGTTCGACTAAAGTAGTTGGACTCGTAGACGCGCGTAACAAGGGCTGTTGTCCAACCTGAGAAGCGCTACAATGTCAAGATCAGTGATCACTATCAATAGCGTCCGTACCTCTGGAGAACGCGCCAAATACCCAATGGTGATAGGATGTCAACACAAACCAAGGAGTCCGTCTCTCAGTGCAAATATCCCATAGCTGATGTCATAAGACCCATGTTGATCTGACGAACATCAACTTACCCAAAGCCTATCTTTGCTTTCGAGCGGCGTAGGAAATGCATTTCCGGGCAGCAAGTACGGAGGAAACTAATTGACGCCATGTCAAATAGACTATCTCGGTGCAAGTTAACATACCGATCGGCAATCAGAAAATTCTGTCAAGTCTTGGAATGACAATATCCAAGGCGGTTGAAAAGCCAACACCAATGAAAATCTACCAACGCTCCTTGTAGCGGCATCGTCCACTTGTGTCGAGATATCGGAATGTCCATGGAGAGACCGCGACATCCTGTAATGTAAAGCTCCATAGGCGTGATGCAGGGTGGATAAGATGTAGTGTGCGTTGAACGGTCATTTGTCTAACCATGGGATCATTCTGGCCGCAAATCAGAAATTTCGCTGTTGATATATGATAAGAATGTGGAATGCACCGGACAATATCAGTTGGTCTCCTTTCCACGTAGGAAGGTATGTTGAATATGGGAGGACAAGGTAAAGTCAGAGTTTCGCCCGTACTATGGTCAGTATCGTCATATCCTAGTGAGGTGTCTGGAATATATTTGTCTATCCCTATCATAAATAAGGGAACATGAGTGAACGGTGTGCCAGTTCTGAAAGCCAGGACGAACAATCTGTCACTCGTTTATCCATCGCAGAGCATGTTCTCCAGCCGGCGCCATCGTTCCGGCCTGGTTTTGAGGTGATTCAAATAACTTTTATGACCTTTGGGTGGAAGAGGGGTTGCCTTTGGATCACATGTCATTGTTGGAAGGACTGCCTCCCGTAGATAACACCGAAGATTGTCAGTTCCGCGGAATGTCATCTATGTGCTGGTGACAAGATGGAGGGCGATGAGTTTAAGTGACTAATGGGACCGAATAATGTTGCCCAAATAACATTTGTTGTATATACACATGCAGTGCCAGACTACAGGTCTATAAAATAAGACTTAAATTACCCTATAGAGGACGTTATTTAAGACCGCTTGTACGTTCTTTTGTCGTGCAATCCGAACATATTGTAGGGCTTATACGAATTGGATTTTTGACCGGCAGTGCCATGAGGCGTGTGCACATAGAAGATCGACAGCCTAGAAATAGGCACGGGAGCTTTTTCTTGAATACTAACGACGTACCCGTGGGATGTGCATGTTGCCCACTAAAGAGGCAGTTAGGCTGGCGACAATCATAGTGTCTGGTGTTCATGGCATAAAAGTGACCGCATTCCGTGTGATATCGACCATCTATGACCTGGAAGCAATAATGATTGAATATGTAACTCGCGGTTCTCTTTAGTGCACACTAACATTATGACACATCTTGTGCGAAGGTGCTGTAAGGAGAGTTCGGCCGGAATTGTTGGTACTCTGGACGTTGCAGCTTTTATTGGTCATTAGGCGAATGAACGCCAACCGCATTCCTGCAATATAACAACTTGGCGAGGCCGTCAGACCCTCCAACAGGATATAAGATGCGGTATGATTTGAAACGTACATGAAGCATCAGGGCTGCGCATGCACTGGGACGAGGTTAGCAGTAGTTAATAATAATGAATCTCTCTTGTTTAGAAGGCTGATCAGAACTTGCAGCGGCCCCTCTTATACGATGTGCCGCCGAATTTGTAATAAGCCCGCTCAGATAAATGCAATTGGTTGATGATTACTCTGGCGAGGAATATCCTGAACGATTAACACGAGGTCACCATGCCTTCATTATGCCCTGACAATTGAGTTGATTCATTAAAGCAGATCCTGAGAGGTCGAGACTAGTGTATACAGGAAAGGGCCGAGCCGCAGCTGGCGCCTCGGAACTTTACGTAGCAAGCACGTTCCTTACATCTCAAGTTGAGCAACATGCATAGCCTGTGGAGGCGCTTGCTTCACTATTTTTATCAAACTGGACTTCAATAAGCGGAATAACACACCAGTCATGCACCACGCCTACGAATCTTCTGAACAAGTTGTACTTTCAGTCGTACCTTGGATGGTCAGCGGAATTGACGAGCACTGTACAACCAGACGCACTTCATGTGCAAATCTCTTCCTCCACCTCTCGCTACTCAGCCGCCGCCGCTTTGCACCCTTTTGTTCGTGTCTTTCACTTTTCCTCGCTTCTACTCGAACTTTGTTCCGCGCCAAGATGGAGTCTAATTTTTTGAACGCCTCTGTCAAATTCCCATTCGCGACGTGTATGCTGCGCCCTGCTCAATTAGCCATTAGGATATAGGTAAATTCATCAAGTACATACCAGAATAGGGATCTGCTGGTTCTTGTTCTAACTTGTATGCCTCTCTTGACATTCTCGCCCACTCAATATTTGGGTGTACTTCAGAGACTTTTTGTGTGTGGTGGAAGGACATGCTCATGGGGCGCACATGACGAGTTGGCCACGAGTAGCCCACTAAACCTAGAGTCTGCAGTTTCCCTGGAATGTGGAATGTCCGTTTGATTATCCAGGCCGACACCGCTGAGAGCATTAGTACAAACGGTCACGGTCACACTGAGTCACAGATTTGTCCGCAAATATGTCTGCCGAGGTGCTGCAGGAGGAGATTGAGGTGATATTTATCATATATGATGCAGATGAAAATTTGAAATGTGCAGAATAGGTATTGGAGTCTATTTATCCGACAGAACTGAGCAGTTTGTGCCATTGAGTTGTGCCAGCGCTCACTTGACCTGAAATTCGAGTGCAAAGGACCATCGGAGAGGCATATCGAGATAATCGCTGAACCAGATGATCCTTTGGATGGCGCTGAAGAATGTGCATCTTTTATTGCGTCTAAATTGCCCACTTCTCACAATATATGACTCAGTGAAAGTGATACTTTGTGTATATTATACCGATGGGTATCCAGACGATCTTCCAGAACTGTCGCTGAAAGTAGAGCAAGGTTCCATCGATGATACAGATCTCAGTGACCTCTTATCGCAGCTCAAAGTGGTGGTATGGTGTCGCCCTTAACACATTTCAGAATGCCAATTTTTTTAGGGCGAGGAGAACATTGGGATGGCGATGACATTTAGCCTTATAACGTTTCTACGCGAGAAGCTTTCCCATTTGAGCCGCGTCAAGGTTGAGAGGCAGAAACAAGAGGACATGGAAAGGGAACGTCGACATTTAGAGGTGATTTTGATCGCACCAATCCTGTCATTGTTCGCTCCAACATCTGTTCAGGAGGAAGAAACCCGGACCCGTGGGACTGCAGTAACTTTAGAATCATTCAAAGCATGGAAAGCAAAGTTCGAAAAAGAAATGGCCTCGAAGAAAGCCCGGGAGGAAGAGGAAAGACTCAAGGCGATGACGCCAAAGGAACGGGAAGAATATAAGAGATTGACTTCTCGCTTGAGCGGTAAGCCAGGTTTTTTTTTTACTAAGGGATCACACATGTATCACAAAGGCATAGGTCGACATTTGTTTGAGCGTAATAGGCATTTGGAAGATGAGTCCCTTATGGAAGAAGGAACCGTATCTGTCGACATCAGCCAGTATGATAGATCTAGGGATCAGGAAGAAGAACAGGAAAACATTGTTACATTCAGTGACAGCGAATAAATTAACGAGAAGTATTGGGTGTCTATCAATCTACGTCTACTACATGTTTAGAATCGAATTAGAATCGACTTGTTACGGTATATTCTTTGCATGAAGCACCCGTTATAATCCTTGCAATATTCCCACCTCCCCAGTTGTCCAATCCAATATACCTCCATCTTGTACTTCCTTACAACCCAATTGCGGTCGCCTTACTTCCCTCAGGAAGCCATCCTCATCCTGAAATATAGAACTCGCATCATTTGGCCCATGAATCAGATCATCACCAGTGAGCTTACACCACTCCAGCACAGGTTTGGTTGTCCACCTATCTACAGATAATTTGGGTCCCGATTGGAACCATCCCAGATGCCCGCCGCTTGCAGTGAGCTTTAGCGCAACGAAACCATTTTCAATGGCATCCAGAGGAACATGTTGGACAACTGGGTCATCATTAGCATTGATTGCCAAGTAGGGAACCCTGATATCGTTAATAACGTGGTGACTTGATGCCCAACGATAGTAATCCTCAGCTGTCTCGAAAGGAAACGGTGGCATCGAACCTCCGGCTTTGCGCGTGAATGTCTGGTCGAACTCGTTTAACAATGGCTTTTTAAGTACCATGACGGCATCTGCTGCTTTGGCTACGATGTGATTTGAGTCAGAAGTCAAACCCTTATAGTTTTTCTTGACCATGTTGGCCAAGTTATTCCCCATTCCACGGGAATATACCTGCCTTCCAAAGAAGGTGCTCAAAATACTTGATATACATGTCAAATGGGTCGCAAAGTCACTTTTCATGAATGCTTGCCTTGTGTTATTCCGAGAGAGATCCCAGGGCTAGGAGGCTGAGTTGAGTCTCTTGAACAGACGTGAGCCACTTACGCAAGCCAGGGCACAGCACGATTGAAGTCTGCTTCTTTCGCCTTCCTCAGCAACGTATCTTGTTATTACGTTGGCACCCAAGGAAAACCCTATTCCAAGAAGAGGGGCGTTCGGAAACATATGCGAGATGTAGATCAGTGCTTGGCGGAGGTCGTCGGTGTGGCCAGCTGAGTACGCTTGTGGGCTAGTGATCGGCACTCCTGCACCTGAGTGAAAAATAACAAGACCTGCGAAGGAGACACTTCAGAACCTACATCCTCGAAAATTAACGACCACTGCACGGTAGTCCAAACCCCCGTCGTTAATGGGAGCACAAGCCTTACTAAGTATTGCCCTGACATAAGCTTCATATGATCCTGTTCAATGAAGTATTGGAGAGCAACACTCTGACAGACCTGAGATGACATACCTCCCGTAAGGCCATGCATCACTACTATCATCGGAGTGTTATCACGGCAACAGGAAAATGTATTACTTGTGAAGTCCAGTCCTCTACGAATTTTGAGGATGTTTCTGTGTATCCAGAGGGGAATGCTCACAGCGTACCACCATCCGCCAGGCGAATATATTTCCTATCATTTATTGGCCTTCATACGGAAAGTAGAGTTTGAGAGCGAGTTTTCACCTTCGGTATATGACGTGGTCTATCTTGGAAAAATCGCCCAGGACACAGTACATAGTTTGCAAATGTCCACTTTGATCCAATTGTTAGTCAATAAATCATGTCGTAGTGATAGAGTGGAAGGACTAACTTAAAAAGCCACCATACAGGATTGAAATCGCTGAAGAGGCTTGGACATCTAGTTTCCAATAGCTCTCGAAGTGAGCTGTGTTCAGTCTGTTCATCGTCATCACGTTTCTTTACCCGTAACAGAATTGGTTTTGGGGCAAAGCGGGCGATGGACGGAGTTCTGGATATGAAGGAACTTGCGATAGTGAGAAGTATGCTGAGGATTCCCAAGCCAACGAGGCTCGACATGATATGAGCAGACGAGCAGACAGAGCAGACAGAGCAGACAGAGCAGTGCAAGCACCAGCCCCTCAGTGGGCGACCGTGAAACGCGGCCTGGGGTGATGGGGTCACGTGACAAAGTGCGACACGTAACGCTTTGTGACATTGATCGCGTCGGCGCAGATGGACGACGCTCAAACATCCTTCCAGGCGTCTGCCCGTCAGACGCTTCCTGGTACTCCAGAATATGACATTTTGGTACTCGACGGTAAGTAACTAGTCTACTCAAACTCTTTTGTTTTGAGAAGTCATCATGTCCGCAAGAACCCTCATCTACTCTGGCTTCTAGAATAATGCGTGCACACGACAATCCGTCTCCGCCCCCGAGTGTTTCTCCCAAGGCCCTTCGCCTTATTGATATTTCAGAGCCAACGACTCCTTCAAGCACCCTTAACCATGTCGCTGCGTCTCTGTTGTCGCCAACTTGGGGTCCACCTCTCGAATCATTGTACACTGAAATAACACCGCAACGCGACCTTATTATGTTCGATGCAGACGAGCTAGCGACGACGACTTCTAAGTCACATTCTACTGCAGCAGGAACTCCTTTGAAGGCGGTTGATCCTGGAACGCCCGAGGCAAGTGTAGATGATGCATATATGGCGATCAAGAATGTGTGTGGTGACATTTCGGACCGACTACCCGACAACCAAGCACCCCACGCCACATATTCACCAAATCTACAGGCCAAGGAATCGCATGCTTTGCGATCACCAATTTGCACTGTCGGTCACATGGGCTCGCCAGCAACCACAGTATCTCCGGCTGTGAATCAAGAATCGCAAAGTGGGCGGATGCAGGTGCATTTCACATTTCCACGCGTTAATGAAGCCACCGCCTTTAATGCTTCAGGAATTTTCCGACCAGATTCCCTGGTCACTACGGCAGGCAGCCACCATCAATTAGATCTGCCATCCGTGGGCTTGTCTTATGCCTCGAGTAGCGTATCAGCCAGCCAACATTCATCGTTGCCTATGTCAGCGGATGCTATTTCAACACCAATAGGCGGTTCGAAGATATCTCACAAAAAATTTGCAGATTCAAGTAGCCTACATGGACTACGGTCGGATCAACCACCCAAACCTCACTTGCCCGCGGACCCACCCCGGACTCCTGCGAGGCGAATGTGGGTTGAAGAACGGTCTTCCTCTCACACCAAGTTTCCCGGTATGTCATCGAAATCAACATTAAGCTTTCCACGAACCCCAGTATTCCATATTCCACCCACCGACAGCCCAGCTCGACGGATGATCGTGGACGATAAGTCTCGCAATGTCCATCAAGTTTCTGCATCCGACAGTGCAGCTCTCCTGCAACAGAACCGCAGTCAGTCATTGGACCCGACTTTGCCTAGAGCCTCTCCGTCTCGTACCAAGATGCGGAGCACCTCCGTGGAACCGTCAGGACTGCAACAAGGGTCGAAGCGTGGCACGACCTTTTTTAAGCCTCTCATTGACAGGCCAAAGACTGTGGTTAATAAACTGCCATTCCCACTTGTTGCTGAAGTGATTCCAGAGGAGGATGCAAAAGAGCCTAGAATGGCTATTCCCAAACCTCATCTTGCATCCAGCTTAAAGCATGGTGTCAGTAAAATACCCCGAATTGGTAGCAAACCGTACGCCAGGCCGACTGTGGCGGCCGCGACTAGAGCAGTTGCAAGTAAACGCATCAGCACCCCGCAGTCGAGCAATGTCAATACAACCAATCCACTTCGGGTACGGAATGAAATGTTCATTGGAATGATCTAGTTCTGACTCCGTATCAAAAGCCTCCAGGCCACACCAACTTGAACAAAGGCAGAACGACTAAATCAATGGCAAATTGTGATTCGGCTGTTATCTTGAAGCGCAAGAGAAGTTCTGAGGACATTTCCAACCCGGGCAAGGCATCTAGGATGAATGCACAAATTCATAAACCTGTGACTTTGCAAGTTCCAAATGCTAACAGAGTCTTGATCACATCTGAACTCCCAGGTGCTTGTTCAGAGGACAAAGTTGAGGTTACACAGCAGTCGGAAAAACAGTCCAATTTAAAAGATACACCACCTGTGTTACAACACTCTGCTACCGAGTGTGTCCAAGCGTTGACATCTCCATCCGAGAAACGGCAAACTTCATCCTCAATTAATCTGCCTTCGAGCAGCAGGCAACTCTCAGTCACGGAAGCCGCACTCGATGAACATAACGAACGTAGTTCAAGCACTGAGACTCAACGAACAGCTAGAACACGTAAGAAAGTACAACCAGCGACAGGAACTTCTCGGTCGCGGAGAAAGGCTGGCAATGTGTCGGTCCCAATCATGGGCGATGTTTTCAGCGGAATGACTGCCGTAGCTCTGAAAACATTGACTAACGCAAATACCGTCAGGAACCAACAGTACATAACGACAAAGCTGGAGACCGAAGTCATAAGGAGACCAGGTCCTCGTCCGATAAGTCCTACTCTCAAGGCCCAGACAGTTCTCCAGCGCACACAAGACGAGAAAAGTCGCGAGCGACGAGAAAGGGCACAAAGAAGGGCACAGCGCGTGCAAGTTGAGGATGTGCAAAACAGCCGGTACAGTGGAAGCGAGGAAGGAGCCGATATGACATTTGAAGCGGACAGTTTTGACATTCGGGGGGAAGATCATGTCAGCTGTGATGATCATCGTCATCGCAGAGGTGCTGGGGATGACGAAGATTACAAAACACCAGAGCACCAGCTGAAAAAGTTGAAACTGACAGATAACTCAGACAAAGAAGGGCGAAGAGTCAAATGGGACAAGAGTTTGTTCAAAGCAGTCTATCTTGATGAGGTAAAATTGGGCAGGCGAGCATTGTACAAGGACCCGACTTCACGAAAAGGGTGTCTAGCATTGGCATCAAAGGTAAACGGTTGCCCACCCACCACTGCTTTGCCTGCTGACTAAGAACGAAGATTGTGGAATTGGACACCATGGGTAATTTGCCCAACGCAAATGCCCCGGTTATGGACTTGGTTGAGGAAAGCATTTCTGTCAAGAAGTTCGTATATGATGATGACGCCGACGACATTGAAGTGAATCCTCCTATTTCTAAAAGCACACGGTCAAAGCATAAGAAAACAAAAGCTAGCTAGATATCCATCATTTTTCGTTTTCGTCATATCTGTCATCAAGGGACTGTTCCTTCCCAATGCATCGTGGTATGAAATCAATATATGACATCGCATCATGTAACTGCCCAGCTTAATTTAATGGGGTCCTGTAGTTTATGGTTGCACTGGCTTGGTTGACAGGGAAAATGAGCGTCTCCGCGATGTTGACATGGGGAGGCCGCGAGGCCGCCCAAACTATTTCTTCTGCAATATCTTCAGCTACCACTGAACGGAGTGCGTTACATTAAACTGAGCGCGATTGTCTGTCACTTACATGGTTGGAGACCTTCGTATACCTTCTTGGCCGAAGCTACATCGCCACGGTACCTTATAATGGAGAACTCTGTTTCAACCATACCTGTAGTCAAGAATTAGTGATCAGTGCCAAGATAGGCTGTATGATTGAACCGGGTTGTATCTCCGTCACCCGGATGGGCGTGTTGACCAACTCTCTCCTCAATGAACCAGTAAAGGCCCTGACGGCATGTTTGGTAGCGGTGTATATGCTGCCCCCAGCATAGGGTTCGAGACTAGCGATGGAGCCGAGGTTGATGACATGACCCGCCCGTTTCTTCTTGAAATCTGTTAATAGTCACTAGTCAGGCTTCATACTTGGCCTGAGGATCAATGACATACCTTTTATCAATAGTTGTGTCATAGACACCAGACCAAAAACATTTGTTGAAAACATGTTGTCGATGTCAGCATCAGCTATATCACCGACGTGTTCCACTCCGAGGACATAGCCTGCATTGTTAACTGCAAAATAAAATAAAAATAAAACATAAAAATTAGGATTAACTTCATGGACAAGGGGAACAGCCTCCCAAGGATGTCTACGTCCCGCAAATCCCGAGGCACCTTGTCCCAGAGACTTGCAACCTGCGCTCTGTCGGAAACGTCCAATTGAACGCTTGCAAATTTTCCTCCCGCATGCAAGCCTGATTGTTTGTGAGCATCTGCGCAGGCTTTCGCCACTTCCTGTAGAGGTTCTACGCGACGAGCAACTAGAATGACATTTGCTCCTCCCTGTGCGGCTGTGAGTTTAGTGTGTGCACTGATCACGGTGTTCTCACCTTGGCAAAAAGCACAGCAGTGGCCTAAGCAGGAGGAGAGTTGAAGAATAATGTTCCAGATAAACCGCTTACTGCGCCAATACCACTGCTTGCACCTGTGACGAGGACAGTCTTGTTAAAAAGGCGCGATGCGTTGAAGACTGACATGATGATAGTCAAGAGATAAGATGTCACTGGCACTCAGACCAATGCATCCTCAACATCCTCTGTGGAACGACCTTGTAGACTGGCTTGCCTCTCATGGCATGTCAGTAGACCATTTCCATGTGCAAGCCAGGCTACGATCTGGTGAATTTCAACTCATACTGGTCCCTCCACTGGCATTTATTGAATATAGCAGATGCCGGCTACGGTCTCTATGCAACACACCCAGTACCGCCGTCTAGGCCGCTTTTCACTGTCCCCGCCAGTGCACTGCTCAATATTCTTACGTTGTCAACATATTATCCGGGCTCAGATGGTGTCTTAACCGCGGTTCAGCTGATTTCGCTGCATCTGGCACTATATCGTCCCATTCAAGTAGAGAAATCGCCTGATCCTCTCTTTGGTCCTTATATTTCTGCATTGCCAAGAGATTTTGCGTTCCATCCGCTGAGCTGGTTACGAAGACGGCATCATCTGCTACCATGTATAAATGAGAAAAAGTGGCTTGAAATGCTTCCTATGAACGTTATGGACAGCCTGAATAAGATTTCCGAAAGATTTGAAACTGACTGGAAACGAGTGTCTGACTACTTGGTCTGTCCACCATTCAGCGTCTGAGACATTTAGTAACGGTCATACAAAAGCTAGCTCACTCGGCACTATATGAGCCCTTTGATAAAGCCTGTCCTGACGCCATTGAGAAAGAGATGCAATTTTTATGGGCTTGGCTGAATGGTGCGCATTGCCCAAACCCAGATTTTGAAGAATAACCTGGTCCAATGGCAGTTAATACTCGTTGTGTGTATCATCGCATACGCAAGTCCCCCTCAGACCCAGACAACATAAGCCTTTGTCCTGTTCTGGATTTTGCAAATCATACCGCAAGCGGTCCTCATATGACACCAATGCCAGGAACGGGTAATATAACACTGATATCACCAGCCCAAATGAGCGTCCAGAAGGACGAGGAAATGTATCTTGTTTACGGGGGTCACTCTAACAAAGCGCTATTTGTAGAGTACGGATTTCTTCTTCGAGCCTCCGCAGAAGCTCTCGCTGGTGGTCAGGCATCGGGCGAATTGGATGTACAGGCTTGGGTAGAAGAACTCTTCAGACACAAGGGACAGACCGGCCATCAGATGAAGGACATCCTAGTGAAAGAAGGATATTGGGGGTCAGCCTTTTTTTTTTTCGGGAGCTCTTCGCATATGAATATGACAGGGACTGGACTCTACACCAGACGCCAGCACCCGCGCATCCGTCGTTTCGCGTCATCACGGCCTTGCGCCTCTACCATCTGACAACAATGTCCGGGGATGAGGTGGACGCATGGCGGGAGACGCTTTTCGGAATGCGTGACTCTATCTCGGACATCAACGAGAAGCGGTGGAGGACAACGTTGGTAGAAATCTGCAAGAAGGCTGAAGTTGAAGCTGAAAGTGGGCTGATCCAGGCATCTGGCTGTGGTGATGAGATGCAGGCCGATATTATTGCAGAGCTGTGGGCGGAGCAGAAGCGGGTGGCGGGAGGTGTTAAGAGCAGTGTTGAGCAGGGCATAGCATTCTGATTCCAAATAAGGCAATCCCCTTTTGATACTCCTCGTCCATGGCCGTCAAACCTTTCCTGGGCTCAAGAGCTCAGCGTGCCTTCATCGGCACAAGTACGTCCTCTCCTTGCTCTCAAAATACACCTCTCTGACTCTTCTCCCATGCAGTTGCTGTCCGTAAGTTCCTGCTTCTCTCAAGCCTTTTGTACCCCCCCATTCACTTCTGGTCTAGAAGCTGTCATCGTCCTTGTCATGGTCGCTATCACATTTAGACTGGTGTGCAATATATACATATTCGAATTCTCTCCATAATCCCTATCACAGGTCGAGGAGAAAGTAAAATTTGTTGATACCTACAAGGTAAATCCTTCGTGAACTAGACATGACACGATTCACTCCACGCAGACTTTACCATGTTATCTTGCTCTTTTCGCACTTGCAGAGTCAGTTTCTCGGGCCATCTCTCATTTCCTCACTGTGACGATGCACATAGGGTCTTCGAGCTGCTTATAACGATCGATGCACTGCGTCTGAGAAATATCATCCAGTTGATGGGCATACTCGGTACGTCTCGTGGAGAAAGACTACTTTCTAGAGCTAACGATACTTGGTTTCTAGCGTTCCATCTTGGCCTGATGGTCACTGCAGCTATACAAGTGCGCGAAACTAGAATTGCTCTTGTGCTTAGAAGCAATTGTGATGCTACTGTAGACCCAATTGTAAGCCTCTCCCCTTGCCGATCAAGTAACCTCTAACGCCACGTCAGACTTGCGACGGGAAAGGCACTTTATGGTACCGAGTTCTACCATTCCTTATTGTATCGCCTTGTGTAATTGGGGCCTCTTTGGTATTGCTGTGTTTTTGGATGCGAGATCTATACGCGGAATTCGGGTAAGTTGTATTGACTCATCCAATTCTAGGCCCCTTACCGCGTTAAAGGTGGGCTATATTCCACGTCGTCGGAGCTAATCCAAAAATGAAAGGTCAATCAGTGGGTACATTACGGTTAAGATACTAACAACAGGTTCAGAAATGTACCGATACTACCAAATACTAATATGTTTGCTCAAGTTTGACTTCTTTTCGTTCACGGGCGTGACCATGCAAGTAAGTGGACATGAGACTGCATCTGCGTGGTACCCTACACTCATCATTACAGTTGCTTATCATTGTTCTTCATCGCAGTTCAACTGAGTTTGGGTTGACGATCGCAGCGATACCCGTCGTCCTGGCCCTCTTAATCCTCTGCGGAATCGCCGTCCAACGAGAGATTAAATGGTTCGTCACTAATTTTGGTACGTTACTCAACTTATGCATGTGCAGGATCATGTCTATATCCCTTGTTTTGATGCTGGCTTCCTTGGTTTATTGTAAGTTTGGATTTGTGTGTTTTTGGCCAAGCTAACGAGTTATGTAGTTGGTATGTATGTTCACTGATAGGACCAATTAGTGGCTCAATCCGATAGTATATAAACTCATTCGATTTTATGAACCGCGTTCAAGACACCTATATGTCTCAACGCGAGCAACACTCACCGTGTTCAGTGCGTCTTCAATTGGCTTAAAGCGTGCCGCCAGGCTTACACTTCATATTAGCGATTATCGCTTTCTTACTAATTTCCACAAGCTTTGCCATCGGCTTGAGATGTTACCTTGACTTTGATCAGGGTCTGTTGGATTCCAAATTGAACAGTAAGCTTACCCGCCTATATTTCAAGTCCCAGGTCTAAACCACCTCAGATACTCCAAGGCGCTGGACCAACACAAAAATAGCACTTTCTGATATGTCACAGGATAATCAAGTCGGCGTACCCCTCACTCATCGAATATCAATCGAATGATAAGGGGATGCTAATATTTGCTTTAAAGATATCTTCATGCTTCACGACCATACCAGTATTTACGGCAGATAGTAACGACGGTGGTATTTATTTATTTGATGAGGTGAACGTATTTGCAGGAGGGCCTTATCAGACATCGACTACTACTGAAGCGGCTGAGCGCTGAGACTAGGAATAGACAACATCATGGCAGTCGCGCTACTAATGGTCGCGCTACTAATGGCCTGCGTCGTTTGTAGGGCAGACCTCCCATGCTACCGCTTTTATAGATCTTGGAGGGACGCGGCCTCGAAATGAAGGACTTAGTCGCGTATGGGCGTGGAAGTACGCACGCACGTGACGTTAAAGAGGCTTATCATGGACCAGGACGACCCCATCTCTCAGTTCTTCCCCGACCCAGAAGTCGACCTCTATGCAGTTCTGCAACTTAAACGCAATGCTAACGCTGAAGAAATCAGAAAGGCTTATCGCCGCCTCGCGTTAAAATACCACCCAGACAAACGTGCGACAGCGAGCGAAGACGCGAAGAAAGACGCGTCTCTCAAGTTTCAACAAGTCGGCTTCGCGTATGCGATTCTCAACGATGAGAGGAAACGCAAACGGTATGACAAGACGGGCACCACGGCAGACAGTTTCGACTTGGCCGAAGGCGACGACAGTTGGGAGACTTATTTCGAGGATCTATTTGATCGTGTCACGCGTGGCAGGCTGGACGAGATGAAGAAAGAGTATCAGGGTTAGTCATTCCTACCAGCTGGACCCATCTTACTTACCAATGCTTACAGGTTCTGCGGAAGAATCAGAGGACGTCAAAACTGCATACCTAGAAACCCAAGGTTCAATTGGCGAAATCATGAATTTCATTCCACATTCAACACAAGACGACGAGGCACGTTTTATTATCGCTATCTCAAGATTAATATCCAAGGAAGAACTCCCCAATCTCCCACTCTGGGAATCGAGTACTAAGGATGAGAAAGAACGACTTGTCAGGAAGGAAAGGAGTGAGAAGGAGGCCGCAGAAGCAGAGCAATTGGCAAAGGAGCTTGGTGTATGGGACGAGTTCTATGGCTCTGGGAAGACGGGGGAAAGGGGACGGAGGTCAAAGGATCTTGGCAGGACT
Source organism: Amanita rimosa (assembly GCA_023014395.1). Lineage (NCBI taxonomy): Eukaryota > Fungi > Basidiomycota > Agaricomycetes > Agaricales > Amanitaceae > Amanita > Amanita rimosa. Next base: position 20,816 of record JAEBUO010000038.1, on the reverse strand, counting down.
AACAAAGATAAGGGAGGCGCAGTCGACGGAGAAGAAGATTACTCCGCCCTTCAAGCGCTTATACTTAAGAAGAAGGGAAAGGATATGGATTCATTTTTTGACAGCCTGGCTGCCAAGTATGCCGGGACAGAGAAGAAGTCGAAAAACAAAGGCAAGAAACGAGGACGCGATGCCGACGGCGAAGAAGAGTCGCCCAAAAAGAAGCGCTCTATAGTTGAAGCTCCGGACATCGACGACGAGGAGTTTGCACGACTCCAAGAAGGATTATTCGGGGACAAGGCCGAAGTTTCGACAAAACCTAAGTCAAAGTCAATAAGGGCAAGTCAGAGGAAAAAGTTGGGATAACTTTTTGTTTCGGTCGTTCGGAATACGTACCATTAGTCATTTGATGACCTTTTGCAAATTAAAGGTAGCGGACGGAATCAATTCCAAGACTTCGCCGAGCATGGATGATGGAAGCAAGCTCTTTTATGCATTCTTCCAATATCACAACATTGTCTAGTATTTGCGATAACGTGACGGTAGCTGTGTGTTTCCCTGGCGTCTCCATTTTATTGTTGAGCGGAAGCAGGCCTAATGACTCATTGGCAATGAGTCCTTCATTCCAATTAGACGAGTCAAAGACATCCTCCTCGGCCGCATTCCACTTCAGAGACTTGTGAGGGATCCATGGCCCAGAAGATGGTGCAGGCGCGACGAATGGCTCAAGGACAATACTGCTAGTGCTTCGGTAATGATCGTCGAATGTACTAGCTACGTTCTTATTCTCATGTTTGGACGGCGCATTAGATTCTGATGGATTCGACTTGACTGGTTTGTTTTTTCTAGATGCAAGAAACGATACAAGTGATGCCGATGCCGATATAATTGCTTTGGGCTTGGAAGATGTATCGATTGGTGCTGAAGGTATGATAGGCTCTTCGCCGATGTCCAAACCAAGATTCAGTGCGTCTGTCAAATTTTCCGAGAACAATAAGCCTTGTCGACGGTCCACGAGGTACTTGTCAAAGTCTTCAACCATCTCCCTATATTTATCAACCTGGATAACTAGTCCATGGATGACAGTGTGAATGACAGGTCGGGAAATTTCGTCCATCCTGGATGCAGGAAGAGATATTTCATCATTGAATAGCTTCGCTAGGATCTCATAATCGATTGAATGATCGTCATTATCTTGGTATGGACTCGTCTTCTCGGGGTTTAATGCCCGGCGCGTTTGGCTATCAGAGGCGCCAAATGTGAGCCAACCAGCTAGTGAAAGATCTGGGTGCATTGCCAGAGTAGCGAGCGCACCAGATAAAGCTAGATTTAACTCGGATGTGTTGAAGAAAAAAGTCCTGAGGGATTCTAAAAGAAGGACAAGGATCGGGTCGTTGACGTTCAACCAATGTTTAATCTTTCGTCTGAATTTCAAATCAGCATTGTCATCTCCCATCGAGTGGTAGGCCTGCTGGCTTTGGATTTCAAATATTGCGTTGCGAAGATATCGATCATAACTAGTGCTGAACGCATTGCCCTCATGCATGGGATCTACGCGTGAAATTAACCTGAGGTACGATTGCATCTCGCGTTCATGCGTTGTTAACGTCGTCTCTGGTTGCATAAAAGCAAGTTCCTCCAGTACCTCCTGCGAGTCATCGATATCGAGATTACCTTCTAAGCGGTATTCTTCATTGTCCTCGTGAAATGCAGATGTTCTGACAGGGTGAGTGAAAGAAGTTGCATGAGGGTCGTGGATGACCAGCAGCAGTTTATTGATGCTTAATTGAGGATGTCTGACAAGCATGGTCTGTAATAATTGCAACGCACATGTTGCTGCAGGCTGGGATGGTGACCTCAAATTGGTAAGTATCAGATCTTTGAGCGTGAACCTTCCCATTGACGTGAAATACTCCGATTTCCTCCTCGATTCAGGCGCTTCCATTTCAAGGAGAACCAAGGCGCTACTTTTTCTTCGGTTTGTTCTGTCAGGGTTGGCAATTAAAGGACCAAGTTTGCCGATGCTTCGAGCTCCTGGTCTGCTTACACGCCCTTGACCTACTCGGACGTCTTCATTGTCTTCACTGACCAAGAATTCGACTAGTAAATCATTCAGTTGTCCATCTGAAAGTGTCCTTATCATCATCTCAATGTATGACATCACTGCGACGGCACTTCCGTCGGTATCAGAACATTCCAGGATAGATGGATATAGGATATTTTCCAGGAAGACCCGGCGAACAGCGTCCAGTATGGAATGTACGATCGCGCTGCCTATGTGTGATAGAGGATCAAGGGATTCATGTGTGATATTCCTCTTGAAGATATCCTGAATAAACTCCAGGAATTTCAAGAAGTGATTCAGTCGTGACCTAAAGTCGTCGCTATTCGCCTCTTCTACTCCCAAGGCATGCTCTCTTTGCTGGACAGACTCACGTTGCTCCTTCTCTTCTTCAGTTTCGTAACCTTTCTGGCCCAGTGTCATTCCAGTTCCAGTCCCATTTTCTCTCTTGGAGGGTGGAAGAAACACCAGTTTTCTAGGCAACAACGAATAGACCGCACTCAAGCCTGCTCCGAGCACGTCCGAGAAATCACCATCTAAGATGTATTCGGCAAGAGCTAACGCTACAGCCGAAATTGGGTCTGTCGGTGCTGCCGCCCCATGTGCATCCACCAACGAGCTGTGGGTTTCACCACCAGCTATGCGATGTGTATGCTCTCCTGGGGACATAGCAACATCCATCAGAAATAGTACTCCAGCTCGGGCGAAATCACCTATGTCCCCTTCGCGATGGACGAAACGGAGAAGGTAGTTAAAGAGGAGGAACTCGTATTCCGGCTTCCTGGCCGCAGATGACATGGATGTAGACGTGGTCTTTACTTGTGCTGATGTGGGAGTTAAAGAGCCCGAGTCACTGGTAGCAACGCTATCAGATGTGCATGTATCTTCAATTACAAGATCGTCTTCGTCTTCGTATTCTTCCACAGAGAACAAAGGCTCCGAATGATACCAATGTTTGTCATGAAAGAATATCATGAGCAATTCGCGGAAAGTTCTGATTCGGCTACAGAGGATGCAAAGGAGATTTACCACTGTCAAGCAGAGGTAGTTCAGGCAAAGCTAACAGGGAAAAGGTATGAAGACGAACGGTCTTCCTCATACTCCGAGGGCTGGCCTCGGATTGCATTGCGCGCGGCCCCCATCACCCTGCCTCTGCCGTCTAGCTGCTCTTGCATGTCGTCCCCTATACAGATCCTGAGCAGCCTGAGGACGGCACGATGAACAGCAGAATGTACAAGGAATTGTTCGTCCAGTAGAACTACCATGTTTTGTATTGTTCTGAGCACTTCTGCTTGAATCCCTGACGGTCTATCATTTTCGCTCAATTGGACAAGAGAATCAAGGACATCTGGAGCGATATAGTGAGGAACAAAGTACAATCAGGTTCCGCGCACCATTCTTCAAAAGAGACTCCAAACAGGCACCCGTACTGCTGGAGGGAAATGGTAGTCCTGCCTTTGTGATGATTTTGAAATATGCGACTTACCCGGCTTCCGTTCTTGTCGATTCCCAGACGAGAGCATCAACCATTGATTGTAGTTGCGCAGGCACATCCGTGAATTTGATGCCTCTACTCAGTTGTCGTTCATCTGGGTGTTGTAATGTACTCTGATTTTACGATACGTTTCTAGCCGGATAAGATGAAGAATACCGGGCAGACCTTGATGGATAGCCATGATTTCTGGAACTCTTGGGCGTGGTCAATGGATACCCTGGTAGAGGGAGCTTGATTGCTGGAGCGTATAAACTTGGAAAAGTAATCCATAGGAGTTGAAAGTTCCTGAGTGTAAATCTCTCCAATTAGCTATTCTAAATATCATATTGGTCATTGCTACAGAAAAAAATGCAGAATCCATGCCAAACGCAGAATGCAATATGTAAAATGGTTGTATTCAACGAAGGCGTCAGGCCAGCATCGGCCAATAATGTAGTTGTGAGGTGGTATCTAGAAGGTAAAAAATTCATCATATACTGTTGCATATGCGACACGTGAAGTCGATGTGGTTTCTGAACAGCGCCGCTAAAGTTTCCAATTAGATCTTTCTACTGGTGCCCTCGAGGTAGTAACTTACGTAGGACAATCAATGCTGCAAGAAGCGCAATCATCAGGGTATAGAGAATCGTGTATTTGATGACCTGGAGATATGGTCAAGTCCGGTAATCTAAGGAAAAAGAAAGGCGCGACGCACAATCCATCTTCTTTTTCTCTTTTGCTTTGTCGAGAATAACGGGGCACGTATTTGTTTAGAAGGCCGAAGCCAAACTGGAATCACTGTCAGTATTGCTGTTCAGTGGTGGTGAAGGCACTTACATAGCATAGTCGAATGCAATCGGTTCGCAAACGGGATTAGAATGGGTGGTGTCAAGATAATGAGAAGAATATGCCCCAGCAGGAAATCGGAACTCCACAAAGTCATCTCTACAATCTTCACTATGAACTCTCGTGCAGGTTGCGACATAGCAGAGGAACCTAATCCACGACCATACCACTTGCCAGTCCACCATGCCCTGTTAGTCTCCTCATGCTTGAATTCTCGAGTCAAAAAGACTGAGATCAGGATCTTTTGAATTGCTCGTTGAATCGCAATGATTGTGATAACACCGAGAACGGCATGAGAAGCATCCCATCGTTCGAGGAGCCACTGATGACAGTCAGACTGGGGACTTTCAACGAAATTATGGCACTCACGAAAAACTCGAAGAAGGCAACCAGCCCTACGAGACATATAGTGTGCGCCATTCCAGCAATTAGGGTTCCGAAGTGTGGCCATCCATCCATCATAGGACCCAGAAACAAGGATACGAAGAACAACGACAAGAGCACCGTGGCATTCCATACCAATGGTCCGACGGAAATGACAGCAATTCGGATCAAGGGACTCGGTGAATCGACGCCGTTCACGGGGAACGACTTGACGAACATATACGCAATGATGAACAAGATGGCTGTAAAGATGGGAATGAGAATTTCCGATAAAAGTACAGAACTCCAGTTGGCGCGTGGTACGTCACCCGACAGCTTCTCAGAAGGGTGACCAAGTCGCTTTCTTTTGTAGCCGGTAATCATCGTTCGTGACAACCTGCAATAGCCGTACCAATTACTCTTTGACTGCCTTGAGTTTCCACGAGACATCCAACGTAAAAATTCCCGGTAGTCAATGATAAAGTCCGAGAATGAGAATTGATGGGGGTTGAATAGGAATGGAGCAATGCAAAGCGACAACACGGAAAGCCAGAAATATATCAGATGAGGGATCCATATCGCCAACGTAGCATAAAGCAGGAGTAATAGATTGCGCATACCCATGTAGATGCTCGGACCTGCGAACCGGGAGTATAAAATACTAAATGAGAGTCGCGACGTTGCAAAACCACGACCTGTGGCGATATACCGGGCGCCACCGAATGCCAAGTTGTTGAGGATGGAATTCGAGTATATTCGAGTTGAAAAGACTTCGAATAAAGGAGATAGCGACAGGAAATGCTTAGCCAAGCGAAGCAATGCTTTTCCGGTTCCACGCTCCACCAGCTCTTTTAACTTCGTTAGGGTTTTTGGATGATTGACAATGAATCAGGACAAACCTTGCAAGAAGAGAGGAAGAAATGCGATGAAGAAAACCAAAAAGATAGAGATGATGCAGCGTCGTATCCAATCAAATACGGGGATTAGGTTATAACATCCTGGCTGCCCTCCAATTACATTTCCTAAAGAATCGACCTTGCAGATATCCAACTGCTTATTCAGAGTACCGATGAAAAGCACTGAGGACAATGAGTTTAAAACATGTCACATTTACAGAAAAGAGAGAGAGAGAGAGAGACCTACATGTTATCATGAAGATCTGGATGGAATATATGACCAAGATATTATTGATATGAAATCCAGGATGACCGTAGTAAAACGTCAAAAATCGATCAATGGGCAGCTGCGTTCCAAGGTAATAATATTCACGACTGAGCATTTGCTCGCCCATTCCAGTGCCAATTTTCGTTTGGAAGTTCAAAATTGTTCCAAAACCAAGGTCACGTCCTTTGCCACACTGGTAATACTCGGAATGTTTGATCTGTCCTCCACGTCCAAATGCATTCATTCCAGCGAAGATATCTTCGTTAAGATGTAAACCCTTTTGCGCTTTGGACACGCCTCCTCTAGTGAGCATGAAAGTTGCATTCAAGAAATCTGGATGGCCGTAATGCAACTTTCCACCGATCCATGCGAGAGCACGTGCAGTCATGGTACCAAATGTTTGTTCCTTTCCAGCAGCAATATCGCCCAAGACACCAACGTTTTCGGAAAAGATGTACTCGCGCGTGCCAACTATAGCCACTGGAGAACGATTGAATTCCTTGTGTCCCCATTGGGCATATGGGCTCTGGCCAGAGACCGAATATTCTTCAAATTCCCCAAGAATATTTCGTATCTTGAGGCATTCCTCGAGATAATTGTCTTGGTTGGCATCAATCAACTGCAGATACTCTCCACGATAAAAGATAATGGCATGGTTTTGATTATCGGACTTGCCATCGCCCAAAATAGGATTACCTGGCAATTCTACACGGAATTTCGGCTTCCTTTTCCCAGTCTTCTCGTCAATTTCGGAGTGGCCGTCAATGAGAACAGAAAATATTCTCGTTTCGCTTTTTTTTGGGCCTGGCTCTTCGTCTAAGTATGCAATTTGCAGATCCGGATATGCACGCAACAGGAACTCGGCATTCTCCTGCTCCTCTTTGTTGAACTTGCTGTACCTCTGCATGGAAACAGTGAACTTGAACTTGCGACGAGACATACGTTCCAATTCGCGTTCGAGCCGCTCTGTATTACCTCCTAAGCTATGGACAATGTCTGGATTTTCGACGCGATACAGAAGTTTGACAGCCTTGGAATAGTTCATCATACCCGATACGGTACGATAAAGCGTCTGAGCCCGCAGAGATGCCCAAATACGGGTTCGTAAAGTATATTCGGGAGAGGAAGTCTTAAAACCGATGCAGTAAAACGGCAGATCATCCGCCTTGGCGCCGCCCTTCTCATTCTGAGTTGAAGTTCCATCAAGTGCATCTGCTTCCTCTGCCAGGATTTTCGTATCTTTGACGAAATTGTCCCATTCGACGGGATGCAACTGCTTCAAGTATTCTAACAACGTCACTCGGGTATTTTGATCTTCTTCTCTGATAATTTCACGGAGGCTGAGAAGAATCTTCTCCGAATAGTGAGGGACAAGCACAGTAAACGTCGGCATGGCATCGACGGGCAACGGCTCTGGGATTGCTGTAGAAAGAGATGACGCGAAGAAGGAGATGCGACGTTCGGCTTCACCGCCCAATGGAAAAAAGTGACCTTTGAGATTAGGTCCATCGGGGTTGGTGAAAAATGGGGGGGCGCGCAGCATACGCCTTCCGTCTGGGGAATCAATTTGATGATAAAGTAAACGCTGAACGTGATCAATCGACAGGAGATGTTCGCGGTACATTGATATAATGATTGCATTCCAGATCTGAGAAACTAGGACCTGATCCCAGAGTCAATCAAAGGTTAAAAACTAATCTATTCACGCACCTTTGGCTTGTATTTGACCTCCATCTCTGCTGTCGCCAGTAGCTTGGCATATATCCTCTTTGGTAGTCTGGTGAAGATGTCCTTCCATGGCGTCCATATGGATAATCCAAGACCGAAAGATCGGCCAATACTGAATATAACGACCCAGATGATATACCACAGGTATGTGTCGAGGAAGAAGAGGACGAGGTCCATGATATACATGATCGTGAGCGTGAATGCGACTTGATTGGAGCATAACGAACTGCCAAAAATGCGGTCCGAGCACCCCTGAACCTTGGTTCGAGCCATAACAGCAATTGGACTACTGAAGGAAGACGTCAAAAAGAAGTATGATTCAGCAAACTTGCAACCAAAGATGAGAAGCCAAAGCATGATAGACGCTGTTCGTGCGCTGCGTTGGAGGGCAGGGTATGATGCTGTAAAAGTTTGCGAAGCCAAGTATTTGCGCGACTTGCCAGCGACGCGATCACCAAACATGCGACCGGAGGGAATGATGGCGAAAGCTACCGTAGCAATGACAGAAATGAAGAACTGCACAATGCCAACAATGAGTGGTATTTGCCCCTGACCTGGTTTGCCATCGACGAGAACGATGTAAACAGTTGGTCCACCAGTAAGCGCGAGTATGACGAGAAGAAACGCAAGCCGTGTGGTGAGATGCGAGGTATTATTCCATGTGGTAGGTATGTATGAAAATTCCGCAAGTGTGGCAAAAATCATAATCAATGTTGAGACCGCCCCACCAAGAGCAACGGCGGACCACCTCATAGGCAGGGAAGGCCTGACCTGGTCTAGTGGTGCATATACCCTAGGAGAGTGATATGCAGTATAAAAGTAGTAAACGGCAACATGGAGAATCCAGACGCGGTTGAAATTAATGAGAAGATGAGCGAGTGAACGCTTCTCATAGTAGGTCTTGAAAAAAGTGCGATTCCAATCAATTCGACCAAACTTGATGTACCTCTGAGCAGGGGCAATGTCCAAAAGACGAGTCTATGGGACATTAGCGTATATTCAAAACCGCAATACTAAGGAGCGTTACATTATCTTGGAGGACGATTTTTGCAAGGCCTTCGGGATACCAAAAGAGCTGATTGATATCATCGTATCCAATGATTTGGTGATGGTCCTTCTCTTTCCGGACGAATTTTCCATCGACCACCTCATAACCTTGCTCCCTCATAAAAGTGTACAATGGTTTTATGACGGTGGTGAGGTAAACTCCATCTGGGACAGGATCTGCGCGATTTTGACACTCGGGACTACGATAATAATCGTCGGCACATTTGAAAATGAAGCACAGACACTCGGGAACAAAGCGAACGTTTCCTGCCTCACCCCAGCAAAGCAACCAGAGGGCGACTTGGCGAAGCCTGTCATACTGACTCATCTTGTCCATGGCATTGCGCCAGCGGTTCAGAGCACTGTCAAGGGACTTTGAACCTGGGCTTTTGCTGCCTTTGACGCTCTTGAGCCGCTGCAAGCCAGGATTTTGAGACTGGCCAACAGCATCGTCGAGATTCAGCTGAGCAGCAAAGTACCACTTTCGATAGTTGGCATGTCGGCCGCCAATGTAATCGGCATGGACTGTGAGAAGAGCTTGGTTCGGGGTCATACGAGAAGCCCGAGAGTCGAGCAGATGCATCAGGAAATCAAACTAGGGGAGAGTGTTATGATGGGGACAGGATGGAGGAAAGAACAGACCATGTTACGCATGGAATCCCTTTGAAAGCCAAACTTTTGTGTCAAGTCAAAGAAGACGTCCTCGATCTCTTCTACGGACATGGGAATCTGCTTGTCCGACGACCAGGCCGGGTATGGTTCGGAGGATTGAAGGCGGGCTTCTGGGTAGGGCGCGGCATGGGAATCGACCGAAGGAGAATAGTAGTCAGATTCACGAGGACCTGGAGGCAGAAGATGAGCGACAGTTGGCAAGGACAATGGGAGGGTACCATTGTTCTGGTCATAGAAAGCAGGCGCGGTAGCTAGCCTAGTAGTGCTTGAATTCGGCGAAGCATAGTTGTTGTCACCAGGGTCAGAGTCGACATCATAATCCCGTTTTGCGGGGGAAGGGGCGAAGGGGTTGTGAAGTCTTTGCTGATACTGGGGGTAGTCTGGAGGGGAGGCCATGAAAGAAGGAAGCTGAAAGGAATGACGGTCAAAAGAAAGGTGGGAAAGCGCCAGGGAGATTACCAAATGCGTTACCAACGTCCCGAAATGAATTGTGGGGCTGTCTTGATCACAACCCACATCAACTCTACTATAGACTCATTTTTTTTGCCAAGGTCCATCAATAATTTTGCAAAGCACAAGCATATAAGAATAGCATCATGAAAAAACCTGACCTTAGATTCACTTAAGAAATTGCATCCTCAAATTGGGATTTTCCAAGTCAACTCATCTGATCTGGGTTCAGATTATAATTTATATGCTGTGTCAACACAGCTCAAGATTGTACAGCAACCTCCCTTTCTCTAATCATGCATAATGAAATGTGCTTGTCATTGTTCAATAATACTATTACAGAATCAAGTGCTAACCATTGATTGAGTGGTACATCCTTATGTATCTGTACATGTTCATATCCATGTTGTTACAGTTCTCTTTTCCCTTTGTTAACAGACTACATTTACTAGTTACAAATCCATAGTTACGCTTGGACGTTATCTCTTTTCATAGCTACCTTCATCTTTCCTTTTCTAGATAGCTATGCTCTTTCCCCTTTAGTTTCTATTGTTCTCTTAACGTATATAAACCCCTCTCATGTACTGTAATTCCTTAGTTCCAACTTAGTCGAATCTTATCCATAACTTGAACGCTCTTTTGCTCGTCGCCTCAACCACTCTCCTTGCTCTCTCTCTAGCCTTTGTCATCATCAGACTTAGTGCCTAGAACCCTTGTCCAGTGACTGGGAACAGACCTAGACTCTGTTTGTCACTGCAGACTAGGACGCTGAACGACGTTGTGGACATCGACCATAACATAAGTTGGAACTCAGGACCAGCTCAGGGTATCACCCCTAGCCGACACCATTGAGACCCACAGCTCTCAGGAACGACCCCCAAACAGATCCATCACCTATAAGGGGAAATACTACCTTGGACGGCGAGAAGTTTTTCTCTACCAACGAACCTGGTATTTTGTTACAGAAGGACGGAAATGAAACAAACCAGTCCCAGACAAATATTTTTCAGGAGACTTCTACTCAGGAGCCTTTGAATTCAATTTACCCGATCAAATCTACCTAGACTGGGGTAGTGAAGTACAAGGAGAACCGCTCTACCTTGTTAAGGAACCAGAAAAGGAACCAGGAAGGACCCTCTATAGGAAATTCTTCAGTAAAAGCGACCGACATGGAATCACAGCTAGCCTTTTAGCAGAGTGGGAGGAATTACTACGAATTGAACAAGCCAAGCTTGAGGAAAACCCATTTGATACAGATTACTCGAAACAAGGACCACCCCCATCTCCGAAACCCAGAACTCCGAGTAGAACCCCTACTCCAGAACCGAAACTGATCACCAGAACACCAACTCCTGAACCAAGAATGGCATCTGAAACCAGTGCTAGCTCTAAAGGAGATATCAAACTGCAGCCTATATGACCTTTTACAGGCAAACGAATCGAAGCAAGGTCATTTTTAGGACAGCTTGAGGATTACTTTACCCTCAACGAACAGAACTATGAAGGAAAAGATGAGAAGAAAGTCAGATATGCGCTTGCATGCATGGGACCAGAACTAGACGACTGGAAAACTATTATCTGAAGCGAATTGAATGACAACAGAGGCAGTACCACAGCCACGTTCAAATGGAGCAACTATGAAGCATTTGAAACATGTTTCATCAATGACTGGGGAGAAGTCAACAGCGCCCTTTGAGCCCTGAACAATCTATCCAAATTAAGAGTTGGAAATGGCGTTTCAGTCCCAGAATACATCAGAAAATTTCACATGGATATAGGAACCTCTGGACTCACAGGAATACCTGCTCAGTTGCAGGCATTCGTCAAAGGATTACCCTTAGAACTTGCTTGGACGATCTTACAGGACCAAAGGAAGATCAAGACGATGCAAGAAGCCTATGATAAGGCTGAGGATCACCATAACGCTTGGGATATGACAGGACAGGGGAACAGGAGAACCAATGATGGATCTGGAACACGTTTCAATTGAAACAACAACTGATCCGGAACAATCAGAGCTATAAATACCACAACTCCTAGCCAATTAACAGATGACCAAAAGGAGGAATACCAAAAGACTGGCAAGTGTTTCAGATGTGGAACACAGGGACACATCTCCAGGAAATGCCCGAAACGCAATGATGCATCTTCATCCAGGTCTTCTTATCAGAATAAGGCTGTCCGTTCCGTCACTGAGGAACAACAGAAGGAAGAAGACGAACCAGCAAAGAAAATTAGAGCCATCTTTTCAGCAATGTCTACTGAAGAGAAGAATGCCCTCTTAAATGAATTTGAAAATGAGGGTTTTTAGTTAGGAAGCATCACTCAGCGGTTGGCCCTTCCTTATTATCGAGATCTGAACAGTTAGTGCTTGATTCTGTAATAGTATTATCCAACAATGACAAGCACATTTCGTTAACTATCAAATTGACCGATTTACCCGCTGGAACATCTGCCCTAATCGATTGTGGAGCAGAAGGAAACTTTGTAGATGAAGGAGCAGTGAAGGAGCTCAGGAAAGAACGACTTAAGAAACCAATTAAAGTCAGAAACGCAGATGGAACAGTAAACGTGAAAGGAATGATCACGCATCAGACCAAGATATGCTACATGATCAAAGGACAGCAATTTATCAATTGGTTCTGGATCACTAAGCTAGGCGATCAATGAATGATTTTAGGAATACCCTGGTTAGAAGAAAATAACCCGATCATCAACTGGCAAGAGAAATCTCTGAAAATTGGAGATCTGAACACATCACCAAAAGCAATCTGGCAGCTAGCCCTCGACTCCCAGCAATGGGGCAAAGATGACTATTGGATTAGAGTCAAAACATTGGCATCACAGGAACTAGAACATAGGCTAAAGAAAGACAAACCATCTACCACTCTACCGACAGAATATGAGCAATGGCGCACCATCTTTGACAAAAAAGCATCAGAACGTTTCCCATCCAGTCGACCATGGGATCATGCAATCAACACAAAGGAAGGCTTTGTTCCGAAAGCTAGTAAACTCTATCCTCTATCCATCAAAGAACAAGAGTTGTTAGACAAATGGATTGATGACAACTCAAGAAAGGATATATTAAACCATCTACATCACCACAAGCATCACCATTCTTCTTTGTAGCAAAGAAAGAAAGTGGAGCGCTCTGACCATGTCAGGATTATTGATACCTCAATGAATGGACCGTCAAAAATGCATATCCCCTTCCCTTAGTTTCCGATCTCATGACTAAACTACAAGGCGCCAAGTACTTCACCAAGCTAGACCTCCGATGGGGATACAACAATGTTCACATCAAAAAGGGAGACGAATGGAAAGCAGCCTTTATTACCAATCAAGGGCTCTATGAACCAACAGTAATGTTCTTTGGATTATGCAACTCGCCGTCAACCTTTCAAACTATGATGAATGAATACTTTAGGGACATGATCAATGAAGGATGGCTAATCATTTACATGGACGACATGTTAATCTGTGCGGAAACACTGGAACAACTAGAAGAGCGGACGAAATAAATTTTACAATGGTTACAAGATAACAATCTCTTCCTGAAATTAGAAAAATGCAAGTTTGCCATGCAGGAAGTTGAATTCCTAGGAATGATCATCACCCCTGGACGCATTCAGATGGACACAATAAAGTTAGCAGGGATTGCCGATTGGCCAGTCCCTACCACAGTCAAACAAGTCCGATCATTCCTTGGATTTGGGAACTTTTACTGATGCTTCATTGGAAATTTTGCGGCCATTGCTAAACCGCTCACCAACCTCACTAAGAAAGCTGAACCATTCGATTGGACTACTGAACGGAACAATGCCTTCGAGATTCTAAAGACAAAATTTGCGTCCATGCCAGTATTATTAATGCCGGATCCAACCCGACCCTTTATTCTTCAAACTGATGCATTGAATAAGGCAATAGGAGCAGTGCTGAAACAAGCGGATGAAACAGGGGCTTTACACCCTTGTGGATTTATTTTGCATGCACTAACACAAATGGAGCAAAACTACCAGATCTATGACCGAGAACTCTTGGCAATCATCAAGGGATTAGCAACTTGGCGACACCTGTTACATGGATCACCCCATACTACCATAGTTCATTGTGATCACAAAGAATCTGTCCTATTATCGAACCGCCCAACACTTGACACCTAGACAAGCTAGATGGTCATCCCTATTATCGGAATTTGACTTACGAATTGAGCATGTCCCTGGTACAAAGATGTTTGAAGCAGATGCTCTATCTCGACACCCTGACCACATGGGAAATAATGAATCACAAGAAGATGTCATAGTCTTACCAGAGGATCGTTTTATTTGTCTTATTGCAGAAGATCTAGTCACAGAAATTCAGAAGGCAATGTCCAAAGATGATTTTGGACACATTCTAATCGAGGTCATCACCACGCATCATGCCCCACCGATCAAATCAAACATACAGGATTGGTCTTATACAAACGGAATTGTTCATTACCTTGGCAGAACCTACATCCCTGATCAAGATGGATTGCGGACCAAATTGATTAAAGAAACACACAAGGCATGATCATCAGGCCACCCTGGACGATTGAAGACCCTTGAACTCCTTAAACGTGATTACTGGTGGCCCGGAATGTTCAAACATGTCAGGGAATGGATAGAAGGATGCACCCTCTGCCAGCAGATGAAGATTAACACACACCCAAATGTACCAGCCCTTCACCCAATTCCATCGAAAGCAACCTGCCCCTTTCAGCAAGTAACCCTTGATTTCATCACTGATTTACCCCTCTCCGATGGCTTTGACTCGATCCTGGTCACAGTGGACCATGGTCTTACAAAGGGGGTAATTTTCACACCCTGCAAAAAGACAATCAATGCTCTAGGCACAGCAGAACTTTATGTCTCTGAAATTTTCAAATGGTTTGGCCTACCTGACATTTTAATCTCGGATTGAGGACCACAGTTCTCCGCAAAAGTATTTCAGGAAATACGAAAAGCACTAGGAATTGACCATAGAATGAGCACAGCCTATCATCCCCAAACCGACGGAGAAACAGAACAAGTCAACCAGGAACTAGAAGTCTACCTCTGAATGTTCTGCTCCAATAAACTGCATCTATGGAAACTGCTTCTCCCAATAGCCGAGTTTGCTCACAATAACCGACATCATGACACAATCAAAACTTCCCCATTTAGACTAATGTATGGGACAGACCCGGTTGCGCTTCCCACTGCTACAACACAAATGACTACACCAGCAGCAGAGGGATGCCTTCAGTTCTTAAGGAAGGCCAGAGAAGAGGCGCTAGCAGCACATGAATCAGCAAGACAATTAGTGGCAAGGCGACGCCAGGATAAAGCAGTACAATTCAAAAAGGGCACCAAAGTATGGCTTGAGGACAGAAATCTTCATATACCATATCAGTCCAGAAAGCTAGCACCAAAACGAGAAGGACCCTTTGAAATCAAACAAGTGATGGGACCAGTAACATACAAATTGAAACTCCCAAAACAATGGCGCATCCACCCTGTGTTTCATACATCACTCCTTACCCCATACAGGGAAATGACTGCGCATGGCCCGAACTATGTGAAACCACCCCCTGATCTCTTAAATGGACAAGAGGAATTCGAGGTAGAGGCAATTCTAGCTCACAGGAAGCGAGGTGCAGGCTACCATTATCTAGTTAAATGGAAAGGCTACGGATCGAACGATAACTCTTGGGAACCTGCACGCAATCTTGCAAACGCCACTGATATCCTATCAGAATACCAACAATGCTGACACCTCTAAACCATGACTCAATACAGAAACTGCCACGCCTTGAAACAAAATTATCATTATATGAAACAAAACTGTTCGATACTCTCTCGATACACTATAGCTCTCAAAGAAAAGACCATCTATACCCACATACAATACCTTCCCCTCCGACACATTCCTAAGGCACCAAACCTATCAGAAAGACCTACTCAAACGATGGCACTGATCACATGATATTACCGCATTCCCTGACTCAACCACCAACACCAGAGGAACCCTTCAGGAACAATAGAGCTCCCCTGCAATATCATCAGGAGATATCTTCCCAAATACCATGATTTACGATTTGCAGTAACCGATCTACCTAGTTATAATGAAGATCCACCAGTCTACCAACTTCTAGCCATCAGGAACAGTGACGTTTACGAAAGTGCTCATGGGAGGCTGCTATGTCCAGAAGAGTATGAACGAATTGATGAAATCACTATACAGACACGGGAGTGTAGCGCACAAATTTGGTTAATTGGACAAAGAATCAGAATTCCAGGAAGACCTTGTATCCTCGTAGAAGACATCCTTGATGACCTTCAGTATTTGTTTGACGAACAAATAGAATTAATTGCGGACATCATCAGAAGAATCTGGAGATTTTTAGTCACTCCTACCATGATACCAGGAATTCAACATCTGAATTCATTAACTAGGTTCATCTCGGAAGAACGAGAACTCCTTACCAACCCTGCAATCGAAGATCCACTAGATATAGAAAGTTCAGATTCAGACATGGAAATTAGTGATCTGGAATACATATAAATTCTTCAAGTATCACCACCTAATGCCAAACCCACACCGTAACAAGACACCATGTTCACCTTCTTTGCCCTTGCCGCATATTTCACCACCTTGGTCCTCCTCTCCTGCGCTCACTGGCACATCGATGAAACTGTTGCCACCTTTTCGCCCTTCATTGCCACCCCAGACCTCCCGCTCGAGGTCTTTATTGAAAATACCACTGTCATCCACTTCAAGGATGATGACCTCCATGTTCACCCAGCCGATTTGCTTCCCCAGGTACACCCTGACGACCACCACCTTCCCCACTTTGCCCAGTTTGTCAAAAGGAACACCACACTCACAGTTGTTGCTGATGCCCTCGCTGCTGCCACCTGCATGATCACCAACCTCACCTCTGCTACCGATAACCTCGCCGCCCTCACCCTTACCATCGATCCACATGAAATGACTTATGAGGAACGTGACTCCTTCCTGCGCAATGCTCAGAACCTGCACCGTGCCGCTGAAGCGCTCAAATGGAAAGTAGAAACGTCGACAAAAGAACTCAACAACGCCATCAAGTGGGCAGAGTCTAGAACGGATCATGGCTGGACAACCTCTGGCTGGTAGAAGTCGGTGACTTCTCGCATACAAAGGGGGTAATGTTACAGTTCTCTTTTCCCTTTGTTAACGGACTACATTTACTAGTTACAAATCCATAGTTATGCTTGGACGTTATCTCTTTTCATAGCTACCTTCATCTTTCCTTTTCTAGATAGCTATGCTCTTTCCCCTTTAGTTTCTATTGTTCTCTTAACGTATATAAACCCCTCTCATGTACTGTAATTCCTTAGTTCCAACTTAGTTGAATCTTATCCATAACTTGAACGCTCTTTTGCTCGTTGCCTCAACTGCTCTCCTCGCTCTCTCTCTAGCCTTCGTCATCATCAGACTTAGTGCCTAGAACCCTTGTCCAGTGACTGGGAACAGACCTAGACTCTGTTTGTTGCTGCAGACTAGGACGCTGAACGACGTTGTGGACATCAACCATAACACATGTGACTTCAACAAACTCGTTGACTACTTGGGGATACCTTCACTTTGTGAAGATGTCTCTTGATTCCTTTATGAATGTAACCATCCTGACTTGCAGAATCCACTTACTGTATATCATTGGTGACATCTCACCTTGTGTCTGGGCCAGTAAAACCTCCCCAGTAATCTCTTCATGCTCCACTGCTCCACCTTCATCATCTTCATCATGAATGTTTTGAATTTCTGCAGCTACATGTTGTTACAATTTTCTTTTCCCTTTGTTAACAGACTACATTCACTTGTTACAAACCCATAGTTACACTTGGATGTTATCTCCTTCTGTAGCTACCTTCACTTTTCCTTTCTTAGATAGCTATGCACTTTCCCCTTTAGCTTCCATTGTTCTCCAAACATATATAAACCTCTCTCATGTACTGTAGTTCTTTAGTTCCAACTTAGTTGAATCATATCTACAACTTGAATGCTCTCTCCTTTGCTTGTTGCCTCAACTGCTCTCCTTGCTCTCATTTGCCTTTGTCATCATCAGACTTAGTGCCTAGAACCCTTGTCCAGTGGCTGGGAACAGACTGTTATGAGCTCACACTCAACACAAACCCACAAGCCTTGCAGAGAGAGAAGGAGGATAAGAATGAGAGAAGGAAATGGTATTGAGACTACATTAGACAGAATCTAGTGCCCATACAATGAGTGTAAGATAAACTATCTTAAGTCTTGGGGAACCAAGACTACCTACAGCTGGTCTTATATACTATTCTACTCAGACCCCTTGTGACCCTTCCCACTGGCACCTCTACACCCTTAGTGACTCATCTTGCTTGAGCACTGCTTCCAGACCCTTGAGCACTGCTTCTGGACTCCATCTATCTTTAGTGATGCTGTGCACCCTTGACAGTTCCACATATGCCCATGGCCTAGAACCTTCCCCTCAGCCTGGTGTTCCCACAGTCTCCATCTGGGCCTTGTTCCATGAGGTATACTGCTCACAGGCCTCCCATGATCCCCAACAGGGAGTTGCTGTTGCCATATCAAGCTGTTGAGCATTGCTGCTGGTCCCATGCCTTATTGGGGTGATGTACTAATGCGCTGATGTGATCCATGTGCACTGCCACCCAGGGTTGCAATCTCCTTCCTTATATGTAGGTGGTTGGTCCAACCAACCATTGTCTTGTCTTCTAGTGAGCACTCCCATGTGCTAACCCATGCAAAGTGTTCCCATAGTCCCTTCCATGATCCCAGACCATGTATAGATGTCCCAGAGTGATCCCAGACCACTAGCAAGATAAAAAGAAGAAAAAGAAGATAGCATTAGGATGGATTCCTAACACAGACCAGGACTCTGTTTGTCACTGTAGACTTGGACACTGAACAATGTTGTGGACATTGACTGTAACATAAGTTGGAACTCAGGACCAGCTCAGGGTATCATCCCTAGCCAACACCATTGAGACCCACAGCTCTCAGGAATGACCCCCAAACAGATCTGTCACCTATGTATAAGGGGAAATACTATCTTGGATGACAAAAAGTTTTTCTCTACCAACAAACCTGGTATTTTGTTACAGAAGGACAGAAACAAAATGAACCAGTCCCAGACAGATATTTTTCAGGAGCCTTTTACTCAGGAGCCTTTGAACACAATTTACCCAATCAAATCTACCTAGACTGGGGTAGTGAAGTACAAGGAAAACCGCTCTACCTTGTTTTAGAACCAGAAGACAAACTAGGAAAGACTCTTTACAAAGACTTCTTTGGAACTAGTGACAGATACAGAGTCACAGCTAATATCTTAGCAGAGTGGGAGGAATTATGATGAATTGAACAAGCTAAGCTTGAGGAAAACCTGTTTGATACAGATTACTCAAAACAAGGACTGCCCCCATCTCCAAAACAGAAAACCCCAAGTAAAACCCCTACTCCAGAACTGCCCCCATCACTGAAACTGAAACCAACTGCTCCTGAACCAAGAATGGCATCCAAAAACAGTGCTAGCTCTAAAGGAGATATGGTTCCCAAAGTTTGGTTCAGTTTGGTTCAGGGCACTATTTGGCTGAACCTGAACCTGGGCCATCTGGAGCTTGCCTGAACTGAACCTGAACCAATAAGTTTGAGTTCAGTTCGGGTTCAGTTTGGTTCTAACTGGTTTGAACTGACTGAACCGTGGGAAAATTACATTTTTGGTAAATATGAAGTGTAATTGCATATTGGAACCCATCTGCATGCTTAAACAACAGTTCTGCACCTCTTAGATTTGTTACAGTTCTCTTCTCCCTTTATTAACAGACTACATTTACTTGTTACAAACCCATAGTGTAAGGGCTCTACTTTGTCCTAGGGAGAGCCTTGCCCTCATTTCTGGTTTCTTGTTTCTTGACAATGCATATTTATATGCATTGTTTTGTATATATGTATATAGCAATGTTTGGATGTGCAGACCTTTAGTCGCACATCAAATGATTATGTAAGAACTTTTTACTTTGTCTTTGCACTAGCGCTACACACCAATAAAACTTGGTTCAGTGTATGGTGCACCATGAGAAATAAGTATAAAACACTTCAATGTTACACTTTTTTACACTACCAATAGTGTAGTGCACAACCAGACAAGACATCACTAGATGATGTTGTTCGGTCCCCCAAGGAAACCCTTGCACAAGCGGCGAGAGGACCTCTCAAACTCTCCTTCAAATATGAGGGAGAGTTCCCCTGTGATGGTGCCCTGCTCAGTAAGCCTGAGCGTTCTGGGAGGCTACAAGCCTCTTGACAATCAACACGTCACCAAAAGAAGTGCTAGCACTTCTCAACCAAAGGCTTGGCTGATGCCTTCCCCAAGCAGCCAAAGAACCACAGAGGCTCCCAAAGGAACCTCACCGACTCAACTGTTGCCGAGAACAGCGCAGTCACCAAAGAAACCACCCTATTCAGCAGTGGTTAAAACAACCAGCACTGAGATTGATTTAAATCAATCTCCAATTGCCACAAGAATGGCACCTAAGGCGCATCAACACATCGACTGTGTAAAGCCCCAAATGGGGAAACAACAACTGCCATTGAGCAGAGAAGCAATGGTACTACCAAAGGGAACCGGATTGGCTCCCAAGCAACTAGAGGTACCTGCTACCTCTATCACTGATGATTTATTCAGTGATACCTTGGCCAAGCACTTTGGAACCACTATGAAACCCGACCCAAGAGCAGTCAAGTTTCAGGACATCAGAGAAGAATCTGATGATGAACAAGAGGTTGAAGATTCAATCTCTCCTTTGAATTTTGAATCTGAAAGAGTCAATCAATGAAGACTCTATTAGAGAGGATCTGGCCAATTTGACCAGAATATCTCAACCCACTGAAATGGTGGGACAAGGGTCGCACACCATTGTGGTGTCACAGCCCAAAACCATAGAAGTCCTAGGACAACTGGTCCAAGGGCAAAAGAACCTAGAAAGG